>CM055266.1:6512651-7112651 GCA_029237695.1 Conchocele bisecta | reverse complement strand
CGCCGTCATCTTTGGAAACATCAATGGCCTCAATGCCATCCCAACTTCCTCTATTATCTGGTTGTCATGGGACAAATGGGGCTTATGGCATTTGTGGCTGGTCTAGCTCCTGATCTGTGACCAAAGAAATGTGGCGTATTGCATTTGTGGCCAGTCTAGCTCCTTGGTATGAGGTTACAAAACTCGTTGTAGGGCTTATGCTTATACTATAGCTATTTAATTATCATGTTTTAAATCTTGATTGAGGCTGAGCTGTGTTCAGTCTCAGCCAATCAAACTGCATGATTTATAAACAAGGGTCCAGATCTATTAGCATTTGTGGCCAGTCTGGCTCTTGGGTTTACACTTATAAAACTTTCTCTGTACTCTGTTCTCATGCTTGAAACCATGAAGTTTGATTGGTCGAGGCTGAGCTGACCAATCAAACAGCATGATTTTGACTACAAATTTGACGAACATGTTCCAGAAGTTTTAAACATAAGCCTAGGTCTATATCCATATTAGAACACTCCCGCAGCTTGATAAGGATCTGCACTGCTGGGGCAGATCTGGAGTTTACATAGATCACAGTTTACCACCAGCTGGAGTCTGAATTTATATGCTGTAAAACACAGGAAAGTGCATTTCGGGACATCTAGATTTCAAAATCTTTACGAGGGGGCATGCACCCAGACCCCCCTAGCATACTCATTCCACTCTGTGGAGCTCGAAAATATGACAACCCCCCTCCCCCAACCCCCGTTCCCCAAATGCTGGATCCGCCCCTGCACTATTGCAGCATGACGGGTGTTACACTGATTGAATGGCAAATATTGCATGCTGTGATCAGAATTCGAGGATGAGCAGACTGAACTGGGTCTACACTAGTTGCAAATGCCATAAACCTCATTTCTCCAGTTACAAGTCAGAATAGGAGCTATTACAAAATGGACATAAGGGAAAGTGATTCCAGCCATTGGGTGTGAAAATACAGACCATTTACAATTTTACAAGGTTTCTTCATTCCAAAAGTGGCATTAATTATTTATCTTTGAAACAAACAAGGGGTAGGCCCAGATCAGGTGAATAGGCTGATCTGGACCTACACTGGTCACACTTGTCATAATGACACTTAGTTTCCCATACGAGATTCATTGAAAGTCTTGCACAAGTTGCATTATAACCAAACTTGACAATTCCAACGAGTATCATTATCCTCCAAGTACATGACTGCTATTCAGTTCCAAATGATGATACAATAACACCACATGATGTATTGTTGAACGTTGCCATATGATATATAGAGAATAGTAGGTTAGTGCCGTGAATGGGAACAAATATCTGGCGCGGCACGGAAACGGGATGTGCTCGGCAGAGCACATCCCGTTTCCGTGCCGCGCCAGATATTTTTTTCCATTCACGGCACTAACCTACTATTCTATTTATCCCGTCAACACATACAAATGGCTTTCAAATACAAAAAAAAACAAAAAACAGCAACCGCACATATCCATAGGGTCGTATTTACAGGATATCAAAAATGTTTCACGGCACATACGCACTGTGTTGACGGGATAAAATTGCACATTACCGCCTAATCACTTATGATAAAATGCCACATTACCGGTAATCCATATGATAAAAAAAAAATGCCACATTACCGGGTTAATCATTATGAATAAAATGCACATACCCAGTAATCCATATGATAAAATTCAATAACCAAGTAACATATTTGATAATATGCAACATACCAGTAATAATCATAAAATTGATAAAATGGCACCATACCATAATCAATAATGATAAAATGCACATACCAGTATCATATGTTAAAATGAAACCAACATACTGGAAATATATGATAAAATGCACAAAATAACAGTATCATATTATAAAAATGACCTACTGGTAAAATATAATCATAAAAAATGACATACCGGGTAAACATATGATACATATACAGGATGTATCACAGACATATTTTCCTATATTATGGAATATTATCATGCTGCATGAATACACGCAGAGAAGCAGAATTGAAACATAGAAAAGGACATTCAAGACACATATGCCCCCGGTGGCAGGCAGAAAAAGAAAATGTGGTCTGTCAACACACAAATGCTTCCAATGGCAGATAGAATAAACAGCGGCAAACTTTTTACCGGACCCACTGATACACAGACAGACACATGGACACACAGTACAAACGCCTCCAGGCACTACCGAGACCATGGTGAATACAAATTATTGTTTAACCCTTTCACCCTTAAGTAACTGCAGTGGATTTTGATATGTTAATTTAGCAACGATTCCAACCATCACAAAATGATTTTCAGACTGGTCCATTTATGAAAAGGGGATGTTTTTGTTCTAAAAAATATAAAAATTACTTGCAAAAAGTGCAGATCCTGATGAGACGGCTCGTGACGAGCCATCTCATCTGGATCTACACTGTTTGCCAATACCACTGTACAGCCCTGTACTGCCCTGAAGTGTTGAAAGGGTTGAGCAATATCGAAGTTGTGACTGGTTACAGAAATTGGAGAAAAACTGCTAAGAGTTTCAGTGACCTTCTGAATGTCAAAAAGGTCAATGTCTAGTTAATGTCAACGTCAGCAGCGTGTCACATCATGCGTCCAAATATTTAAGAAATAATTCACGGAATACTGTGGCTCTTTAATGAAGTGAAAATAAATGTCCCAGCAACAGCTAAGGTCATATAGGGAGGGGACCACAGTTTAAAGTCTCATCCGACAGACCAGTGGGATGGAAATACTATGAAGTATTTTTCATGCCCTAGGTTAGGTTTTGAACTCACAACCTTCAGTATTGAAGTCCTGTATTGTACCACTGAGCAGCCAATTACCATCCCGCGGCTGGACACTAAAACTGAGACAAAAACTTTGACGCAAGTATGATGGACAGACAGATGGACAGACAGATGGATGGAGATTTCAAACATTATCCAGGTTCTTCAAACCGGGGGTCATAATAAGATTTTGTCAGATCGTTGCATAATTAGTGGCTGCGACTGGAGACATGGGTCTTAAAGCTTTCGCGACCAGTGTAGATCCAGATCAGCCTGTGCATCCGCACAGTCTGATCAGGATCTGCACTGTTCACCATTCCATCCATGAAACACATGTTGTGTTTCTAACAAGCCATACAATCGTTATCAGGCTACAGGAATGTGCTATTTCAGGATCTACACTGGTCACAAATCTCATATGCCACATTTATCCAGTCACAGCCACATTACAAGACTGCTAGCCAATTCAGAATTTATGTCACACAATATACTGCCGATCTATCACATTACGGGTCAAGTGCCCGTAACTGCCATTGAGTTTCAATATCACAGGTTCACACCAACGTGAGGTGAGGTTCATTCCATCGTCAAGCAGCGTTCAAGTATCTGCCATTGTAATGTCAACATGAGCCGGGTGACACATAATTATAAGCACAGGTCATGCAACTACAAAATTAATCGAAGAAGAACGTACACGTATACGAGTGTTGATTCAATATGCAAAAACGCTATCATGGCATTCTATTTATCAGGTAAATTTTATGCTACAGAATAAAAGCAAATATTACGTTGGATAGACTAGGGACATGTTTGTGCTGTGTTGTGTCATTACACTAGTCATTCAATAATGTCATGTGACATTGTTCGGCCAATGAAACGTCACCAACAGTAAATTTGAATCTGCTGAGACCCAAGTATATGGATCAGTCAATGTAGGACACCGTAACAACCCTAAATATCCGGACACAATTTATTCTAGGAAACACATATAAATATCTGGTTTCCCACATCAAAGAATGTCCCGATGTTTAGGGCTAGTACGGTGGTATTGGTTTAACACAATAACAATATACAGTCTACACTCGTTACCTCTAACTCTCTTAACCCTTAGACCGCTACAAACAACAATTGTCGTCTGCTGTTGCTGTTATATATTGCCCTGTTCCTCAATAAAAACATGTTTTGACAGCACTTCAGAATCATTTCCAATGGAAATGATTCTGAAGTGCTGTCAAAGCATGTTGTAAATAATTCTAAAGTTCTATCAATTTTAAAGCAAATTTTTGATGATAAAAATGGAAAATAGAAAATAAACAGCAGACGCCAAAAAAAATTAAGATAGCGGTCTAAGAGTTAATTCAAACTACCGGTACTGATAACTGAAAGCCAAATTCATGATCCCAAGTACATGCTTTCCTATATAATAACATATTTTCGTTAACTCAAAGTATTTTCCTCAGTCCCTGGGACTAAGAATTTTGTAACAAATTGAGTAAACGAGTGTTCACTGTATTTGGATACAATTTGTTTTGGGAAACCCCTATTTTATAGGGGTTTCCCAAAACAAATGGTGTCCGAATATTTAGCATTATTACGGTACAACAATTTGTCTAATGTCATCAGTATGTAATAGCCCAATGCAAAGCTTAACACTTGATAAAGTTAATTCTCAAGCCACTAAAATTCAGTATTGAACCTGATATTGACATAAATGTATTTAACACTGGCAAGCACTTAGATGAAGAGAGCGCTTTTGAATTTATTAAGCGAATGAGAGCAATAAATAGAGATAAGCCAATCCATAAGTATGGTTAAGACAACAAGTCAAGCTCTCACCTTAATAGCATTGAAAGTCTATATATCTGAAGATATCAAGCATTTCCAAGTAACAAGGTGTCTTATAATATTTTCCCAGGTGTTGCAAATACGATCCAGGCAGTGAAAATGTACTTACAACTTAGCGACCTGTGGCCTATTTCACCAAAATTGTAAAGTATACTTATCTTGTACAATTTGATGGAGACATTTTCAATTTAAGGATAATTTTATTATACTGAATTATTACGGTACATTATCACAGCCATTTTGGCTGTGATAATGTAATACCGGATACATTCAGTATAATAATTTTGCAAGCTTTTAATCATCAAATATATGCAGTCGTTAGTTCTATATGAAATAATGCATTTCGGGGAAAATAAATGATTACTCCCTCAAAGTACACTTTGCTAG
The DNA here is from genome assembly GCA_029237695.1 of Conchocele bisecta. NCBI lineage: Eukaryota > Metazoa > Mollusca > Bivalvia > Lucinida > Thyasiridae > Conchocele > Conchocele bisecta. Next base: position 7,107,628 of record CM055266.1, on the reverse strand, counting down.
ATAAGTATCAAATGCATTCAAAGACATGATAAATTATCAGAACGATCAAACGAATAAATAAATATTTAAATTGTTTCAATAAACGTAAAGTTACATTTTTTGCCAAACTGTAAGTGAAATTGCAAACGAATGTCCATGTGGCTTATACAGATTGATACATCTATAGACAATATATATATATAAAGGGTTAACAGCAAATACCGTAACTCACTTCTCTCTAAGGATACGATATTTTTTGTTGAAAAAATCTCATTATTTTGAATAATGAGTGGTAACAACATATTTGAGATGAAAAAAAGAAAATAGGGTTTCATACTACTATAATTGTATCCCGTCTTTAATGGGAAAATAAACACTATTAACCCTTAGACCGCTACTCACAACAATTGTCGTCTGCTGTTGCTTTTATATCTTGCCTTATTTCTCAATAAAAATATGGTTTGACAGCACTTCAGAATCATTTCCAATGTAAATGATTCTGAAGTGCTGTCAAAGCATGTTGTAAATTATTCTAAAGTGCTGTTAAAGAATGTTTTTGATGATAAAAATGGAAAATATAAAATAAACAGCAGACGACAAAAAAAATAAGATAGCGGTCTAAGGGTTAAGAGAATCAGAAATTCTACATGCAGACGTAAATATAAATGTATCACAAATTTGTTTGTCGGTACAGTAAGCGACATTGGTCAAGCAATCACAATAACTAGTTTGTAACAAATAATAAATCACTGTTAACAAAATGTGCCATATTCATTGAAAAACCAACCTTGTCATCTCTGATAATATTATTTATTTCATGGTCATCCGAATTCCAAAATATATTTGTTCATGGAATATTCTTTGTGAATACCAGCATATCGTACATATACTCTGTAATTTGTCTCTTTGTTTCAGACAATGACTTAAATTACTTCGAAAGTTGATGAAATGTTCAGAGCAAATACTGGATAGTCTAGAATCCCTTGATATGTCAATCCTGATAGGGTCAATCCTGATGTGGTCAATCCTGACATGGTCAATCCTGATGTGGTCAATCCCTTGATATGGTCAGTTCCTTGATATGGGCAATTATTTTATATGGTCAAGCCTTTAATATGGTCAATTCCTTGATATGGTCAATTCCTTGATATGGTCAATCCCTTGATATGGGCAATCCCTTGATATGGTAAATTACTTGATATGGTAAATTACTTGATATGGTCAATTACTTGATAGGGTCAATCCCTTGATATGGTCAATCCCTTGATATGGTCAATCCCTTGATATGGTCAATTACTTGATAGGGTCAATCCCTTGATATGGTCAATCCCTTGATATGGTCAATTACTTGATATGGTCAATTACTTGATATGGACAATCCCTTTTACTTGATATGGGCAATCCCTTGATATGGTAAATTACTTGATATGGTCAATTACTTGATGGTCAATCCCTTGATATGGTCAAGGCCTTGATATGGTATATCCCTTGATATGGTAAATTCATTGATATGGTCAATTACTTGATATGGTCAATCCCTTGATATGGTCAACTATTTGATATGGGCAATCCATTGATATGGTCAAGTACTTGATATGGTCAATCCCTTGATATGGCCAATTCCTTGATATGGCCAATCCCTTGATATGGGCAATTACTTGATATGGCCAAGCCCTTGATATGGTCAATCCCTTGATATGTCAATTACTTGATAATGTCAATTACTTGATATGGTCAATTACTTGACATGGTAATTTCCTTGATATGGTAAATTATTTGATATGGAAAATTTTCCAGAGAGGGCACAAAACAAAATGTGTACTTACTACATGTACTGGGTATTCCTGAAAAGTAAGGTTTAGTGCACAACATTCATTTAAGCAGATCAATTGAATGGAGTGTTCATATGATGAATTCCTTGATATGGTCAAACCCTTGATATGGTCAATTATTTTATATGGTCAATTACTTGATATGGTCAATTACTGATATGTGGTCAATTACTTGATATGGATGGTTAATTCCTTGCAATCCCTTGACACAACCAATTCCTTGATACAACTAATTCCTTGATATGGTTGTTTCCTTGATATGGTAAATTATTTGATATGCAAAATTTTCCAGAGAGGGCACAAAACAAAATGTGTACTTACTACATGTACTGGGTATTCCTGAAAAGTAAGGTTTAGTGCACAACATTCATTTAAGCAGATCAATTGAATGGAGTGTTCATATGATGAATTCCTTGATATGGTCAAACCCTTGATATGGTCAATTATTTTATATGGTCAATTACTTGATATGGTCAATTACTGATATGTGGTCAATTACTTGATATGGATGGTTAATTCCTTGCAATCCCTTGACACAACCAATTCCTTGATACAACTAATTCCTTGATATGGTCAATTCCTTGATATGGTAAATTTTCCAGAGAGGGCACAAAACAAAATGTGTACTTACTACATGTACTGGTTGTTCCTGAAAATTAAGGTTTAGTGCACAACATTCATTTAAGCAGATCAATTGAATGGAGTTTTACTTATGTTGAAAAGAATTCATATTTGGCTGTGACTATAAAAATTGGGCTTTATATGGGCTTTGCAACCAGTGTAGATACATATCGGCCTCTGTGTGTGCTATTTGATGAGGAGCTACACTGGTCACAAATGCCATCAGCCCCATTTCTACATATATGGACAAGAATGCGTCCACTTGGGTGATCACTGCATATTTAGCACTGAACTGTGGTTGGAGAAATCATCCTAAAGTGTTACACCATATACTTCTTATTCACCTTCACCAAATTTACAATGTACATGTAGTTGTATATGTGAGGCAAGCCATGTGATTAAAATTGTACTGAAAAACATGTGCAATATCTCATGAAAAATATTAACAAAGTTTTCTCTAATGAAATGTTCAGAGCAAATGTGGAATAGAATAGAACCCTAGCTGCATATGTGTGTAAATATGCAATTAAAACTGCAAAAGCTCAATATAAATGGGCAGCAATGCGTACATAAAACCAATCACAATGTTGGGTATGAAATTTCTATTTCCATTAAAGTTTGCTGTTGCAGCACATTTTCCTGTTTCTAGACAATAGGTTGCTCTAGAACATTACACTGCAGTCGACGGCATGGACTTGCAGAACAAGGTTTCATATTCACACACTAAAAACACAATCCTTTGGAAATACACATTCAAACTGTGATAAACCGTTATTGTTACATGACTGCCGTTGTTCCACACCGCTCACAGCCGTGTTCAAACGTACAGCGCGCGCAACGGTCGCACTGAACTTTTGAAATTGGCGCGGCTGCATCACGCGACGTGTACTGCTACCCCGGAATATGCATGTGTAAATCAGCTGTTTGAATGGAGCAGATTATCAAAGTACCGAAAGTACTACATATATATGCTTAAATTGCATGATATTTCCAACGGAAATGTAACAATAACGTTCAACCATGTCCAGCCGTGGTAAACGTTTGCCGTGGCACTTGGGAACTGTTTGAACCCGCGGCCTGCGACCTTGGGGTTCAAACAGTTCCTCGTGCCACGGCAAACGTTTAGCCACGGCTGGACATTGTCGAACCTTATATTTAAATGAAATAAAACAATATGAAACAAGTAAGAGTGGACATTGAGCTCACCAGGGGTGAGTTCAATGTCCACTCTTACTTATTTCATTTTGTTGTGAATAAATGAAATGATATTTCCTTATATTTTTGACTGCACTATCTGAGCTCGCATAAGTTTGGAATTTCCACCATTTTTATTGGACAGAGCAGGTGGCATAGATTTTAACAATTATTATCTTTGTATTATGAGACAAATTCAGTAGCAAAATTTTAGCGCATTTCTATCTAAAAACGTGAGAAAAATGAGAATAACGTAAAATGCAAGTAATCAAACAGGGACTGTTGAAGTGTGTGCGTAAGACATATAAAAAATATTTGCGAAAATTTACTGATTTAGATGACAGAAATATGAGGATTGTAGGACACTTAGTATACCGTATTTATTTACTAATAGCAACCCCCTGTCTAAATAAATTAGTAGCCCCCCTCCTACATCATTTGACATCAGTCAATGATTTTATGTTCACAAAGTAAAATCATCAAAATTCAAAGTTCTGTGTTTTGAAGAAATTATAATGCCAAAACTAACTCCAAAAATTTACATAACCCCGGGGGATTTATTAGAATATTTACGGTATACTTATATGCAGGTACCAGCTTTACAATATTTATCAATGCTGATGTACTAACTGTATGGTTCATTTTTTCATACAAACAAATGGAAATACCTAATTAACATGGTGATCGCCAGCGAGTATCTTACCCATGAAGGTCAAGGTCACCAAGGTCAAGAGCACTTGAACACTGGGTGGATAGCCATGAATGTGAGGAAGCTATTGAGGAAGTTTGATAATAATCCGGATCAGTGTTCAAATATGCAATGCAACCACAGGTGATTCTAGCGTGTCTTGGATGGTCAATATAAGGTTTGATCATGTCCAGCCGTGTGCAAACGTTTGCTGTGGCCCGAGGGAACTGTTTGAACCCCAAGGCCGCAGGCCGCGGGTTCAAACAGTTCCCTCGGGCCACAGCAAACGTTTGCACACGGCTGGACATGATCACACGTTATTGTTAAATTTCCAACAAAAAACTGATGTAATTTGAGCATTATATTCAGTATTTTCAGTACTTTCAGTATAAATCGTCCCATTCAAGTAGATAATTTTCGGTATTCATATTCCGGGGCCGCGTCATGAACGTCATGAACGTCATGAAGTAGTGACGTCATGAAGGCACTTCCGCGTAGTGACGTCATGAAAGCACTTGATCTACGCGAGGCCCTGGAATGAGCATTGCCTAAAGCCATATGCAAACAGCACGCGCTATATGTTTGCACATATGTGCAAACAACGGAAACCATGTAACAATTATTGTTTGTATATACATAAAACACCTTTCTAAACAATGTACAAAACAATTAAAATGTGCCCGGGTGTAAATATAATATAGTACTTAGAACTATTATATTTACACCTGGGCAGTCCACACATTTGAATTAATTGACCATCCAAGACACGCTAGAATCACCTTGAATGCAACATGCCTTATTTTTTTGTGTCACATCTTTTGATACCGTACAGGCGCGTAGCTGCATTAAGGCACTGCAGACCCGGGCCTGCAGAATTTTCGAGAAAATGGTGTTTTGAAATGTGCCTGAGTGCATCATTTACCTTCTAGTTCTGATTTTTTTTTATGGGGGGGCATGCCCCCAAACCCCCCTAGCATACTCGCACCAACGGTGCTCGAAGTCGTCAACCGGGCATGCAGATTCAAATTGGCTAGCTACGCCCCTGCCGTATGCCTTAATTTTCATTAACACTTCTATTTTGTGCAACATTTAGTTATCTATACCACAAATTATCCAAAATAATGAAAATCACATCTGAAACAGTAAATTACAATTACCATAATAAACCTATATATTTGCACACCATATATTATACTAAGGAAGCACATATAAATATTTGGTTTCCCACAACAAAGTGTGTCCCAATATTTATGGTTAACCCTTAGACCGCTACGCACAACAATTGTCGTCTGCTGTTGCCTTTATATCTTGCCTTATTTCTCAATAAAAACATGGTTTGACCGCACTTCAGAATCATTTCCAATGGAAATGATTCTAAAGTGCTGTCAAACCATGTTGTAAATTATTCTAAATTGATGTCAAGTCATGTTTTTGATGATAAAAATGGGAACTAAAAAGTAAGTAGCAGACGACAAAAAATTAAGATAGCGTTGTAAAGGTTAACAAGAACAATTATAACATGAATGATCATGTTATAAAAGAACGCTTTGAGTGTATGTTATTATTATTGAGGCCAACTACATGTTTGCAAGTAGCATGTAAAGTTATAGATATCAGGGTATGGGATCAGTGGTTTCCGAACCTGCTTTTCCGTCGTGACGTATTCTGTGACGTCATTTTTACAGTAAATTTTCTTGAAACTTTTCCAAGCAAACGGACGGATTCGATGATATGTATCACACCATAGAAGTGACATACCGGTTCGATGATATGTATCACACCATACATTCACGTTCTTTAGATTTTTATTCACATACATGGTAACCGATTCTTCGTCAAAACCAGAAAATTGTTAGATTACTATACCATAATGCAAGAACTGGCATCATTAAACGAAGCTAATCCCCTCGCACTGGCATCATTAAACGAAGCTAATCCCCTCGCTGGCAGCCTTGATAATAAAAAAAGTACTCCGTGACCTTGGGCGGTCGAACGTGGGTCATATGAGTCTACTCATATGCTAAACCATGCTCCATAGACACACATTATGGTCAAATAATATCAAAATCGTGGAAGCAATTCACAAGTTATTGAAAAATGAAAGGTGTTACTAGCGTACGTACATACGTACGCAGTACATGGACTAACGATATACCAGCTCTTCCTGTCGGCGAGGGGATACTAATTGGCAACCTGTTAAGCATTTAATGCGTTATGTTTCATTAAACTCTGTCTTTCCATTATAAAGATATTACATTCAACATCCTGCACCACCTTTAATTGACATGGCGCAATTTTAAATATTGCGAGGGCCCAATTTTCCCAATTTTAGTACTTTCCCCTAACAAAAAAAACCGGCATCTAGTCGCACGCTGACTGAGCCGCGATCTATAAACTTACCCAGGGAGATTACATTGCAAACATAGTGTAACGCGTCCACTGGCGGTTTGTTTCGGTGAGTCCGCACAGTACAACAGTCCGACTTGGCAAAACCATCAACTTCTAAAACTGGCGTTTTGAAGAAAGTCATGAAATATGCAATCTTAAATTCGATAAAATTGACGCAGTACAATTTGAACGACGTTATAAGCCAAAGATATGAGTGCCAGAAATAATCCATATTCAAACACATGAAAATGTTTGCCATTTCTCCATTTCATTGTCGAAACTCCAGACGGCTTTACAGAATGTGAAAGCCATGGAAAATGCATACTGGATATCAAATACTCCTACAAGCACTAATATGAACTTGTGAGTGAAATTCACGACAGGTCATACATTACATCGAAACAGAAATCATTGCCTTGAAAAAGTCTGAGAAATATTACACACACACAAGTACACATTCAAACGGCTGTATGTCAAACATTGTTCTGCGACTTTGCACTGCAGTGGAGTATCCAGATTCATGCAGAGGGGGTGTGAATTGTGAATGGACTTTGGAAGGGGGTGCGAGAACATACATTCAATTTCTTCCATTGTAGTGATTTTCACTATATTATACAGGTAGTTATTTCCCCCAGAAAACGTAGGTTAAATAATAAAAAAATACACACCTGACCAAATGTTACGGGATGCAATTACACACCATGTCACTGGACTTTGTACTGTACACCCACTGGTGAATCCATGTGACAAGTGTTTTGTATGATGTGGTGTTTGTGAATGAGCTGATAAGACACGTGTCGTGCCTTTGCACTTAATGACTGGGTGCCAGACATCCTTCAGCAAAGTTGCAAATCATGATTTGAATTGGGGTCCCATCTGTTTGGCACAAAGTGTTCTTTATAGGAATTAAATATTAAATAAGTATAATTGTGTAACTATTCCAACAGTTTTAAAAAATACGAGTGCCCGCTACACAGAAATATTCACTTAGTAATCTTAGGTTTACTGATAGGTTGTATCATCGTGCTATTTTGATATTGTAAATGAGGCAGGTCATTTTTAAATATTATATCAACTAAATGTGTCACCTGAATAAATATTTGTATTGACTTGTTACAAAATATGATCATTGCACATCAAAAGATAAATAGAGAGAATAAATAGTTGTTTCCATTAACATTTTAAAGAGTCAATGTTATCGCCCTTGATATCAAAGTGGCAATTCAAGCTTGATGTAAAAATATAATATTAATGTAAAATTAACATGGTTGATATGATTTTTTTAAGAATTTTACCAAATTTTCTACGACGGCCATCTTGGATTATGCGACAACCTCCATTTGAACAAATATGAAAATGCTTCACCCACGCACCACAACTGTGAAGTCTGACCAGCGTCGGCCAAACGGTACATGAGAAGAAGACGAAATCTATAATTAAAGGATGACCTGTCGGCGGCCATCTTGTATGATGTATCATCCGATTTTGACAATACCCACGATACCTTCGCCATGTGCCAGATACAAAATCAATGCGTGAAAAAACAAAGGGAGAACACTGGAATATTAGTGAGGCAAGAGTTGTGATAAATATACAACAAGAGCTGTAGGAGAACAGCATAGCTCGACTACGAGGGTTGTCGATGTACACATAGCTTGACAAAGAAGGTGGCTGCGGCCTACATAAAAACCTTAACCAAGGTTGACTAAAAACATTAACCAAGGGAAACTAGAAATGTGGCCTATCGGCACACGAATACCCCCACTGGCAGCCAAAGAAAACGAGGCATTTTTGATCATAAGCCATTTAGCCGAGCGTTAAGGTTTCAAACGCATCAAGTCTGTGACCTTGACCCTGGGCATAGTGTGATAATCCATGCATCGGTGTAGAAGATATAGAGCGGAAGGGAATTTCAATAGGTTTGACCTTTGACCTTCAACTATGACCTTGACCTTGGACGTAGGTGCGTGGTTATTGATCGAGCACACCTTCTCATCCTGAGAAACATTTGTGCCAATGCATTTGATAATCCATGCATCGGTGTAGAAGATATAGAGCGGAAGGGAATTTCAATAGGTTTGACCTTTGACCTTCAACTGTGACCTTGACCTTGGACGTAGGTGCGTGGTTATTGATTGTGACACACCTTCTCATCATGAGAAACATCTGTGCCAAGCCATTTGATAATCCATGCATCGGTGTAGAAGATATAGAGCGGAAGGGAATTTCAATAGGTTTGACCTTTGACCTTCAACTGTGACCTTGGACGTAGGTGCGTGGTTAGCAATTTGATAATCCATGCATCAGTGTAGAAGATATAGAGCGGAAGGGAATTTCAATAGGTTTGACCTTTGACCTTCAACTGTGACCTTGACCTTGGACGTAGGTGTGTGGTTATTGATCGGGACACACCTTCTCATCATGAGAAACATTTGTGCCAAGCCATTTGATAATCCATGCATCGGTGTAGAAGACATAGAGAGGAAGGGAATTTCAATAGGTTTGACCTTTGACCTTCAACTGTGACCTTGACCTTGGACGTAGGTGCGTGGTTATTGATCGCGACACACCTTCTCATCGTGAGAAACATTGTGCCAAGCCATTTGGGAATTTCAATATTTCAATATTTTTTACCTTTGAGCTTCAACTGTGACCTTGACCTTGGATGTAGGTGCGTGGTTATTGATCGCGACACACCTCATCCTGAGAAACATTTGTGCCAAGGCATTTGATAATCCATGCATCGGTGTAGAAGATATAGAGCGGAAGGGAATTTCAATAGGTTTGACCTTTGACTTTCAACTGTGACCTTGACCTTGGACGTAGGTGCGTGGTTATTGATTGTGACACACCTTCTCAACATGAGAAACATCTGTGCCAAGCCATTTGATAATCCATGCATCGGTGTAGAAGATATAGAGCAGAAGGGAATTTCAATAGGTTTGACCTTTGACCTTCAACTGTGACCTTAAACGTAGGTGCGTGGTTAGCAATTTGATAATCCATGCATCAGTGTAGAAGATATAGAGCGGAAGGGAATTTCAATAGGTTTGACCTTTGACCTTCAACTGTGACCTTGACCTTGGATGTAGGTGCGTGGTTATTGATGGCGACACACCTTCTCATCACGAGAAACATTTGTGCCAAGCCATTTGATAATCCATACATCGGTGTAGAAGATATAGAGCGGAAGGGAATTTCAATAGGTTTGACCTTTGACCTTCAACAGTGACCTTGACCTTGGACGTAGATGCGTGGTTTTCCAAGTATGGTTGCTGTAGGCCCAGGAGTATTCCATATACAAGCTTGAGTAAAAAACATAACCAAGGGGAGATAACTAAGTAATCCAAGGATAAAAGTAGGTCAAGGTCAAATATAGGTCAGGGATTATTAGATGTACATCACTAGGAGATGAAGTTGTCCAAGTATGGTTGATGTAGGCCCAGAAGTATTCCATATACAAGCTTGACTATAAACATTAAGCAAGTAATTCAAGGTTAAATGTAGGTGAAGATAAAATAAAGGTCAGGGGTTATTGATGTACATCCCTATGAGAAAAAGTTATCCAAGTATGGTGTCTGTATGCACAATAGTATTCCATCTACAAGCTTGACTAAAAACCTTAACCAAGGTTGAGTAAAAACCTTAACCAAGGGGAATTAAGTAAGTAATTTAAGGTTAAATGTAGGTCAAGGTCAAATATAGGTCGGGGTTGTTGATGTACATCACTAGGAGATGAAGTTGTCCAAGTATGGTTGGTGTAGGGCCATGAGTATTCCATCTACAAGCTTGACTAAAAACCTTAACCAAAGAGAATTAAGTAAGTAATTCAAGAGGAAATGTAGGTCAAGGTCAAATATAGATCAGGGGTTATTGATGTACATCACTATGAGAAAAGGTTGTCCAATTATGGTGTCTGTATGCACAATAGTATTCCATGTACAAGCTTGAGTAAAAAGCTTAACCCCAAGGTCGAGTAAAAACCTTAACCAAGGGGAATTAAGTAAGTAATTCAAGGTTAAATGTAGGTCAAGGTCAAATATAGGTCAGGGGTTGTTGATGTACATCACTAGGAGATGAAGTTGTCCAAGTATGGTGGTGTAGGGCCAGGAGTATTCCATCTACAAGCTTGACTAAAAACGTTAACCAAGAGGAATTAAGTAATTCAAGAGGAAATGTAGGTCAAGGTCAAATATAGATCAGGGGTTGTTGATGTACATCACTAGGAGATGAAGTTGTCCAAGTATGGTCGGTGTAGGGCCAGTAGTATTCCATATAGAAGGTTGACTAAAAACCTTAACCAAAAGGAATTAAGTAAGTAATTGAAGAGGAAATGTAGGCGAAGGTCAAATATAGATCAGGGGTTATTGATGTACATACCTATGAGAAAAGGTTGTCGAAGTATGGTGTCTGGATGCACAATAGTATTCAATGTACAAGCTTGAAAAAAAACCTTAACCAAGGTTGACTAAAAACCTTAACCAAGGGGAATTAAGTAAGTAATTCAAGAGGAAATGTAGGTCAAGGTCAAATATAGATCAGGGGTTATTGATGTGCATCACTAGGAGATGAAGTTGTCCAAGTATGGTGGGTGTAGGGCCAGTAGTATTGCATATACAAACTTGACTAAAAACCTTAACCAAGGTTGACTAAAAACCTTAACCAAGGGGAATTAACCAAGTAATTCAAGAGGAAATGTAGGTCAAGGTGAAATATAGATCAGGGGTTATTGATGTACATCACTAGGAGATGAAGTTGTCCAAGTATGGTGGGTGTAGGGCCAGTAGTATTCCATATACAAGCTTGACTAAAAACCTTAACCAAGGCGTGACGGTGACGCCGACGCCAACGCCGGGGTGACAACATAAGCTCTACTTATTCTTCGAATAGTCGAGCTAAAAAGGAATTCCAGTTATGCTTGGGACACAAAATCAGTACATGTTATTCTTGCTTTTAAGGACTAGAGCAAGTGAGCGGTGAGCGGGGTCTCACACATACCCTCGGCCGCAGCAAAGTCATTTGGCCTTGACCTTTGGCATGAAAGCCGCTTAGGTGAGATATAGAATGAAAATATGTTGATAAAGAAGTATGTGACATTTCCAGTCGATCTAACATACGGTTGCAGATAAATTGTGTACTTAAAACTTTAATGCAAATATTTCAAAACATTTTTAACACAATTTGACCTTGACCTTGGGCATGAAAGTCACATGCGTGGGCTATAAAATGAAAATATGGATGTTGATTGTTGATAGACAAATATATGTTTACTTAAAACTTTAACGCATATATTTCAAAACATTTAACGCAAGTTTCAAAGTAATTTCACCTTCACCGTGTGCATGAAAGCCGTATAGAATGTTTGTTTAATGGTGTTTAACGGCCTATCAACAGCTATGGTCTAATACTCACATAAAGGATATAACTGTCGAATACCAAATGCCAAAGTTGTTTGTTTGTTTGTTTATTGGTGTTTAACGGCCTATCAACAGCTCAGGTCATATAAGGCTGGGCAAACGTGTTCGATCCTGTATTAACCTGCTGCATTGGGGGGAAAATCCCAAAATCAGAACTGAATATTTACAATAACAAAACTATATATTCAGTACTGAAATCAGAATAATCCTGGTCTGATACCAGGTCCTCGCCACACCAGACTCACTTGGCCCCTCCCAAAAGCAGTAGGATAAGTAATAATCTTAATACTTTTATAATGGGCAATAACCCAATTCAACTCCCAGGTAACAAAAGAGCCAAAGATAAAAATGTACTGAAGGGTCAAACCAGGCAAATAGTGATTCCTATATGGAGGAACTACTACCGTTAATTTACGTCGTCTCGTTTTCTCGACCACCATCCAAGTAAAGTTTTGTATTACTTTCATAATAGTTTTTTTTTCAGATGGAAAATATACAAATTAGGTCACAATTAACAACTAAAGTGTAAATCAGATCTGATTAGCTATTCTGTAGAGGAAGCCTACGTATATCATTTATTTGTTTGTTGGGGTCTAACGGCCTATCAACAGATGCGGTCATTTAAGGCCGGTCAATGGGTTTAGTAATAAATCCCATATATTACCTGTACAAGTACATGTTCAAGTACATATACAAATGGGGGGAAAATCCTAAAATCAGAAATGAATATTTACAATAAAAGAACTATATACTCAGCCCTGAAATCAGGATGATCCTGATCTGATGCCAGGTCCTCGCCACACCAGAATCACATGGCCCCTCCCAAAAGCAGTAGGATCAGTAATAATCTTACTACTTCTATAATGGGCAACTAGAAAAAGTCGATGGCGCGCCATCGCAATATACCCACTTTCCCCAAATGCTAAGTCCGAAAGGGGGAGATACCAAATATCAGGCGCGTAGGTATGAAGGTGAAAAAGTTTTTCGAGTTACAAGGAAAAAATGGGAAATTCTGAGTCCGAAAGGGGGAGATAATCCATGATGGAGGGTCGGATCAAAAATCCGAATTCACTTTGCGCATCTGCACATGATAACGAAGCTACATACCAAATATCAGGCGCGTAGGTATGAAGGTGAAAAAGTTTTTCGAGTTACAAGGAAAAAATGGGAAATTCGGAGTCCGAAAGGGGGAGATAATCCATGATGGAGGGTCGGATGAAAAATCCGAATTCACTTCCGAAAGGGGGAGATACCAAATATGAGCGGCGTAGGTATGAAGGTGAAAAAGTTTTTCGAGTTACAAGAAAAAATGGGAAATTCTGAGTCCGAAAGGGGGAGATAATCCATGATGGAGGGTCGGATGAAAAATCCGAATTCACTTTGCGCATCTGCACATGATAACGAAGCTACATAGCAAATATGAGGCGCGTAGGTATGAAGGTGAAAAAGTTTTTCGAGTTACAAGGAAAAAATGGGAAATTCTGAGTCCGAAAGGGGGAGATAATCCATGATGGAGGGTCGGATCAAAAATCCGAATTCACTTTGCGCATCTGCACATGTTAACGAAGCTACATAGCAAATATGAGGCGCGTAGGTATGAAGGTGAAAAAGTTTTTCGAGTTACAAGGAAAAAATGGGAAATTCTGAGTCCGAAAGGGGGAGATAATCCCATGAAGGAGGGTCGGATCAAAAATCCAAATTCACTTTGCGCATCTGCACATGATAACGAGCTACATAGCAAATATGAGGCGCGTAGGTATGAAGGTGAAAAAGTTTTTCGAGTTACGAGGAAAAATGGGAAATTCTGAGTCCGAAAGGGGAGATAATCCATGATGGAGGTCGATCAAAAATCCAAATTCACTTTGCGCATCTGCACATGATAACGAAGCTACATAGCAAATATGAGGCGCGTAGGTATGGAGGTGAAAAAGTTTTTTCGAGTTACGAGGAAAAAATGGGAAATTCTGAGTCCGAAAGGGGAGATAATCCATGATGGAGGTCGGATCAAAAATCCAAATTCACTTTGCCGCATCTGCACATGATAACGAAGCTACATACCAAATATCAGCGCAGTAGGTATGAAGGTGAAAAAGTTTTTCGAGTTACAAGAAACGTGACGGACGTACGGACGGACGTACGGACGTACGGACGGACGGACACCCGTGACGAAAACAATATACCCGTTTTTTTTTACAAAAAAAGTGGGTATAATAACCCAATTCAACTGCCAGGTAACAGAAAGAGCGAAAGATGAAAACGTACCTGAGGGCCAAACCAGGCAAATCGTGATCCATACATATTACTTTTATAATATTTTTTTTCAGATGGAAAATATACAAATTGTGTCACAATTAACAACTAAAGTGTAAATCTGATCTGATTAGCTATTATGTAGAGGAAGCCTACATGTATGAATGGAATAGTAACTCTGCTACAGACGGTACAGGAGTAGATTGCAAGAGTTATTGTTCGCAACTACAATAACATGGTTCAATAATAATGAGACATCAGTGATTCTATATTTTATGTACATATTGGTGTCGTTTTTCTAGTTTCGATGTTGAACCAATAATTCATTAAACTGTGTTTATTCCATTGGGTGACAGTCCAGTTGTTACATTTATAATAGTATAGCCAATTGTTCTCGTCATTTTTTAAATTTTATTTCCACTTCAAGGGACCAGGGGTCTCAGAAATGTAATTTCCGTTACGTACATTTACATGACGTAAATATAGCTTTACATTTACATTTTTTTCTTTTCAACGGTATAAAACATCAACTGAAGGGGCATCTATTTAGAAAAGTGTCAAGAATATGGTAAGCTAATTGTATTAGTGCGAAATAGAGAAATTTAGTAGCAAGTCGTGGAATTTCTCATTTATGGTAACCCAACAACATGTATTTAGTATGAATCAGTAAAGTTAAGCAAAACAAAATAGTTTGGCAACTAACAGAATGCCGTGTTTTACCACATGTACCAAACATCGTTATAAAGCTACATTTAATTAATAGCACAGCCTCCAAAAATATGGGCGTAACGGCAATGATTATGTAACGGTAATGACAAAACGTAACAGTAATGACTTTCCATTTATTTAAAATACTAATACAGCATATATAACAAACATATTTATACTTTGAATATGCTGTACAATATAACTTCAAGTTAGTGTTTACTTTTAATGTGATTGCCAATAGAAACCCACACTCCTTGCAAGCTGTGTCTGTTTTTGTTGTTTCAGAGCTTTTACTAATTAAATCCTGATATATAAATGTTGTAGGTCTGAATAAATGTGCCATTACTGACCGACAACTGATGGGACCTGGTTTATATCTAATTGATGCATCAACTGACTGGTTAGTATGGTAATTTATCATTGCCGTTACACGATCGTCATTACCGTTACACAATTTTGTAACGGAAATGACCGTAACGGTAATGATTTTTCTTTAAAAACTCCCATTTTTCACCCCTCTGTATACAACGCATCATGAAGGTAGAATATGCAAAGACAACGTTGTAAGTGTACCTATCTACCAATTTTGGTTTCAGTCGACCTACATACATATGGACGTGTATAAACCGTGAATGGTAATGATGCATGTAATGTGTAACCTTAAAATTCCGAATACAGACCGGTCTCGTTCTCAGCAATGACTTAAGTTGTGTTACCACCGTGTTTATTTATAAATCGGGCGCCCATAAACAGTGTTCACTGCATTAGTAGCTGAGAGTAGGAAAGGGAGGTTACTCTGATTTTACATTTTAAATTTTACACAACGGTTTGAGGCTTGATGTACTGACAAACGTACACTGGCAAAGTGATTAGAAGACATTGCCAATGACGAAAACATATGAAACTGAAAAAATTGATGCAATTCCAATGAAATTGAAAAAATAAAGTTTTGTATTTTCAGAATCGCTTGACTATTCTAAGCATTTTTCATTATATAACGTTCTACGAAATGTGTACCGTTAACCCCCTAGTCTGACATTGAAGTTAAGACGATTCTAAAGCACTCACAGCATGTCAGTTCGTATATAAAACCAGTGTCTGATACAGCCCACCATACCTGTCTGGCCTCCACCTCGAAGTTTGTCAGCTGTACACACTGTTCTAGGCGGCTAAGTTTATATGCTCGTTCTCAAACTTCAAATGCATGTAGCTCGCGCATTTGAGCAGATAGCTAAAAACTACCAGCGAACCAGAGAGAATTTTATTGGCTTTTTAATGCAAAAAATATTTTGAAATCGGTTGAATAATAAGGAAGTTATGACCATTTCAATTTTTTTAAAAACTTCAAATGCCTACAACTCTCTCATTTGGGCAGATAGCCAAAAACTACCAGCGAAACGGAGATAGAGAATTTTGTTGGCTTTTTAATGCAAAAAAAATATTTGAAATCGGTTAGATAATAAAAAAGTTATGACCATTTCAAATTTGAAAATGCATTCGGCCTGTTTCGGCTTTCATCGGTATAATTATCATGATTATGTTGAACAACAAAGAAAATAAAAAAATTAAAGAACCAAACTTCAAATGCCTACAACTCTCTCATTTGGGCAGATAGCCAAAAACTACCAGCGAAGCGGAGATAGAGAATTTTGTTGGCTTTTTAATGGAAAAAAAAATATTTGAAATCGGTTAGATAATAACAAAGTTATGAACATTTAAAATTTGAAAAATTGAAAAAAAAATGTAGCTCGCGCATTTGAGCAGATAGCTAAAACTACCAGCGAACCGGAGATAGAGAATTTTATTGGCTTTTTAATGCAAAAAAAAATATTTGAAATCGTTGAATAATAAGGAAGTTATGACCATTTCAATTTTTTTTAAAAACTTCAAATGCCTACAACTCTCTCATTTGGGCAGATAGCCAAAAACTACCAGTGAAACGGAGATAGAGAATTTTGTTGGCTTTTTAATGCAAAAAAAATATTTGAAATCGGTTAGATAATAAAAAAGTTATGACCATTTCAAATTTGAAAAATTGAAAAAAAACGTCCAGTTTGAAAAGACAATAGAATCAGAACTATTCAAGCCATTGCTCTGAAAAATATCATCTTCTGTGCGGATGAATGTCCCGCGTGACGCTGTCAAAAAATTATGTTGCTGAGATTACTGTACAAATTGGAAACTGTTTTCAAAGACCACCCGTTAAAATAAAATAAAAATCTGAAATTGTTGATTTTTTTCATTTTTCTCAATTTCACATGTCTATAGCTCTCTCATTTGAGCAGATAGCCAAACATTGTCAGCGAAGCGAAGATAGAGAATTCTCGCAGCTTTACAATTCAAAAAGAATTTTTGAAATCGTTGGAAAATAAGGAAGTTATAGGGAATTATATGATATATGACGTCACTTCCGGTTTCGTAAAAAGTGACGTCATGAGAATTCTGAAAATTGAGTTATTCTCGTCTCACAGTTGATACAAATCGGCATACAAAATTTGAAGTCGATCCGACAAGCGGTTTGGGCTGTAGTCCCGACGGCTGAATAAAAAGAAAAAAAAAACCAACGAAAACAAAAGGTTTGAGGAATCAAATTCCTCAAACCTAATAATAACTAAACACACATAACAAGAATTGTAAATACTGTTTTCTTAATGGATTGGTATTATACATAGTTTCTTTACTGAAAAAAAAAAATTTCCTTACCTAAATGTGTGATTTGTCAGTAAATTACACCGGGACACCAGATGTACATAAAATATAGAATATACATATCTGTACATGTATCAAACCAATGAAAACTGACATTCTGATCTGCATATAAAAAATGTCATTTCGGCTAATTCTGCGCACCGGCTAATGCACAATTCACGTAATGTTTGCCCAGCTTACGTCAGAATAAATTATGTTGATTTTGGAATAAATCAGCTGATTAACGATATACTAAGTCACAATTTTATCCCATTCCGATAGTTTGGTAAAAAGTTATTCAGAACATGGTCAAAATGATTAGTGGTCCTGCTTACTAAATGAATAGATCAACAACAGATCTGTTAAAAAAAGCTTCATAAACCAATAATACACATGCAAATATACCAACATTGGTTATCATTTTATTCCCGTATTATTCGCAAAACTCAAGGACAAAATGGACTGATATTTTGATCAAATTTGGTTGCGTCTCCGCTAGGCGGATACAGATAATAGACGACAGATGAAATAGTAAAAGCCATCTGTTTAGCCGTGATTATCTCGACTAAGAACTGCCTCGAATGTTCAGGGAATTTAGACGGAATATGGACATTTTCACGAAAATTATTATTAGGTGTGCAGAATTAACAGACACAATTGTAATCCCAACAAACATACAGTCTCCACCCCCGCCCATATTTCGTGAGGTCACCCCAATGAAGCAAAGAAGTCCCTCATCACCACTCCAGACCAAACATGGGTACCCTGTGTACAAATAAATTTTAGGAAGCCCACCTACTGCAATACAAATACTTAATACAAATACTGATACTGCACTTCAATTTTTGTTCTTGTTTGGTCACTGTTGTTATAGTTTTCTAAATCGTGTAAACACGTGACTTTCTGAAAACACTTGTCTTAAGAAAACAACATGAATAATCAGACATGT
This sequence comes from Conchocele bisecta, assembly GCA_029237695.1. NCBI lineage: Eukaryota > Metazoa > Mollusca > Bivalvia > Lucinida > Thyasiridae > Conchocele > Conchocele bisecta. The sequence continues at coordinate 7,088,914 of CM055266.1, read as the reverse complement.
AAAATATTGGTGTGTGCAAAGCCACATACACGGTGCGAAGCCGGGTACACTTACTTAATAGAAATACTGCACCGGCCTATATTCAGGATATTTCGGGGAAAAGTCACCGCTGTGCAAATGCAGTGTACCTGGATTTGCACACCTCAATATTTTACTTATTTCATCACTGTTGTTACAGTTTTTTTAAACACATTTGACTCTTGGAAGGGGGGGGGGGGTGGGGAATGAAAGTAGTGTCTTTTTTAAGTGGATAAAAGCCTATATAGACAATAGTGAATAGATAACAGATAATAGCCTAAATATATAATGAATTGACTTGTTGGACTGAAAACATATATTCAAAGTGAATCTACAAGTATCGAGGTGCCACAAACACACAGAGTCCGAGATGCACCATAAATTAGAAATTAGCTATTTAAACAACAATTGTGGAAACAACATTGGTCGCGAAAACCAATGACTCGGCACATGCACAGGCAATGTTGAATATCCCCCACCCACTTGAATTCATGTTAGCTTGAATACAATGGAATTATTTTAGTAGCCCTGTGGTTAAAAGTGCTGTCGAAGTCAGCACGATTCAAATATTGGTCAACAGTAATAAAGAAATAATTCTTATACCTGAAATGAATGTTTCGTGTCTGGCAGCTAGCCTAGTAGACTTATGTAAAATGTAGGTCAATTATTGATGCGTCTTGGGCCATGGCTGTCGCCGTATTGTCCTCTCAACTTTAGCAAATTTGCAGAAATGTACGTCTGTAGCATTCACAAATCGTCGAGTACACAATGAGTATCTGTATTTCCGTATTTAGAGCTTATCAACAATGAAGACAGCAATAATTTCACGATGTCTTGAACCAGTACGTGTAATGGCAGGACACGAAATATAGTACGACGTCACAATGAAAATACAATCGCATTTAACAACAAATAGCTGACTTTTTAAACGTAAATTTGTTATTGGTTGGTATATTACATTAAAAAAAAGTGTCCAGTGTCCAATAAATTGGACACATGACACTATGGCGTTTAGTAAAAAGGTTCAAATATTGACTCTATATGTACCAGACGTTCTAAATGAGGCTCCATATGGGATAATCTATTTCAACTAAATTTCATTGGGAAGCTATTTTTTTGCAAATTACATGCGTATTATTATTTTAATATAACCTATCAATGTTTACAGGTGTTAGCATGTTTCAATATTGAACTAACATATAGCTTGTTGGTATTGGCACCCTTTCATTTTACGAAGTTTCCCGCAGCGAACCCCATTCGGCCCATCGACCGATTGTAATTATAGAACGCCTGTAACTATTCACGAGAATATAGGCGTTCTATGAAAAAGATCAGAGTAGGCCACAATTAAATGATATCGAGGGTTCAGCGCAATACGGTCGTAACTCACTTTGTTTTCAATGTAATTATGTAAAGTGTATATCTGCAGTGCATTAATAAACAGTACTAGTTGCATCTGTGTATACTGATATTGGTGAACAACTTTAAATTCAGACATGTACACGACACATGCTTTAGTGAGCTAAAACAGCTGACCACTGAAGGTCAAGGTCATGACCTTGATGATAATAACATGGTATGCTCAGAAAAGAAAATACATTAAGGATATTTTCATTCATTGCAAGTAAATTGCTGAAGCTGAAATCAAAATATTAAGTTTTACAACACATTTTTAAAAATTTATTCCGAGTTACGACCATATTGTGCTGAACTATTTCAGCATTTTGGTTGTTATTTTCAGCGCAATATGGTTGTAAGTCAAATATTTCCCAATATAACTTTTTAATTTCATTGAATTTTTTTTCATAAGGTTATTTATTTTTCATGTCAGTTATTACAGAATATAAGTGAAAATGGTACATAACTGAGTATAATTGTTAGTTTTAGAAATATTTTTGGCTCTCCTGAACATTTTACAAAAAGTGAGTTACGACCGTATTGCGCTGAACCCTCGATATGTGGTTGTGACTGGAGAAATGGGGTTTATGAGATTTAAGACCAGTGTAGCTCCTGATCAAATAGCACACTCCTGTGGCCTGATAGCAATCTTTATCCCGTCAACACAGTGCATATGTGCCGTGAAACACGGTGCCGTGAAACATTTTTGATATCCAGTCAATATCTGGCGCGGCACGGAAACAGGATGTGCTCGGTAGAGCCTCGCCCATCCTGTTTCCTGAGCCTTGCCAGATATTTTTCCCCATTCACGGCACTTGAACCTACTATTCTCTATATATTGCTTGTTAGAAGCATGCCAGGTGGCTCATGGATGGAATGACAACATGTACAGATACTGATCAGACTGTGCAGATGCACAGGTTGATCTGGATCTACACTGGTCGCAAAGCCCATAAGCCCCATGTCTCCAGTCACAGCCACATTTTATGTTTGTTAAAACTCCGACACTACTTTAAAAACATGGGTATGTAGGTAGGCAAATTCTTGTGTTTTTTTTGTACATATAACTATATTGTATGCAAACAGGGGCTGGGGTAATGTGATTTGTTGAGTCTATTGTTGGAGGTCATAGTTCAGACTGTTTCACCTGTGCATAAATCTAGATGAACAGGCTTGCCACAAGCCGTTTCATCAAGGTCTTATATAAAATTACGCCACACCCATTCAATGGACAGTGTTGCGCCTAGCTCTCAGATTCAAGGGCACAATTTCAGGGCTTGGGCCCTTTCCCCATTATAAGGCCTAAAATAAGGTGGGTTTCTTGTTATCCAACAAACACTATCTTTTTACCCCCATATTATATTCCAAATTTCAAAATGTTGGTTCCGAAAAATGTTGCTGGGGGATAACTTTATACTTGTCCTTTCTTCATAACACACCATTTCCAGTGGTACAGTACGCTTTAGACACAAAGCTTATATGGAGCTCTGAATTTTATTTTTCATCAATATGACTGCATGCGGTTTGAATCGGAGGGAATCGAACGTTGGTAAAACTTGGTCCAATTCAAATTTCTCAGACTAACCACATACGTAATGTTGCTAAATTTAGTATTGGCGGACACGTAATGTTAACGGCTGGAACATAGTCATCATTAAAAGGAAGAAACCACGGTCGTATTGATGAAAAATCAATTTACCTGACACCTCATTGGCGCCGCCATTATTCTAGACAAACCAATAGACCACGTGATCCCATACCCTGAGAAATATCGCAGTACAAAAATAAAAAAAAATAAAAGCCAACCGACCGACCGACCGACCGTATTTGTTTAAGCCTCTAACAGGAAACCGACCTATTTTTAGGCCTAATTGAATTTGAGAGACATTGGTATTTTGAGGTGGGGAAATGTCCCCCAGGCTCGCTCTAGGTGCAACACTGAATGGTTAGTCAATGTCAGTAGCCGATTTCACCAACATTGCAAAGTATACTTTACTAGCAAAGTATACTTTGAGGGAGTAATCATTTATTTTTCCTGAAATGCATTATTTCATATAGAACTAACAAATGCATATATTTCATGATTAAAAGTATGCAGAATTATTATACTGAATGTATTACATTATCACAGCCAAATTGGCTGTGATAATGTAATAAATTCAGTATAATAAAAATTAATAAATTTATCATAAAATTGAAAATTTCTCACTCAAAGTATACTTTGCTACTAAAGTATACTTTGCAATGTTGATGCAATAGGCTACAGGTACGTAGTGATGAAACGTTAACCATTTCCACACAGCTATCCTAGTGTTTACAAACAAAGTAGATCCAGATGAGTCGGCTCAAAACAAGTATAGCTGTCTCATGTGGATCTTCCCCAGATTTCTTATAAAAATATCCCTTTGTTGATTGATGGACTAGTCTCATAATTATCGAGGAAGAGTCCATTTCAATTACTTGGGGCTTTGTATGAACATCTTGACATACTTTCTTTCTGATTTTTCTTATTTCTCAATGAAAGTATATGTTGTGACCACTCATTTGAACCGTCTCGATGAGACGGTTCAAATGGTGGTCACAATATATACTTTCAACGAGAAATAAGAAAATTCAGCTGAAAAGAAATGAAATAGAATACTTCCTCTTTATTCAGTGTACATCTAAGATCCGTAGCCGGGCCTTAAAGGGATATGTCTACAATTAATGTCAATCTCAACAATTGAATATATGCAATTTAGATAAATTGTCATACAAAACAATGGAAATTGGAAAGTATACGAGACTGGCATTGTAATCAACTGTAGTATGGAATAATCTAAATGTTTGAATCGTAAGTACACATATATACATATGTTTTTTTTCTAAACAATATGGAATAAATGCGCAAAAGAAAGCAATGAAAGTTGAAAATTCAATTATTTGAGCGGTAAGCAAATACACCAATAAGCACCTTATCCACAGCACGAAGTAAGGATGCTTTTAATGTTTGAATGAGTACCAGCATATACCCTGATCAGACTGTGTAGATGTGCAGGCTGATCTCTGGGGATACGCTATAGTTGCTTTTAGCATCCCGCTTCAATCTGCCGACGGCCTATTTTTATTCTGGGTTGTTTCCAGATAGGCGTGTATTGGTGTATTTTATGCGTACATTTTAGCTGAATATGCATTGATTTTCATAAGTGGGAGTACAATGTACTCAGGGCTCCAGATAAGGAATTAGTAATTGAGTATTGTCACTCCATCATTTCTGAAGCAATTGGGTATTTCAAAATTTTAATTGGGTAAAATAAAATCACTACTTTTTACACATCAACAGAAAGCAATTATTGAAGTTCGAAATGAAAACATGGATTGGCATTTCATTAGAATTGTCTCCTTGGAGACAATTCTAATGAAATACCAATACATGTTTTCATGGAAAATAAGAAAAATATGCTATATTTGTGGTCTGTTTATTGTTTTCTGCAGCATGATAAAGGTAACACAAATTTTGTATTGCTTTTTGATACACGCTACTTCTGATTTCAATATTTCAATTGACTTTTTGGCAATTTTAATTGGGTATTTACGTAAATACGCAGCTTATCTGGAGCACTGTGGGTTGTTTCCAGATAGGCGCAAATTAGTGTATTTTATGCATACATTTTAGCTGAATATGTATTGATTTGGGAGTACAATGTACTCGCAACAATTTAAAAATACTCCTTTAGACCAGAGCTCCAGATAAGCTGCGTATTTGCTTAAATACCCAATTAAAATTGCCAAAAACCCAATTGAAATCAGAAGTAGCGAGTATCAAAAAGCAATAACAATTTTGTGGTACCTTTATCATGCTGCAGAAAACAATAAACAGACCACAAATATAGCATATGCCCAGACATGCTTTCATTTCGAAGCAAACTATTAAATAAGTGCTGTCTGTTGATGTGTAAACAGCAGTGTGATTTTATTTCACCCAATTAAAATTTTGAAATACCCAATTGCTTCAGAAATGATGGAGTGAAAATACTCAATTACTAATTCCTTATCTGGAGCCCTGCTTTAGACACAAAGATTATCTGGAACTCTGCATTAATAATCAGTGTACATTTGTACTTTTAAGCATGTCCATATTGCACCATTTACAATGAATCAAAGAGAACATCTAACAGGTAGGAGATTTTTATGGCATAAATGAATGACATTTTCCCATTTAACCCTTAGAATCAGTGTGGGAACTGAATATACTCCTCTGCTGTTAATTCATATTTTGTCTTTTCTCTCAGTAAAAACATGGGTTGGCAGCATTTTAGAATCATTTCCATTGGAAATGATTCTAACTTGAGTGCTGCCAAACCAAGTTTTTGATGAGAAAAATGGAAAATAAAAAATATTCAGCAGACGACACAAATTAATTCAGCATTGTAAGGGTTAAGGGTGTGATAGGCCAATGGCTTCCAATACCCATAAAACACAGACAAGTTGAACCAACCAATTGTTTACAGTATACATGCATAATAATCATGATAATTATATTCAATGAATCAAAAATTTCACGAAGACTTGTTACAGCAAAAGCATATATTTAACCCATTTCATATTAACATACGCCATTTTGTGTGCGGAAAATCATAAATATTTTTAGGTGCTCAGAAGTACATGTTGCGAGACGGTTCAAATGAGTGGTCACAACATATTCTTTCATTGAGAGATTACAAAGATCAAAATAAAATATTTTTAACAAATTAAAGCCTGTGAAGGAGTATTCTGATTAATATGTAATGGGTTAATGATAGCCCCAGATAGCAAAAGCACAGTAAAATATGATGAAATGTCAAAGCGGCAGGTCTATTTAATAATAATAAGAAAAACTAAACAATAAATAACAGCAACAAGAAACAAATAAAATATACTACCTTGAACGCAGAATACTACAACACAAAAAAATCAGTCGTGTGAATTGTGTTCGCATTTAATATGACCAGAGCTCCAGTTAAGGTGCGTAATTAGGAGGTAAATTTCTTATTTCTCAATCAAAAATGGCAAGTTGGGAGTGCTTTAGAATCGTCTCAATGAGACGATTCTAAAGGACTCCCAACTTGTCATTTTTGATGAAGAAATAACAAAATTTCACCCCAAGTTGGTCAAATTACGCACCTTATCTGGAGCTCTGATGATCGTGTGTAATATTTCCCACTCTCAAAATAAAACAATAAATTTATCAGTATCATAGTACATGTATAATTATTATAGGAATTAATGGCCTTTTTGTGGAATTTATCGGGGTATAAACTTGGAAAAGCCACTTTCGCAATTGGCGATAAAAATAAACAAAAGCGATAAAAAAAATTACAATTTTCGAAAAAAAAAAATTTTTTTTTTTTTTTCCAAAATTGTAATTTTTTATCGCCAATTGTTTATTTTATGCTATTGGTTATTATAGGAATTAATGGCCTTTTTGTGGAATTTATCGGGGTATAAACTGGGAAAAGTCGCGGGAATACTGGACGAAGGCCGGAAGGCCTCGTCCAGTATTCCCGCGACTTTTCCAAGTTTATATCCCCGATAAATTCCACAAAAAGGCCATTCATTCCTTATAATTCCAGCATTTGAAATAAATTAATTAAGAAAATGTGTTTATTTTCCGTTTTCTTAAGAATTATTTTAACTGCGCCTGACGGTTACGGAAAGTAGTTCGGCATGGAGTTTACTGAGATATAAATTTTGGACAGAGACTTGCAATGGACCAATCAAATGTTAGGGAATTGTGTAAATATTTTTTTTTGTGCTGGAATTATCATGTTTTTATTTCCAAATCAGAGCAAATCAAAACCTGTTACTAGACAAAAATGTGTTTATGCAATATCTTCTGAAAGTACGTACATGATGTAGCTGAATGGGAATTTGTCAGGAATCTGGTGCGTATTTCGACGTGAAACTGTTTACACTGGCGCGGAGTGCAGCACCAGTGACATTGCTACAATGAGCAAGGGAATGACATCACTGTACCGAGGATAAAAATATTCATTCTAATGTACACGTTTAGGCCACCCATTCGGGGCATCCTAGTAAATTTGTTTGCAATTGCCAACTACATTGGAACCGGGATATAATGAAGATCAAGCAACTGCCGTATATTGATTTTAAAAGAAAATTTAATTTAAACCAGTTCATAAAAGTTATTTGCACATTAGATAATACGACAGGAGAACATCCATAATTTGTCATGTCCTTTCACCCACACTCGAGCTACAATACGTAAATTCTTGGTTTTATTTCTGTCAAAATAAAGTTACCTGAAAACTTGGGAAGTAGCTCTAATGTTAGTAATAACCGAGTGTTAACATGTTTGAACACATTTGTGACAAAGATCAAATATAGGTCTACACGACATATTTACTTCATGGAAACAGCTTTGTAAATTTTAATTGCAAAAAAATGTTTTTTCATGATTTCAAGACGTGCCAAACACATCTTGCACGTTTACTAAATTAATAGTTCAACTAAGAATCTAACCTGCCATGATGTCAATAGAAAGTATTGCTTTAACTTTAATATGAATTTTGCTACGTTGACGCAGTATGTTCTTCGCAATTTTTGTTTACACTACCAGATGTGCAGAACTATCTGAATAAATGTGACGTAGCAATTAACACGCAGGTGATGCCATCTGGTGCTGTAAACAAAAATAATACTGGATCAGCCAGGCAAAATTGGTATTAAACTTGAAGTAGAACTATCCAGTGACATCATGACAGGTTAGATTATTAGTTGAACAGTTAACTTAGTAAATAAGACAGCTATTAGATCAGCAGGGTCTATGGATTTTGCACATTTTAACTATGTTCTGAATAACGGTTTACCAATTTCAACTATCGGAATGTGATACAATTTTGCTACATAGTGTATCAATTAATCAGCTTGTTTATTCCAAAAATGTTATTATGACGTACACTAGGCTAAAGTTTATGTGAATTGCGCATTAGCCGATGCGCAGAATTAGCCGAAATAACAGTATGATGGTGGGTCTAGTTTTCATGGTATTAACAAGTTCACCAAATATAGCGTTTTTATAAAACATAAAATATGAGCTAGCTTGTCAGTTCAATCCAATGGTAAACATTTTTTTCAATGTTTCTTGCCTTCAAAATAAGATTGCTGTTAAGTTAAAATTTGTGTTAGCGCGTTTAGCAACACAGGAGTCAGCAATCTTGAATCTTGACTTATGGTTGGTGTTTTCGGGGTATGTTCCCAAAGTGTCAATAAATCTGCTAATTCGTCCCGAGTTTTCATTGGCTGTTGATCATCTCGAAGATGAATGAGGCACAGTGAAGGAAAACTTGAAACTTTTCTATTGTTTATGATTTTAACAATATTAAAGAGCAGATTAATGGCGGACACAAAAAAATCATGGTAGGTTCGGGAACAAAATGACCTAAATGGCAAAAATTACCAGTAGTTAGTCCAGACACTGGATCTGGTGAAATTTTTAAATTACTTAATGTACGCCAAGTCATGCTTATTTTAATCACCTGGCAGTAAGCACGGGCGGCTGCACACGTGTCTATAAATTACAAAATATTTTAAAACTCTGGACTACACCGAAAACTGGCGTATCATCCATACATAACATAGTTTACGTCATTTAGTGATTTACTGACGTCAGAACGTTAGGACATTTTACCTGCCATCTTTGCAGTGTATTGAATGTTCAGGGAATTTGGATTGAATAGGCTATTAGGTGCGCAGAATTGGCAGACACCAAATGTTTCACGTTACGGACGGACAACCGGACAGAAAGGCGAAAACTATATACCCCTCGACAACCTTCAGAAGCAAGGTGTATAATTATTATTGCAATTATTCCATACTAGAGCCAGTGGGCCATAAGATGATGTTATGGGTAAATGGAAAATGGGAAACTGAACCTGATGATTTTGGACGATCTCGTTTGGAAGGCTTTGTGTTCAATTTGTTGCTCATGTTACGAATATTTGTGACAATACGTGTTTAACTAAAGTGGCAAGTGTCAACTTCAACGTGCAGCCTTCGTATTACGATGATAATTAGGTTTTAGTCACAGATAACTGTTTCAACGCTGTTTCATGGCAACAAACGCTAAACTTGATAACTTCCGGTTGTTTATCGCAAAAGATTTAGCGATAAAATGAAAGGGAATCCGAATTGGGCAGGTACTTGTCACAGGCTCTCGAAACATTTTCTGCCAAACACAAAGACCGAGACTACTGTCTGTTTCACGAAACCTGCCCAAATTTTACGGCTATATAAACAATGCAAAAACAGTATTTTTTTCGATAATATTAAATTTTATCAAAATTTAAGAATGAGCATTCTTTTTATTTCGTGAAATTTGCTCAAATATTGATTTTATTGCGAAAAAACAATTTCCCCATGTTAAATCCCCATATATACCACAGGCAATGTTGAATATCCCCTACCCACTTGAATTCATGTAGTATAACAGACTCTATCTATACAGATTGAATACAATGGAATTATTTTAGTAGCCCTGTGATATATACTACTGTATAGACATCTTCGTCTATGGGGATTTAACATGTGGATTTTTTTTGAATTTCAGAAATACTGGACCGATTTTTAAAATTTAAATTTTGTTTTCTTAGTTGGATTATTTCCAATCTATCTAGCCAGGTTTCGGAGTCAATTTCCATTTTTTTTTTCGTTTTTTGACTCCTCCCACAACTCCTCTACATCTTTTCCCCCCATGTTAAATTCCCATAGAGAAATCAATTTTTCGTAATAAAACCAATATTTGACCAAATTTCACGAAATAAAAAGAAGGCTCATTCATAAATTTTCCTTTAATTTAATATTATTGAGAAAAAAAAATGGTTTTTGAATTGTTTATATAGCCGTAAAATGTAGGCAGCTTTCGTGAAACAGACAGTAATTCAAATTTGGCAATCTCCAACATTTCAAAACATAAGCATGCAGTACAATGTTTTAACCCGTGTTTACTATTCTCATCTATTTTAAACCTAATGCCTGCTCCGCGTTTTGCTGCCAACGAACTGTTGGCTATTACACACATTTTAAAAATCTAAAAACATATTAAAATGTAAGTACTTAAATTGCTCATCAATAACAAAAAAGTCTCCCACCCCATTTATTTATTTGATGACATTCCATTATTTAAATGTGGATTTTATTGCGAAAAATTAAATTCTTATATGGTCTGTAAAGATATTCACTACTGTCTGTTTCACGAAAGCTGCCCAAATTTTACGGCTATATAAACAATTAAAAAACAAGATTTCTTTTGATAATATTAAATTAAAGGAAAATTTAAGAATGAGCCTTCTTTTTATTTTGTGAAATTCGGTCAAATATTGATTTTATTACGAAAAATTGATTTGTCTATGGGAATTTAACATGGGGGGAAAAGGTAGAGGACTTGTGGGAGGAGTCAAAAAACAATTTTTTTTGGAAATTGACTCCGAAACCTAGCTAGATAGCTTGGAAATAATCTCACTAAGAAAACAAAAGTTAAATTTTAAAAATCGGTCCAGTATTTCTGAAATTCAAAAAAATTTCCCCATGTTAAATCCCCATAGACATCTTCACTCCGTGAAGATGTCTATGGGAATTTAACATGGGGAAATTTTGTTTTCGCAATAAAATCAATATTTGACCGAATTTCACGAAATAAAAAGAAGGCTCATTCTTAATTTTTCCTTTAAGTTAATATTATCAAAATAAATCTTGTTTTTGAATTGTTTATATAGCCGTAAAATTTGGGCAGCTTTCGTGAAACAGACAGTAGTCTAAAGATGAAGATATGGTCCCTAGTCTAACAGACCGTGTTAACTGGGTATTACTAGTACTAAAACTTTCTGTTCCACGTTTTGCTGCCGACGAACATTTAAACACATTAAATCTAAAACATATTTAAAAGTAAGTACTTTTTCATCAATAACAAAAAAAGTCACCCTCCCCAAAAAAAATTATTTGATGAAATTCCATAATTTTTTTATTTTATTACGAAAAAACAATTTTCCTATGGGAATTTAACATGCGGGCTAAAAATAGAGTAATTCTTTTTTTATTTGTGGACGGATTTTCAAAATCTAGCTTGTTTTCTTAATTACATCATTTTCAAGCTATCTCGCCAGGTTTCGAAGTCAATTTCCAAAAAAAAAATAGTTTTTGTTTATCCTTCAGGATCAAAAAACGAAAGGTTTTGCAAATTGACTCCCCATGTTAAATTCCCAAAGTGGGTACATAACTACACTTCATAAGTGGATCAATCAGACACAATACTTTTCTTAGTATGTACCGCAGTAATCATAGTCATTACTGCATGAGAAATATAAGTCATGACCTCGCATGACCGGAATAGGACCATGTAAATACGAAGTGATGAAAACGGCACGTGCAATGCCGTTGCAACCACATAGCTGACAGTTGAAAATGCCATGAGAGTGATACAAATATCAATTAATAAAGATCTTCCTCCCGGATACTCGTGTAATTTGCAAAGCAGATTTGAAATTTATGGGTAGTTGATGTCGAAATAATTGATATTTTGCACAATACCAGATCGCATGAACATGTTTATGCAAAAAGAAAAACCGAATAAGGAAATAAATAAAATAATAAAAGGAAAAATAAAAAGAATACGCTCTTGTTCTAATTTGAACTACGACAACATACCATTGCATACGTTCAACGAGGAACACAACGCCTTAGACCACTGCGCTAGCTAGTGAGTCCTGAATGAAAGTATTGGTGAAAGTATTCAACTAAAGCATACATGCCCGTCCATGAGGCCGGGCACCACGGTTGAACGTACCCAAACAATTCGTGTCTAAGCCATAACGTACGAAAGACGATTTACAAATGGCTATTTTAAAAATGCGCCCACATCAGAATTTATACAGCCTCGTTGGTTCTGTGAGCAATGACGGTATTTAGGTGAAACTTATGATTCACGTGGATAGAAATGGGCAAATACGAATTAGAGGGTATGTTGTGACAGACAATAATAAAAACAACAGACATTTCTGGGAGTTTCAAACTATAACTTATTCCAGAGAAAACGTATGTATGGGAATGGGATTACACCATGACAGTACATTTGCCTCTGGATATGATTGAGAAAATATGCAACTTTCAGTCTCTTAACATGCTTAAAGAGGCTGCACCGGGATAGTTCACATTCCTGCATAGGTAAGGAACACTAATAGAGCAGCATGTTCGTGTTTATTTAAAAGCTTCTAGCGAGTCTTGTCCACAAATGTCGAACACATTTTGCTGTCTGCCCACATATTTGGAATATTGCATTAAACAATGTACATGCGTTTCTTTTCTATTTTCGCTAGTGTTGTTCTCTAAGTCTCAGTATTGAATCCAAATCCAAATGTAGACCGTGCATTGAGCATGCTGCCTCCCACGAACGAAGGGCGCACCGTTACCGAAACAATACATGACATATTTCATAGAATGATAATTTGAAGGATTGTACAATTCCATAACAATAATGTAAACATGTGTAATGTGCGTATACATGTGTCCCACGTTGTGGGTGAAATGTATCGTTGACAACAGGTATCAACACATTTATACGAATTGAGATTTTACAGTGGCACGTATAATAAATACACAAGTACATATATTACACATGTAGACAGGACAGAGTCAACGGAATTTATTAAGCGAGTCTGAGGTTGACTTTACATGACGTCGGAAAATATCAGTTACCCGCGACATTTGCAACACGAAGTGTCATTGTTCCTTATACTATTTATAAATTACATATAAATGTTTTGAAATATCGCTAAGTATATATTAATAATAAAATACATGTAGTGGATATAAATACATGTATGTTCATTGTGATGAAGCACAGAGAACACTGTGTGTGAGTACAACTGTAGCACGAAAACGTCACGACTCGTGCGGTCCGCTGTCCGCAATATTAATAACGACGACGTAACGTACGTCATGTCAAAACAACGTCGCTGCGACAAAGTGACGCCATATTGGTAGCTTTGTTGGTCTAGAAAGATGGTTTATCAGTTGAATACAACATTGGTCTATATGTCATATATTGTTCGAGAGAAATCATATTTTCTAAACAAGTTAAACATTTCAATTTCGCATTTTTAACCCATATTAAAGGAGGTTTTTGCTTGGCGCGTCACATATACTCTTATCTACTCTAAGGCAAATATGACACTAGGTTTCTGAAACGCAACTTCGGGATCAACTCGAAGACAGTCGTGAACAAAACTTATAAATCCTTTGTTCGCCCCAAGATAGAATATTGTTCCACATTATAGCACCTTGTTACCTCAAATACACTAACAAATACATGGAGGGTGGATTTACTTCGAATTCCCATATGACTATAGCTTGTACATCAACTCGAGATGGTCCAGAGGAGGGCTGCACGATGGGTTACTAGCTGCTATCATAATACATTTAGTGTAACCAATATGCTGCTGTTTGGAATGGAGGTCACTCAAATTGAGGAGAGTCGATGCCAAACTGAGAGTTATATACAAAACTAGAACCAATCTCGTATATCCATCGACGAGAACAAGTACTTGATAAGAGGCACTGGCATACGTCAACACCAATACCACAGCTACGTGCTGACCAAGACTACATGTACACCCAGTTGTTATTCTTTCCTAGGATGGTCATGCAGTGGAACCAACTCCCCACTGACACCTATCTGGCAGAGTCGCTGGATCCATTCAAGGCCCAGGTATTGGTGGCTCAGCACTTTAGGCTCATTTAAACATAAACCTTCTTCTTTCTCTTTTTATTTCTCTCTAAGTACTATAATTCCTCCCATCCGTACTTAATTGTTCTTCTGATTTTTCTTGTCTTCTGAAACATTTTATCGCTTGTTATCCCCTCGCCGACAGGCAAGAGGGCATATAGCGTAACTCATGATCCGCTTCACCGATTTTGATAATATTTGGCTACAAGTTTTGTCTATGGATGGGCGGGTGTTTTGTTTTACATACGACCCACGTCCGACCGCCCAATGTCAATGTCACTGCATGAGGACTTATGTTTTAACCTTGTGTGTAATTTTTATTATTATAATTATAAATTGCAAAGCTGCCAGCGAGGGGATAAGCTTCGTTTAACGATGCCATTTCTTGTTTTCCTTCTAGCACACAACTGGTGGTAATTAATGCTCAAGTTATTGAAGGTAGAACAGTATACCGGAAAAAGCAACACAAATATGTAGTATATGCATGTCCCTGATGCATGTCGTGAGGGTAACACAGAATGGCAAGTTGTGCATTCTCAGGCATGTATATACCGTCCAGACACATATGTATAACCATACTACGTCAGTTTTCGTGCCCACGTCATGTCGCGCAATTAACGTGTATATACAATGCGTTATATTACGTCACGTTTGGATGCTGCCTTTGAAATAGCAAACATGAATCAACGTTCTATAATGTCAAACGCAAGGTGGGGGGATCACGTGGTTTCCGAACGGCATAACGTCGACGTCATGTTTTTTTTAGATGTGTTTACAGTATATTTTCTTTAATATCTTGCTAATGGAATGACATATTTTTTATGAAATATACCGCAGCAAATGCGGTACACGTTGCCCTTTATTGTATAGGCAGCTTTAATCTCATAATTGTGTCGTTTTGACGAAGAATCGGTTACCGTAAATGTAAATAAAAACTAGAGCACGTGAATGTAAGAAATAAACGGTACCGGTACTCGATTCTTTGTGAAATTTATAAGTTATTGTAAAGAACTTTCAGAGCACCCATAAAACACATATGACATCTTATTTGGTGCGCTACATATCAAAATCCGTCAGCTTGTTACTGTAAAAAATACGTCATAGATTACGTCACGTTGAAAAATCGTGTTCGGAAACCACGTGATCACACACCTTGAAACAAATCCAGATTATATCTCTAAATGTTTCTTTAAAACCAACCAAGAAAAACAGTTAAATTTGTTTTATACTTTATTCCTTATGGGCACGAAAACCGGTAACTCCTCTGTATTTTGAATTTTCCAAAATGATTTTCATTGCAAATGAACATTTCGTAAATAGTAGCAATTTAAATGGCAGTTGACAATTATTTGTATTTGTTATTTTTGCAAGAACAGATAACAAATAATACTTAACAGATGATTAGCTAATAACAGTTAACATTGAATATTTTGTCTAAATATCTGTTGACATTACTACCAATAAGAGGTTAATAGGTTTAACACGATCGTTAGCCCATGCTGACCCTGTAAGTCTATTAAATTGACATAAATTAACGTTTCGGATACCTGTGAAATATAATTCAGGAATTATCAGGATGCTAATTATACATACACCGGTTATCACATGACATCGAAAATGGCGAATGTCAATTCGGGAACACGGGAGTCGTGAATGAGATCTTCTTAGAGTCTACGTGACAGGTAACCGGCGTTCACATACATGTATATTTTGTCTCTAGCCATCGTTCCCAGCCTCTCTGTGCCTGCTGGCGATGATGTCACTCATTGGCGGTCATTGCCAGCAGCGGGAGCCTTTGGGCTTCCTGGTGGTTTCGTACCAATAGCAATTCGTACCTACACCATTTCGTACTCAGTGTGGGCACTTTTTATGCCCACACAAATTTGTTGTGGGGGGGGGGGTGGTAAACATTTTGGGGGGGGTAAACATTTCAGTCATCGGCTGACATCATATATTGTTATGTTGATATGAATTGATAGCCGACACATCAAAAAATGTGCATTAAATTTTGCATTAAGCATTTGTTTTCTACAAAGATACGAGTTTGTTCAACAATCTGAAATCGCTCCAAACTTTCCAACAGTTACTCGTAAGATTACATCATATTTTGTAAAATATTTGCTTTTATTTTTATCTACTGGTGATAATGTCATGCATGTCACAGGACATGCGCAAAACGGATTTGCTGCTTTATGGCAACAGTCATTGTCAAAATAGGCCGGTCTATGTGTGATCATTTTACGACAGTAATTAGTATACGACAGTTGGCAAAATTTCCGCCAGTGTCACATAGACTTTCACCTCTTTTAAATTCCTACTAACCATTGTATTGTCGTTTGCAATGCTCATGAACATACAAGAATATATATTAATTAAGGTGCAGATGTATCAAATGAATGCATCGTCACGGTAATGCAATGTAATGTAATATAATTAGAGTTAAGTACTCGGAATCATGTCCTCAGTTATATTTTAAATATGTTTTTTTTGTCAAAATTGATCGAAAAACATGTTCATGATTCTCTTATGGAACATATGACCAAATATAAGCTAGCTACTCCATAAAACACAATCTGGTTTTAGACCAAATCACTCATGTGAAACAGCATTAATAGGAATGATAGACAAATGGTTAGATGTTATAAATGACAATAAACAAATTGGAGTGGTTATGATTGATTTCAAAAAAGCCTTCGACTTAGTAGACCATAAACTGTTACTAAATAAACTATCAATCTACAAACGTTCCCCTTCTCTTCATAAATGACTTACCTCTTTACACTTGTGATGTCTGTACTGATCTATATGCTGATGATACTACTCAGGTAATATAGGTAAATCACAGGTGAACATCAAAAATAACCTTCAACACGCTCTGACTAACCTGAATGAATGGTGCAAGAACAATGGAATGGTAATAAACTCTGCTAAAATAAAAGTAATGCTTATTACAACTCACCAAAAACGAGCATGTCTTACCAAAAATGAGCTGAAACTAGAATACAACAATGAAAAACTAGGTATGATCACGAATGACAACATTTTAGGTACATGGGTAGATAATAATCTAAGCTGGACAATTCATGTAGATAAAGTATCTAAGAAAATTAAGTCTAACATATGGTTATTATCACGTATTAAACACTTTCCAACTTTAGAGCATAGAGTTCAATTCTAAAAGACCTATATTCAACCACACATTGATTACTGTAACATAATTTGGGGATGCTCATCACAGCAAAATCTACTAACACTGTTTAGACTACAGAAACGAGCAGTTAAAATAATACTTGTTTACAATGTTGAAAATACAATTCAAAGCATGCAAGAACTAAAAGTATTAAACGTATATGAAAGGATCTTTCTACGAAAAGCAAAATTTATGTATAAGGTTGCAAACTCAATTACACCAGTAGCCGATTTCATCAAAATTGCAAAGTATACTTATCTAGCAAAGTATACTTTGAGGGAGTAATCATTGATTTTTCCGAAATGCATTCTTTCATACAGAACTAACGATTGCATATATTTGATGATTAAAACTATGCAGAATTATTATACTGAATTTATTACATTATCACAGCCATTTTGGCTGTGATAATGTAATAAATTCAGTATAATAAAAATTAATAAATTTATCCTAAAATTGAAAATTTCTCCCTCAAAGTATACTTTGCTACAAAAGTATACTTTGCAATGTTGATGAAATAGGCTACTGGTTATATCAATTAATTATTTCATCAAAGAGGTCAGAATGACAATTTACCAGTATTAAGATCAACAACTTCAAACAACGTCATACCTCCCAAACCAAACAAAAGAAATATTTAAACAGAGTATGTTATACTCAGGCCCGTTAGTTTGGAATTGCATTCCTAACGTTAAATTCTGTTTTTATGCCCCGCCACCGAATGGTGAGGGGGGCATATAGTGTTACCGGCGTCTGTACGTACGTACGTACGTACGTCCCGAAACCTTAACGCTGGGTAAATGGCTTATAATTTCTGTTTCCTTGCTCGGGGCATATAGTGTTACCGGCGTCCGTACGTACGTCCGTCCCGAAACCTTAACGCTAGGTAAATGGCTTATAATTTCTGTTTCCTTGCTCGGATCTGCTTCACATTTCACACACGCATTGCTCCAATGGTCCTCTACCGCCCTGTGACAAATCCACATTCGTCCCGCCCCCGCTAAGCCCAGGGTCAAGGTCACAGACTTGGTGCTTTTGAAACTTTAACGCTGGGTAAATGGCTTATAATTTCTGTTTCCTTGCTCGGATCTGCTTCACATTATCACACGCATTGCTCCAATGGTCCTCTACCGCCCTGTGACAAATCCACATTCGTCCCGCCCCCGCTAAGCCCAGGGTCAAGGTCACAGACTTGGTGCTTTCGAAACCTTAACGCTGGGTAAATGGCTTATAATTTCTGTTTCCTTGCTCGGATCTGCTTCACATTTCACACACGCATTGCTCCAATGGTCCTCTACCGCCCTGTGACAAATCCACATTCGTCCCGCCCCCGCTAAGCCCAGGGTCAAGGTCACAGACTTGGTGCTTTCGAAAACCATTAACGCTGGGTAAATGACTTATAATTTATGTTTCCTTGCTCGGATCTGCTTCACATTTCACACACGCATTGCTCCAATGGTCCTCTACCGCCCTGTGACAAATCCACATTCGTCCCGCCCCCGCTAAGCCCAGGGTCAAGGTCACAGACTTGGTGCTTTCGAAACCTTAACTCTTGGTAAATGGCTTATAATTTCTGTTTCCTTGCTCGGATCTGCTTCACATTTCACACACGCATTGCTCCAATGGTCCTCTACCGCCCTGTGACAAATCCACATTCGTCCCACCCCCGCTAAGCCCAGGGTCAAGGTCACAGACTTGGTGCGTTCTAAACCTTAACGCTCGGGTAAATGGCTTATAATCAAATATGCCTCGTTTTCTTTGGCTGCCAGCGGGGGCATTCGTGTGCCGACAGGCCACATTTCTAGTTATTATTATTATCAAGGCTGCCAGCGAGAGGATTATCTTAATGATAATGATGTCTTTGTTTACATTATTTTGGCCGCTACAACCATGTTTACATCACATGACCAACATAAATGTATTTAGTGTTTTCTTTCAAATGCTACAAATATGCTGAAAACTGGTGTTTAACCCTTTCAACACCACAGGCTTGTACAATGGTACATGTATTAATTTGCAAAAAGTTTAGAGCCAGATGAGCCGGCTCGTGACGAGCCGCCCCATCAGGATCTGCACTTTTTGCAAATAATTTTCATATTTTTGAGAACAAAAACACCCCATTTTTATACGCCCGTTCAGGGCCGTAGCGGCCACCATGGCAGCACATTTTGCCGTGGCATTATTTTGGCCCGTTTTTTTGTTGTTTTTTTTTTCTCGTCAGCTTCATGCGTTGAACATCCAATAACAACGCAATAAGCATGCGATTTTGAGGGTCTAAGTGGATTTTTTACACACCGCTACGGGCCTGCCGTTTGAAAAAACGGGACATATTATGTATTCATCTTGGGCGGGCGGGCAGGCACAGCTTTTGTCCACGCAATAACTAGAGTTCTACTTAACGGATTGTATTGTAACCAAATTTGGTATACATGTTTATCACGGCAAGCCGAAGAAGCCTATTGATTTTCAAAAATTTCCCATGGCTTTTTGCAGCTCAACTTAGTGAATTTTCAACTTTATGACAGTATTTTCACACTCAATTTGAAAACCAATGCGTATTTTCACATTAATTTTTTTACTGTGCATATTTTGTACTCCCACTTTTGATAATCAATGCGTATTCAGCTAAAATAATTGCATACAATACGCCAATACACACCTTATCTGGAGCTCTGTACATAGGCAGTTGGTTGAGAGCATCGAAAGAGTAAATGTAACGATTGGTTTAATCATGAACGGAATCCCAATTTACCTGGTTTTGCCCTCTGAGGGCAAAACCAGGTACATTGGGATTCTGTTTGAGCGGTATCCCTGCCTCAGGTATACTTTTGGCTTCCTTGTTACTTGAGAGTTGAGTCCAGTTATACTGGTACCCATTATAGAAGTAGTAAGACTAGTACTAATCATATTATTTTTGGGGAGTGGGACTGAGTGTGGTGAGGACCTGATACCAGGTCAGGTTATTCTAATTTCAGGCTGAATACATTTTTTTTTCTGTAAATATTTAGTTCTGATTTTGACATTTTCCCTCCATCAGAACAGGTGAAATATGGGATTCAACCCCGGTAACCAGATCTATAATGACCTTAGATGTTGACAGGCCATTAAACACCATGACATAAATAAATAAGTGACTCTGGTGTGGTGAGGACCTGGCATCAGATCAGGTTATTCTAAATTCAGGGCTGAATATGCATGTATGGTATATTTTTCTGGAAATATTCAGTTCTGATTTTGGGTTTTCACCCTCACCCCCACCTTTCCATACAGGTGAAATATGGTGGGAGTTGACCCCGTTAACCCAGCCTAAAATGACAATTGTGATGGGCCATTAACTCTTTGCGTGCTAGCGGCGAAAATATCCGCCAAACGAATTAGGAGTGTATGTTTTATTTATCTCTGTAAATATGTCTTGAAATTTCATTAGAATTGAGTCCTCCGGACTCAATTCTAATGAAATTCCAAGACATATTCATGATATTTACGTGGAGAAATACAAGAAAATGTGATGATTTGTTGTCCTTTAGTTTTGAACTATTTATAGCCCACAAGTTTCCCAGCATGCAAAGAGTTAAAGGTACATGCCCACTCAGTAGGTACAAAATGTTCTTTATAGGAATTAAATAAGTGTATAATTGTGTCACTATTCCACCTGTTCTAACAATTACGTGTGCCCGCTACCGGTATACAGATATAGGCCTTTAGTAATGTTAATTTACTGATAGTGACACACGGTGGTATCAGGTTATTTTCATATGCAAATGAGGCATGATATTTTTTAATTATGTTTACTATTTAAATATTAAAATAATATTTTCGATATAAAATATGATCAAAAATGAAATACAGAGAATAAATAGTAATGTCCGTTAACGTTTTAAGGAAACACGGTTATCGCCCGTGATATCAGTGTGGACATTTACGTCTGATATAAAATGTATAATAATGCCAATCAATACGTGGATAATGGTGAATTAATGTTTGTTTTGCCAGAAAATGTCTCAGATGATGTCTCTGAAAAAAGAACAGTTTGTGTCTACTGAGTGGGCATGTACCTTTAACTATTTGCGTGCTGGGAAACTTGTGGGCTATAAATAGTTCAAAAATAGCGGACAAAAAATCATCATATTTTCTTTTATTTCTCCTTGTAAATATCATGAATATGTCTTGAAATTTCATTAGAATTGAGTCCTGTGGACTCAATTCTAATGAAATTCCAAGACATATTTACAAAAAAAATAATAAAAAAATGCTCCTAATTTGTTTGGCGGATATTTTCACCGCTAGCCTGCAAAGAGTTAAACATCATTCAATAAATTGACCATTACCATGTTAGTGAAATGTTTAGCTGTTTTTTGCTCTTGAACGTAAAATATTTGGACGCGGTTCGTGCAATAATTGTCACTTATTCCATGAACAGACCTAACATTCATCTGATTATGATCAGTCATGAGTATATGTTGACCTAGCCGGCTGATAAAGGGCAGCTTAATTTAGCTGTCTGTGTCCAGCATAGTCCCTAATAAGCTGTTTATAAGTAATAGTGTAGTCCGATCATTGTTCATAGTTACATACATTGGCCATTCAGTCACGGATGAAGTTGTACTGAAGTCAACGAAACGATTAGATTCTGATACAAACTTATAAATGATCTACCATTGTTGCCAATACTGAGTAAGGTCCCTTTAATGGGCTGGGAGGATGGGTTGTGCACTGATAAATATCACAAGTTATCATGGTGTCCAACATGTTAGGATATAATCTCAGAGCTCCAGATAAGCTGCGTATTGGCGTATTTTACACACTTATTTTAGCAGAATATGCATTGAATATCAAAAGTGGGAGAACAAAATACTCACAGCAATGTAAAAATATGCGTTGATTTTCAAATTGAGTAGTGAAGATACTGTAATAAAGTTGAAAATTTACTTAGTTGAGCTGCAAAAAGCAAACAGTGTTTGCTTTTTGCAGCTCAAATAAGTGAATTTTTAAATTTGTTTTATTTTTTATCATTTGTTCCCTATTTAGTAAGGAAGAAAATCAATAATACATTTGTAAAAGTAAAATACAAATTGAATTTGATATCTGGAGGTATAGTACTGTTTAGATACAAAACTTATCTGGAGCTCTGTATTCTCTTAACCCATTTCACGTGGGTGATACAAAATTGTGTTGATGCAAAAAATAATTTCTTATTTATGGACATAAGTATACATGAATGTTGTGACCACCGTGACTCGTTTGAACCATCTCACTGAGTGGTAACAGCATTATGCTTGTATGAAGTAATAAGGAAAATAGATGTTTTTGATTTTGATAACCTGTGAATTATAATCCCGCATGATATGGGTTAGTTAGCTTGTGGGTTAATTAGCTTGCGTTTTTTACAATGTGGCATATTTAGTGTGATCCAAATACATCGATGATGTGAAAGACAATCTACAATAATTCCAGCACAAAAATATTTACACAATTCCCTAACATTTGATTGGTTCGTAGCAAGATTGATATCCCAGTAAACTCCCACGCCGAACTACTTTCCATAACCGTGAGGTGCAGTTAAAATAATTCTTAAGAAAACGGAAAATAAACACATTTTCTTGATGAATTTATTTTAAATGCTGGAATTATAAGGAATGAATGGCATTTTTGTGGAATTTATGGGGGATATAAACTTGGAAAAGTCGCGGGAATACTGGACGAGGCCTTAAAAAATGACAATTTTTGAAGAAAAAACAAAAAAAATCTTTTTCTTTTGATTTGTTTTCGAAAATTGTAATTTTTTAGCCAGGTTTTTTAAACAAAAATCCAGGCTATTGGATTGGCGAAAGCCGGGCGGGCGGGCGGTCGGGCGGGCGGGCGGCGTCCACAATCAATGTTAAGTTTGAGTCTATTTCTTTGTTACTGTACCACCTAGGACCACCAAACTTTCACAGCTTCATAATCAAGGGGTGCCCACCACATATCACTATCCAACATGTTACTTTTTTTTTTAACTTGACCCATTTTTTCCGCGTAGTCGACTTAGCCATTTTCAATGTTAAGTTTTCGCATTTACAATGTTAAATTTTCGTGTTTAAGTCCATTTCTTTGGTACTGTACCACCTAGGACCACCAAACTTTCACAGCTTCATAACCAAGGGATGCCTACCACATACAACTATCCAACATGTGACCATTTTTAGCCAGGTGTTTTTTTTTTAAAAAATCCAGGCTATTGGATTGGCGAAAGCCTATCGGGCGGCGGGCGGGGGCGGGCGGTGTGGGCGGCGGGGCGGCGGCGTCCACAATCAATGTTAAGTTTTCGTGTTTGAGTCCATTTCTTTGTTACTGTACCACCTAGGACCACCAAACTTTCACAGCTTCATAATCAAGGGGTGCCCACCACATATCACTATCCAACATGTTACTTTTTTTTTTAACTTGACCCATTTTTTCCGCGCAATCGACTTAGCCATTTTCAATGTTAAGTTTTCGCGTTTTCAATGTTAAGTTTTCGTGTTTAAGTCCATTTCTTTGGTACTGTACCACCTAGAACCACCGAACTTTCATAGCTTCATAATCAAGGGGTGCCCACCACATATCACTATCCAACATGTTACTTTTTTTTTAACTTGACCCATTTTTTCCGCGCTGTCGACTTATCCATTTTCAACGTTAGCTTTTCGCGTTTACAATGTTAAGTTTTCGTGTTTAAGTCCATTTCTTTGGTACTGTACCACCTAGGACCACCAAACTTTCACAGCTTCATAACCAAGGGGTGCCTACCACATACAACTATCCAACATGTGACCATTTTTTTTACCTTCACCTATTATTTCTACGTAATTGACTTAGCCATTTTCAACGTTAACTTTTTAACGTACGTCTGGTTAAAGTTTTTTGGTTAAAACTTTTTTGTTATACTATATCTCTGCAACTGCTTCGCCCATTACCTTGAAACTTCACATGGGTGTTTATCATCATCCATATTTTCATTCTAACCCCAAACCGTGCGGCCCCTGTGCCCAATGTCAAGGTCAAATTACTTTGAATTTTGTTGTTAAAGTTTTTTCGTGTACTATATCTCTGCAACTGCTTCACTTGATACTTCACATGGGTGTTTATCATCATTGTCGCACCTGCTTGCGGAAAGCGCGATCCTGTGCCCAATGTCAAGGTCAAATTACTTTGAATTTTTTTTGTTAAAGTTTTTTCGTGTACTATATCTCTGCAACTGCTTCACCCAATACCTTGATACTTCACATGGGTGTTTATCATCATTGACGCACCTGCTTGCGGAAAGCGCGATCCTGTGCCCAATGTCAAGGTCAAATTACTTTGAATTTTTTTGTTAAAGTTTTTTCGTGTACTATATCTGCAACTGCTTCGCCCAATACCTTGATACTTCACATGGGTGTTTATCATCATTGTTGCACCTGCTTGCGGAAAACGCGATCCTGTGCCCAATGTCAAGGTCAGATTACTTTGAATTTTTTTTAATTTTTTTTGTTAAAGTTTTTTCGTGTACTATATCTCTGCAACTGCTTCACCCAATACCTTGATACTTCACATGGGTGTTTATCATCATTGTCGCACCTGCTTGCGGAAAGCGCGATCCTGTGCCCAATGTCAAGTTCAAATTACTTTGAATTATTTTGTTAAAGTTTTTTCGTGTACTATATCTCTGCAACTGCTTCACCCAATACCTTGATACTTCACATGGGTGTTTATCATCATTGTCACACCTGCTTGCGGAAAGCGCGATATCGTCGGCATTTTGGCATACGTCCGTCCGTTCGTCCGTGTGTCCGGTTAAAGTTTTTTGGTTAAAGTTTTTCCATCTACTATATCTATTTTTTTAGTGTCCATGCCTCGCCCCAAGGCGCGACATGCAGGCCACGGCCATCTAGTCTACAAAAAGTGGGTATAATTATGTTATCCAAGTGTCTATGCTTGGAAAAAACCTGGCCTTCGTGGCTTTGCCTCGTTTCTTGTTTTACCTTCACCTATTATTTCTATGTAATTGACTTAGCCATTTTCAACGTTAACTTTTTAACGTACGTCTGGTTAAAGTTTTTTGGTTAAAACTTTTTCGTTATACTATATCTCTGCAACTGCTTTGCCCATTACCTTGAAACTTCACATGGGTGTTTATCATCATCCATATTTTCATTCTAACCCCCAACCGTGCGGTCCCTGTGCCCAATGTCAAGGTCAAATTACTTTGAATATTTTTGTTAAATTTTTTTTGTGTACTATATCTCTGCAACTGCTTCACCCATTACCTTGATACTTCACATGGGTGTTTATCATCATTGTCGCACCCGCTTGCGGAAAGCGCGATATCGTCGGCATTTTGGCATACGTCCGTCCTTCCGTCCGACGTCCGTGTCCGGTTTAAAGTTTTTTGTTTTTTTTTTAAAGTTAAAGTTTTTCCATCTACTATATCTATTTTTTTAGTGTCCATGCCTCACCCCAAAGCGCGACATGCAAGCCACGGCCATCTAGTCTACAAAAAGTGGGTATAATTATGTTATCCAAGTGTCTATGCTTGGAAAGAACCTGGCCTTCGTGCTTTGCCTCGTTTCTTGTTACCTCTTCGTCCAGTATTCCCGCGACTTTTCCAAGTTTATACCCCGATAAATTCCACAAAAAGGCCATTCATTCCTATAATAAATATGTAATGATGAACCTTTCATGTATTATTCTCTGGCTATGGAAGTCGCAGAAGGCATTGAATTTATATACATTTATTTACATTTTTAGCCAGGTTTTTTGGAAAAAAATCCAGGCTATTGGATTGGCGAAAGCCGCGGGCGGGCGGGCGGGCGGCGGCGGGCGGGTGGCGTCCACAATCAATGTTAAATTTTCGTGTTTGAGTCCATTTCTTTGTTACTGTACCACCTAGGACCACCAAACTTTCACAGTTTCATAATCAAGGGGTGCCCACCACATATTACTATCCAACATGTTACTTTTTTTTAACTTGACCCATTTTTTCCGCACAGTCGACTTAGCCATTTTTCAATGTTAAGTTTTCGCGTTTACAATGTTAAGTTTTCGTGTTTGAGTCCATTTCTTTGTTACTGTACCACCTAGGACCACCAAACTTTCACAGCTTCATAACCAAGGGGTGCCTACCACATACAACTATCCAACATGTGACCATTTTTTTACCTTCACCTATTATTTCTACGTAATTGACTTAGCCATTTTCAACGTTAACTTTTTAACGTACGTCTGGTTAGAGTTTTTTGGTTAAAACTTTTTCGTTATACTATATCTCTGCAACTGCTTCGCCCATTACCTTGAAACTTCACACGGGTGTTTATCATCATCCATATTTTCATTCTACCCCCCAACCGTGCGGCCCCTGTGCCCAATGTCGTCGGCATTTTGGCATACGTCCGTCCGTCCGTCCGTCCGTCCGTACGTCTGTGTGTCCGGATAAAGTTTTTTTGTTAAAGTTTTTCCATCTACTATATCTATATTTTTTTAGTGTCTGTGCCTCGCCCCAAGGCGCGACATGCAGGCCACGGCCATCTAGTCTACACAAAGTGGGTACAATTATGTTATCCAAGTGTCTATGCTTGGAAAAAACCTGGCCTTCGTGGCTTTGCCTCGTTTCTTGTTCTATTTCTTCATCTGCATCTGACCATATATTTCAGCCATTGACTGAGTTGTTCATTACTGAGGCTCAGTCAGTGGACATATTTAACCCTTTCACCCCTAAGTAAATGGAATGGTTAATTTTGCAACCAATCCCATCGTCGAAAAGTATTTTCAGACGAGTCCATTTATGAAAATGGGATGTTTTTGTTCTCAAAAATATGAAAATTACTTGCAAAAAATGCAGATCCTGATGAGATGGCTCGTCACGAGCCGGCTCATTTGGATTTACACTGTTTGCCAATACCACTATACAGGCCTGTATGGTTGAAAGGGTTCATTATGATGAAACTGTGTGAACATTAAATTAAATATGCTCTGGTCTAAATTATTCAAGATGACCTTTTTGTTAGTCGGCAGTTGGCCCTATTTAATATTAAATATGACGGAGGTCATGTGAATCACTAGTTGGGAACATACTTATCTTAACCCTCATACCGCTATCTTAATTTTTTGTCGTCTGCTGTTTATTTTCTATTTTACATTTTTATCATCAAAAACATGCTATTGACAGCACTTTAGAATAATTTACAACATGCTTTGACAGCACTTCAGAATCATTTCCATTGGAAATGATTCTGAAGTGCTGTCAAACCATGTTTTTTATTGAAGGGTTAACATTTCCAACCAGCAGCCAATATCATTTGATCAATTTCCCACCCAGCGGCCAGCTGTTCGTATCATCAGGTTCTACATATAAATAATTCTGGCTTCTGGCAAATAGTGTAGATGCTAATCATTCAGTTTAAAAAGTTGGGAATTCACTTATTTGTCGATATCAAATACAGATTGTACCTTTCGGCATATTTGTTGCACAAACGGGCCACGGTCTTTAAAAAGGTACCTTGCAACGACATGTGCGAGAGTGTAGCACCAGGTGAGCCGACGTATCAGTGAAGTGTGTTCAGGGTTTATGCTGGTTGTCTGTCAGTCAATCTAAGGTTGTTTATGTCACTTAATAACAGTTTTAGATAATTCTATGAGTGCAAAGATCATCAGGGTCTACACTGGTCATACATGTCGCAACGGCCCTTCTATGAGCTTGCGTACGAAACATGAATGTTGAGTTTATCTGGACTGTGTATGTATTCATTGTCCTAGATAATGGGCCCTGAATGACGTACATAAGGAACCATGCATTTTTTTGTGACCAGCATAGCCCCAGATCAGCCTGTATGATCAGGACTTATGCTGTTTGCCATTGAGTCACTGATAGAGCTGTACTGCCGTCAGAAAATGGTTACTGGTACATTCAAATTTGAGTGTTAACCCTTCCTATGCTGTTGACGGAAATTGCCGTCTGCTGTTTTTCATTTTTGCTTTAATTCTTAACAAAAAACTGGTTTTGACAGCACATGAGAATCGTCTCCACTGGAGACGATTCTCATATGCTGTCAACACCAGGTTTTTGTCGAGAAATATTGAAAATAATACATTTCCAGCAGAAAACAACATTTAATTCAGCGTAGTAAGGGTTAATGTGCGAGAGGGTAAGTCGATATAATTGTTGCGAATACCATAAGGTCCATTTTTTTTTCTCAGTGGGTGTCCTATATAGTATATACTGGTATACCCCACATGTACTGTACATGCACTGGGCTGATAGCAGGCCGACCTTAAAACCACCAGCGTAGGCCCAGATCCGCCTGCACATTCTGATATGGGCCTAATTAACTCTTTGCATGCTAGCGGTGAAAATATCCGCCAAACAAATTAGGAGTATATTTTTTATTTCTCTCTGTAAATATGTCTTGGAATTGGATTAGAATTGAGTCCACAGGACTCAATTCTAATGAAATTCCAAGACATATTCATCATATTTACAAGGAGAAATAAAAAGAAAATATGATGATTTTCGTCCGCTATTTTTGAACTATTTATAGCCCACAAGTTTCCCAGCATGCAAAGAGTTAAGCTGTTCGTCATCCAGTCACTGATGTAGACTTGGGCGACGCTCTTTACCTAATCATACTTTGATTCAAAGATAAATGATTCGTAAATCTGACAGAATATATGTACATGTATAACATATATGTGAACACTGCCTCGTTACTGTATCCTATATGGCACATGGAGTGGCAAACTCGGCGATCTTTGTGTGTTCCAGCCATCAGCCAGTTTCACCTCTTTTGGCGTTTGACAAGACAAGGGCGAATTCACATAGGGGAAAACCCGACACCCTCCCTCCCCCCCCCCCCCCCCCCCCCCCCCCCCCCCCCCACTCCCTAAAATTTGGCGAGTAAAGACATTTTTGCTCTAAGATGCGCTATAACGCAGCAAAATGGGGTGTGGATTCATACATATATGTAAATATACCGCGACCCATCTAGCAGTCTCCCCAGCTTGCTTGGTCGACGAACAAACGGTGCTAGTTCGAAAATATAGTAAACTATTTCAATTAAGAAGTCCCGTCCCCCCCTCCCCCCCCCCACTAACCTGAAATCGTGGATCCGCCCCTGCAAAATACTGACATATGATATAATCATACATAGAAAATCCAGGACAACACACTCACTCAGTAGGATTACCATCAAGAATTGTTTTGCTGATTGCAGTTAGCCTAGCTCAGTGACTTAAAGGTGAGCAATGTAGACCCTGATCAGACTGTGCTGATGCGTAGGCTGGTCTGGGACTATGGTGGTCACAAATGGTGTACAGAATATCCCTTCCCTCAGTCACCCATTTGAGATATTAACTTATATCTTAAAATTCCAAATCTTTGTAGCGTTTTAAATAATTATTTGTTATTCGTCTAGATGTGGTTTTCAGCAGTTATTTTATCAGATTGAAATGTACGTGTACCGGTATATACATTGTATTTAACCCTTACTACGCTGAATTAAATGATCTCATCTTCTGGAAATGTTTTATTTTCAATATTTCTCGACAAAAACCTGGTTTTGACAGCACATGAGAATCGTCTCCATTGGAGACGATTCTCATGTGCTGTCAAAACCACTTTTTTGTTAAGAATTAAAGCAAAAATGAAAAACAGCAGACGGCAATTTCCGTCAACATCGTAGGAAGGGTTAAGACAGTTAAACATCCGTTCATATGTCCTTTAAATGAACTTTATTTTGCTTTTCAGACGTTATCAACAAATTCACATGACGTGTGGGTGCACCACCTACACGTGTCACAGCTGGGAAGATTAGTTCAACAACTGCAACATTCAAACAGGAGGTGGTGATACAATATAAAGACAAATTCATCATTTTTTATCGCCAATTGTTTATTTTTATCGCCAATTGCGAAAGTGGCGATCGCCAGCGGAGTCTCTGCACAATATATAATACATGTGTACTACATAAGCCTATTACATATGTATACAAGGAAGTCAAATATACAAAATACCAGTATATGTACTTGATTGTAGCTATAAAACATGTACAATGACTTATATTTAGTTACTCAACGAGATATGTAAACCTCCTACATGTATTTACTGTGTGATAGACCGTGTATAATGGTGTGTGAACATTGGTGACGGCTTGTGATGTGGACATGCTGAAAATGACAGAAATTCTCTTCAAAGTGTTGATAATCGGCGATCCGACTGTCGGAAAGACTTCGTTTGTGCACCGATATGTCAACAACAGCTACAGACGTGACTACAAGATGACAATAGGAGGTATGTAGCGGAACTTGATCACTATAGTCTGTTTCACGAAAGCTGCCCAAATTTTACGGCTATATAGACAATTCAAAAACCATATTTTGTTCGATAATATTAAATTAAAGGAAAATTTAAGAATGAGCCCCTTCTTTTTATTTGTGAAATTTGGTAAAATATTGATTTTATTACAAAAAATTGATTTGTCTATGGGAATTTAACATGGGGGTGGAAAGGTAGAGGAGTTGTGGAAGGAGTCAAAAAACGAAAAATTTTGGAAATTGACCCTGAAACCTAGCTAGATAGCTTTGAAATGATCTAACTAAGAAAACAAAAGTTAAATTTTAAAAATCGGTCCAGTTTTTCTGAAATTCTAAAACATTTCCCCATGTTAAAGAAGATGTCTATGGGGATTTAACATGGGGAAATTTTGTTTTCGCAATAAAATCAATATTTGACAAAATTTCACGAAATAAAAAGAAGGCTCATTCTTAAATTTTCCTTTAATTTAATATCATCGAAAAAAATATTGTTTTTGAATTGTTTATAAGGCCGTAAAATTTGGGCAGCTTTCGTGAAACAGACTATAGTATTACTGTCTGTTTCACAAAACCTGCCCAAATTTTACGGCTGTATCAACAATGCAAAAACATTACTTTTTTTGATAATATTAAATTATAACAAAATTTAATAATCATCATTTTTGTGAAATTTGGTCCAATATCGATTTTATTACGGAAAAAACAATTTCCCCGGGTTAAACCCATATTGGGATTTAACATAGGGACATTTTTCTAGTTTCAGAAATAGTTGTCCGATTTTCAAAATATATAACTTTTGATTTCTTAGTTAGATCATTAATTTCCAAACTATCTATATCCAGGTTGTGCAACAGGTTCTCCACCTCTTTTCCCCATGTTAAATTCTCATAGAGAAATAATTGCAGCAATTAATACCACACATTTAAGTTAATGACGTCGCTCATTTTTGTCAGGGAAAACTGGCATTTTGTCAGGGAAATGTCAGAGAAATGTCAGGGAATTTTATATCAGCTTTTGTGTGGGAACCCTGTCATTCTTAAATTTTGATAATATTTAATATTATCCTAAAAAATATAGTTTTTGCATTATTTATACATGTATAGCCATAAATTTGGACAGGTTTCGTGAAACAGACAATAGTGCTAGTTTCATATCAGACCCATCACAGGGAAGGGGCTGGGCTATCTTGTAAGACTATTGTCTTGTCTTGCGTTTTCGGCTACCTACTATCTGTTACTGTAAGTCTGATTGGCTTGAAACTTCATATACACGTACATGTACTCAATTGTCATCATCCATATTTTCATTCTGTGGCCCACCCATGTGGCCTTTGTGCCGAAGGTCACGGGTAATTAACGGGTCAACCCTACATGTAAATAACTGGAATGGACTGTGATACAAGTGTTAATTTTCCAACCAATACAATGGTCACAAAATGATTTTTACACCAGTCTACATATAAAAAACAAACAAAATTCTTCTCTAAAAAATATGAATATTACTTGCAAAAGGTGCAGATCCTGATGAGACGGCTCGTCACGAGTCGGCTCATGATCTGGATCTACTACACTGTATGAAAACACTGCTATAGAGATATGTAGTGTTGAAAAGGTTATAAACAACAAACTTGACATACTTATTATTTATTGCTCTATTTCTCTGCTAAGGTAAATATGGCGCAATGGTACTATGAGAACATGTGGCCAAGTAGTTCTGAGTACATAGTCTGATTACATTTCATTACACTGCATTACATAGGCGTTATGACAGAGTAGTCTTTCCAAATGTACGTTTGAAGCATTCTTTGTTTACTTTCTACTTCGTGGAGAGTGACCAAAGTATTTTTCTAATACACTTTATTAGGTAAGTTTATGGTAATATTTTTGTGTCGTACTGTACAATTGTCTCTCAATAACAATATAGCGAATTATTAACTTCAACGCCATTTAGGTTTTTTCTATATTTTAGTACGCGAAGTGTAAATGCGCTATTACCAGGGATTCCGCTAGGGAAAATAAAAAAAAAAAATTTGGTTTGAAGTGGCGATTTTTTTTTCGAAAATTAGAATTTTTTATCCCCAATTGTTTATTTTTATCGCCAATTGCGAAAGTGGCGATCGCCAGCGGAATCCCTGTATTACGGTGTAGCGATACAGTGCAACCTATTGTCTATAAAGTGGAAAACGTGCAGCTAAAGTTGTACAAGTAGTTATTCCAAGAACACTTATTAACCCTTACAATGCTGAATTAACTATTGTCGTCTGCTGATTATTTTTAATTCCCATTTTTATCAACAAACACATTGTTTTGCAGCATTTTAGAATTATTTCCCATGGAAATGATTCTAAAGTGCTGCCAAACCATGTTTTTTGTTGAGCAAAACAACAAAATACGAAACAACAGAAGACAACAAGGGTTAAAGTAAGGCTATTTACTTTGTAAGTCCTTTGTTTGTGAACAATGGAGTGGGCATCCGTTTGTTGCCATTTAACAACATGTGTGCTATGTTTGTTCAATGCATGGCTGTACATGTACTTACACTTGCCACAATCCTGGGCGTGTCCAGGGGGAGGGGGGACACCACAGGGAATTATGCAGCAAACCAAGTTCAAGAGCAGGATCATGGGTGTCTCGGCTGACAGGATTATGGAAAATAAAATGTCAATGAGACCTCATGGGCGCCGCCATTACTCCTCCAGACAAAAGAATAGACCATGTGATCCCATACCCTGGACAGGCTCACAGTTTAAACCCATGACCCTCTCCTGACCCCGCAATTCAAGCAAATGAAGCAAATTTTGTTTTCCGGCATTTACTGTATATTTTCCATTTTTCTGAAAGAATGCACGTTTTGTCAGTGCATGACAATTCTCATGTGCTGCCAAAACGTTTTCTATTAAAAATAATAAAAGAAAAATAGCAGACGACAATATTTGTTTCCCACCTTCTAATAATAGCCACGTGAGCACATGGTGATACAGCACAGGCTCAAGTACCATGTAATCCATGCTCCAGATAAGCAATTAGTAATTGAGTATTGTCACCCATCATTTCTGAAGCAATTGGGTATGTCAATATTTTAATTGGGTAAAATAAAATCACACTACTGTTTATACATCAGCAGACCGCAATTATTGAATAGTTTGCTTCTAAATGAAAACATGTCTTGGTAGTTCATTAGAATTATCTCCTTGGAGACAATTCTAATGAAATACCAAGATGTGTTTTCATGGAAAATAAGAAAAATATGCTATATTTGTGGTCTGTTTATTGTTTTCTGTAGCATGATAAAGGTACCACAAATTTGTTATTGCTTTTTGATACTCGCTACATCTGATTTCAATTAGGGTTTTGGCAATTTTAATTGGGTATTTACAGATAAGCTCTGCTATATTTGTGGCCTGTTTATCATGTTTATTGTCTTATGTAGCATGATAATGATATCACAAATTTGTCATTGCTTTTTGATACTCACTACTCAGGCGCGGATACAGAAATAACTGCAGGGGGGGGGGGGGGGGGGGTGTTCTGTAATTACGAAATTGTAAAGTAGGGGGGTCTGATCGCCGCAGATGCGATTTCATGACACCTAGGCCACGAAAAAAGTCATCCAACTATTCGAGTATTGTAGATTTTCGTCTTTTTATTTTTTTTTGCTGGGGGGGGGGGGGGGGGGGGGGGGGGGGGGGGATCCGGTCTGACTACTTCTGATTTCAATTGTGTTTTGGGCAATTTTAATTGGGTATTTAAGCCAATACACAGCTTATCTGGAGCGCTGTATTCTGTGACATAAGATGGCCTAGCTATCACATACCATTCTCATCTTGTTTGAATATACCTTATGTACTAAAATAGTTAATTAATTAATTAGTTATTAATTGTGCACCTTCTGTTTCAGTTGACTTTGCCCTGAAGGTGATAAAATGG
The DNA here is from genome assembly GCA_029237695.1 of Conchocele bisecta. Taxonomy (NCBI): domain Eukaryota; kingdom Metazoa; phylum Mollusca; class Bivalvia; order Lucinida; family Thyasiridae; genus Conchocele; species Conchocele bisecta. Next base: position 7,054,320 of record CM055266.1, on the reverse strand, counting down.
TCGGACTCGCAGAATATCAAATTACAGCTGTGGGATATAGCAGGTATACCTCCCATGTCAGTGAAATTTGTTTAACCCTTTTACTATTTACTATATATTTAACACTACAATCCTCTATAACAGCGTTTGCAAACAGTGTAGATCCAGATGAGCTGGCTCGTAACGAGCCATTTCTTTCGGATCTGCACTTTTTGCAAGTAATTTTCATATCTTTGAGGGAGAAAAAAAGCATGCTCTTTTCATAAATGCACTACTCTGACGATTGCAATGGTCTGAAAATGAACGTATCCAAATCCATTCCAGTTATTTGGGGTGATACATGTACTTCATTTACTGTCTGTTTCACGAAAGCTGCCCAAATTTTACGGCTATATAAACAATTCAAAACAATATTTTTTTCGATAATATTAAATTAAAGCAACATTTAAGAATGAGCCTTCTTTTTATACACTCATAATATATGCTGCAATTGTATATTACCTATCATTGCAGGATGATCTCTGTACGCTGTAACTGGACCAACTCCTATAAAACATAAAACATGAATAACATATTTGGCTCCTCTTTGGGGGCTACCTGCTATCTGTAGCTGAAGTTCATCAGATCAACATGTGCCAGACATGAATTTTTTCTGAGCCAGAGACAAGATGTGTGCAAATCGACCCGCAGAAAGCTAAGTGAGTCAGTGACTAGAATGAGGTGAGCCGCCGTAGGACGACTAGAGTGAGTTGAGTCATGGGCACACGACTCGAGAAAGAGGTGAGCCGCCGTAGGATGACTAGAGTAAGTTGAGTCATGGGCACACGACTCGCGAAAGAGGTGAGCCGCCGTAGGACGACTAGAGTAAGTTGAGTCATGGGCAAACGACTCGCGAAAGAGGTGAGCCGCCGTAGGACAACCCGAATGAGTTAGTCATGAGCACACGACTAGAATGAGGTGAGCCGCCGTGTAGCGACTAGAGCGAGGTCAAGGTAAGACCAGAATGGGTTGGGTCATGCGTACGACCAGAAATATCTGAGTTGAGTTAACAACTAGAGCATGACTCACGTGCACTAGAATGTGCAGCTTGCAATAGAATGCGAGTCTAGAGCGAGGTGGGCCGAGTCTACTGACTAGAAATAGGTGAGTCGCTTCCGGCGAGTCAAATGAATGACAGAATGGCATCTCGAGAAGTCTGGCAAATGCTTGACTGATGCAGCAGCGAAATCTACATCTGCAATAATTTATCTGAAAGGGGGCAAAATAGTCCTCTAGTGTTGTAGCAGCCCCAATACAACACAGACAAGGCCCTATGCAAAACAAAATACCGCAAAATATGCTTGCATTTAACAGAATTGTTTTGAACTTATAAAACAAATAAAACATGTACCAATGGAGGAGACATGGGGTGGTGGCGGGTAAGCTTCACATCCACGGTGACGAACTATACATCGTAATGTATTTCGCAACACTGATGCTGGGAGAAGGTAACATTGGCGTGCCCTTCCCAAAGTCATTGACCTATTAACTAGCCAATAGATTCAATTGACAATTTTTACATATCTATAAATATATGCACTCTCTCCCCTGCTGTCTGCTAAATTAACCCACCAGGAACTCATCCAGTATCATGTAACGTTGTCCCATAGTGTATAAATACTATAATTAATAATTATCATTTTATACACTCATAATATATGCTGCAATTGTATATTACCTATCATTGCAGGATGATCTCTGTACACTGTAACTGGACCAACGCCTATATCTGAAACTCAACCCAGCCCCACACCCAACATGCATATGATACATGTGTAACATGCACTAACTACCATAGTACCGGTACTATACGCACATATCACATTCATATACATAAAACATGAATAACATATATGGCTCCTCTTTGTGGGCTACCTGCTATCTGTAGCTGAAGTTCATCAGATCAACATGTGCCAGACATGAATTTTTTCTGAGCCAGAGACAAGATGTGTGCAAATCGACCCGCAGAAAGCTAAGTGAGTCAGTGACTAGAATGAGGTGAGCCGCCGTAGGACGACTAGAGTGAGTTGAGTCATGGGCACACGACTCGAGAAAGAGGTGAGCCGCCGTAGGACGACTAGAGTGAGTTGAGTCATGGGCACACGACTCGCGAAAGAGGTGAGCCGCCGTAGGACGACCCGAATGAGTTAGTCATGAGCACACGACTAGAATGAGGTGAGCTGCCGTGTAGCGACTAGAGCGAGGTCAAGGTAAGACCAGAATGGGTTGGGTCGTGCGTACGACCAGAAATATCTGAGTTGAGTTAACAACTAGAGCATGACTCACGTGCACTAGAATGTGCAGCTTGCAATAGAATGCGAGTCTAGAGCGAGGTGGGCCGAGTCTACTGACTAGAAATAGGTGAGTCACTTCCGGCGAGTCGAATGAATGACAGAATGGCGTCTCGAGAAGTCTGGCAAATGCTTGACTGATGCAGCAGCAAAATCTACATCTGCAATAATTTATCTGAAAGGGGGCAAAATAGTCCAAAACGAATTGATATTTCCTTTTACAAAATAGCAGTGAGTGCCCCCAAGAGGATGAATTATGTATAACATTATCCTGCCTCTAACACCCCACTTACCAACAATTACCCAGTACTGCATACCTTGTACTGGAGTTATTGGCACATTTGTGCTTGAGCGGCTTGTATCGCGCTTCATTCCACCCTGATATATCTGGTTTAGCATGATGAAGACCATCGGCCAAGAGTTTGTATCATACGATCTTCCACCCTGGCTGCTGCTGCACTGCTAGCAGCACCAATTCTAAATGAATGACCACTATGCACTTTCTCGTCATAACCGAGTCTGCATAGCACTTGTTTCACATAACACAAAAACTTTGTTCTAGTAAAGGGTCTGCCCTCCTCATCGACGAACAGTGGTGAATCGAGCTGGGATGAATCCAAGCCATATTTACGTAGACTCAAATATCTCTCCATCAATGATACTGGACATGACACCCTTGAATTATTCCTGTAAATAGGTATATCCACACCTACCCTGAATGGATCAGTTTTTGAAGTGGGTAGGGTAAGACAAAACATAGAATGATCCGAGGCGAACGACACATCCTTGCACTTCAAACAAGAAGCTGAGTCATTGCTCAATGATTTAACTGTGAACTCTCCATCTCGAAGGAAGCCGAAATACACCAGTGAACACATACATTGTAGCGTCAAATTCAACGTTGGAGCAAAAACTCCTGAATGCAACAAATCACATATCTGACTGAGGACTTTGAAGGTGATGGGCATTCTGGTATGTGCAGTATCCCCTTGGCTTCGCTTTATACCATGCAGAATACATTGAAGTCTATCCGTACTAGAAATAGGATTATCCATGCCCGCTTGTAGGTAATGAAAACGAATGCCAGCTAAATATAGTTTAATGGTAGCCAGCCGAAGTTGCAAGGACTTGTGGCAAAAAATCACAAAATAAATTAGCAAATCCTCGCTTACAGAAGGCAAGTCTGCTTGCCATGTATTCCCACCTGACAATGTAAGAAACTGCATGAAACACTGCATGCCTCTCTGATAAACAGATCTCGTTGTCGGGGCCACCGACGCCGATCACAAATTTGCTACTTCCCTTTCTAATTCAGCTGGAGCTCGGAAACCGGAACACACCGCTCTGGTAGCCTGTCTGCCGCTGGTGCAAGCCGTCGGAACTGCAACATGTTAAAACGGGATAAGGCATCAGCGATAGTGTTCGTTTTACCCGCTATATGCTTTGCAATAATCAGAAACTGCCCCTTTGCTGCACACCATATCAATCTACGCACAAATTTCTGAATGAAAGAAATTTTTGACCGACCTTTATTGATAATGTCCACAGTAGCTGCATTATCACAATTAACCACTATTCTTCTCTTGGCCCATTTGTCGCCCCACAGCACAGCAGCCATGACTATCGGATATAGTTCATAGAGGGCCATAGACGCGACTGCGTCTGATGAAATCAACAAATCTGGGAAACACCCTTGAAACCACTTTCCACAGTAGTAACCAGCATATGCTCTTGGTGTGGCGTCTGTATAAAACTGCATGTCATCGGCCAGTGTAAGTTCATCATTCATAAACATCGAAACACCGTTCCAATCTTGTAGAAATCGACCACATACTTATGTCAGATCTGCATTCAGCAGATATTTTAATGTAATGATGTAATTTACTGACCGAAGACGACAATGAAATCATGTATGACACAAATGCACGACCCGGATAAATCACCCGGCATGCAAAATTGAGATGTCCCAGAAGACTTAGCAACTCCCTTTTAGTACAAGACTTCTTTGTTGAGAACACTTGAAGCAGAGCAGCAATGCGCTGTATTTTTTCTAACGGCAATCTGGCGTCCATTTTCACGCTGTCTAATATGATACCTAAATACTCAATTACTGTAACAGGTCCCATAGTTTTTGTAGGTGATAATGGTAATCCTAATCTTGCAAAAACAAACCGCAAAATAGCCATAGTACCATCAGCATCTTCTGTCGGGCCATTTATCGTGAGGAAATCATCCAGCAAATGTAGACAATGTTTCACCCCATAATTGTTTTTCAGAATCCAGCAAATAGCCTGTGACAGGCAGTCAAAGATTTTGGGGCTAGATCGACTGCCAACCAAAAACTAATCTGGTATAGAAATAATACATATCATCCCATTTAATGCCCTGAAAGGGCCACAACTCCTTCAGGACAGGAATCTGTTTAAAAGCATCCCTAATGTCCACTTTACAAAATCTACTCCCAATACCTTGCTTTCTTGTAATATATATGGCATAGTCATTGTAACATATGTCAAAGAGTATTCCTCTTTATCTATAAGGTCGTTAGACTTGGATGTAAAATATTATCATGGGGTGCCGAGAAATCCACAATCAATCTCTTTTTTCCCAGAGTACTTTCCCTCAGCTATACTGATTGGACTGATGCGATATTGTGAAAATGGTATGGAATGAAACGGGCCGATCACATATCCTTTTTCAAGTTCAGACTGAACCAACTGTGAAGTTATGTCAGGCTGCTTGATTGCCGACAACAAGTTTCTACACTCGAAAGGTAACTTAGGTAGCTGAGAAATTCCCGTTTCGAAACCGTGCAAAAAGCCATGAAGTAGGTAATTACTAAAGTTATTGTCCGGATGCCGTTTCAACTCATCAGCCAATTCATGAACATGAATAGGGCTTACTCGAGACATTATCTCAATGTTGGAATTCTCTGTCCCTGGCCTTTCCAGTTTTTTGAGTTTTCACAAGTACATTTCGAGTGATCCTTGCCTTTGCATAGTAAGCACACATGAATGAACTTGCAATGAGAAACCCGACATCCACGTTGGGCGTTGAAATTGTTACAAATTTCATTCCCATTATGTAACACCCGCATTCGACCAAAGATGTCCCTGTTCGTGTTCCCGCGATATGCCATACTGCTAACATTCGGATTCGCTGTTGTAGCGACCACCTGATTAGTTACAGAATCATTTGTGCGTATCACTAGCGAAGGACAAAAGTCAGACATATGCAGCATGCTTCCACAACCTGCACAAGCATTGGCTTTGTAATTAGAAAATATGGAACAATACAGAGTGTTATTTCTTACAGACCAATCAATCTTAATTCCATTGCATCTGAGATGGGCCGCTGCTTGGGCAGAGAACATGTTGTGATACTCGTAAAACCCCTTCCCAGAATAACGAGTTGCCATGTCGATAATATCCCGTTCGTACAAATCTAGCTCCGGCCTTCTACTGGGGTGTGCCTGACACATGATGTTTTTATAAATAGAAAATGCCTGTATAAATTGTGGTAAAGTCAGCTCTGTGTTCAAACGATGATCCACTTTCTGACCGCTGCTGGTGGTTTGGACTTGTTGACTATGATTGAAGCACGGGATCAACAGAGACGCCAAATTAATATCCCTACCTTCCTGAATGTACTGTTTCATAGTCGGGTGAACAGTCTCCACGAGCGGTAGCGCTTCGGCCGAAAAACCATATGCAGAACGCGCATTTTCAATTCTGTTGTTGACACTCGTGTTGTTGTTGTTGTTGTTGTTGTTGTTGTTGTTGTGCAGATTTGTAAATAAATCCGCCGCTGAATTCGAGGGACCCACAAATCGGCCAGAGGCAGAGACGCTTGGCAATTCATCGGGAATATTTTCTATTTGATTTCTGTTTTGAACAGGAACGAACGTACTCGGCACATTACGTTGTACCAGGTTATCCAGGTTGCTGGTAAGTGTAGAGAATGTGTGCTGAAGCAATGACACGCTCGCTCGTAGAGACGCGATTTTGGTATTTGAGTCCCCCCTACTTTCGGTTTTACCAGCTTCCGGATGCAGAAATTGCGCATGCGCCGACGGAATCGGCTCGCGACCTAGATTCGTAGACCCCGTTTGCGCCGGCTGCTGCGCAGATACGTCATTTGTTATGATAACCGCACCGCTAGAGGTGACCTGATTTGCAGACGAAACCTGTCCGACTTTTGCCAACTGATAGAGGCGAATTAACCGAGCCTTCTTGGTGCGCAATCCAGGGTTCACTCCCATTTGATGCACGACCTCTAACTTCTGGACACTCCAATTCTGAGGCTGAGACATATTATACGACGAATTACGTGCATCCGTATTTGATTCAGATTCCACTTCCGTAGACTTGCGCTTACGTCGGCTTGATGCCGGCCGCAGATCCATGTTAGTTATTAGTTGAACTAAAATTCACGAGTTCCTAGACAATCTAGAATATCTTAATTAGCGTAGAAAACGATCAGAATGATCCTCCCCGATTCACGCTTGATCCAAAGACATCGTCCGTTGTAAATCCGAGAAACAATATCAATTGAAACACGAGTATTTATCGACGTTCGCCAATTATATAACATCCATGTCACGGAATGGAATGTAATCCGTAATAAATCTGAGATTTATATATGAATTAAGCTTCACATCCACGGTGACGAACTATACACCGTAATGTATTTCGCAACACTGATGCTGGGAGAAGGTAACATTGGCGTGCCCTTCCAAAGTCATTGACCTATTAACTAGCCAATAGATTCAATTGACAATTTTTACATATCTATAAATATATGCACGCTCTCCCCTGCTGTCTGCTAAATTAACCCACCAGGAACTCCAGTGTATCATGTAACGTTGTCCCATAGTGTATAAACTATAATTAATAATTATCATTTTATTTTGTGAAATTTGGTCAAATATTGATTTTATTGCGAAAAAACAATTTCCCCATGTTAAATTTAACATGGGGAAATTTTTAGAATTTCAGTAATCCTGGACAGATTTTCAAAATTTAACAAGCTATCTAGCTAGGTTTCGGAGTCAATTTCCATTTTTTTTTTTTTTTTTGACTCCTCCCACACTCCTCTACCTCTTTTTCCCCCATGTTAAATTCCCATAGAGAAATAAATTTTTCGTAATAAAATCAATATTTGACCAAATTTCAAGAAATAAAAAGAAGGCTCTTTCTTAAATTTTCCTTTAATTTAATATTATAAAAAAATTGTTTTTGAATTGTTTATATGGCCGTAAAATTTGGGCAGCTTTCGCGAAACAGACTATAGTTTTCTATGATTACAAACAAGCATGATCATTGTGTTCTTATACAAATGCTTTTGTTGGCAAAAATGTGTGTATGGGTGGGGGGGGGTATTAATGTGGGAGGAAACCAATTGTACGATCTGGCGACCACCATACCATCTCCCCGGTCAAGGATCAAACCCGAGCCGTATTGGTGAAAAGAGTGCTCTCTACCAATTGCAATAACCGGACATCCATAATAAAATATACCTTAGAACATTTGCTACCAGTGTCTGCCTATATTTACCTGTAGCCTATTTCATCAACATTGCAAAGTATACTTTACTAGCAAAGTATACTTTGAGGGAGTAATCATTTATTTTTCCTGACATGCATTATTTCATATAGAACTAAGAAATGAATATATTTCATGATTAAAAGTATGCAGAATTATTATACTGAATTTATTACATTATCACAGCCAAATTGGCTGTGATAATGTAAGAAATTCAGTATAATAAAAATTAATAAATTTATCATAAAATTGAAAATTTCTCCCTCAAAGTATACTTTGCTACTAAAGTATACTTTGCAATGTTGATGAAATAGGCTACAGATCAGTGGCTACGATTGTGGTCATTGTGGTCATTCTGTCATTAAAGTTGAAGTAGCATAACTGTCATCAGCTGAATGATTATATTGTAATCTAACGGTTGTCCTACAATTGTCACAGATAACATAAAGTCTCCAGAGCTCCAGATAAGGTGCGTATTGGCGTATTTTATGCACTTATTTTAGCAGAAAACGCATTCAGGGGTGGATCCAGCATTTGGGGAACGGGGGGTTGCTAGTTGCGAAGGTAACTCTTGCAATCTACTCTCATACCGTCCGTAGCTAGCTAGGTATGGGAGTAATTGCAAGACTTAACGTTCGCAACAGGGGGTTGTCCTATTTTCGAGCTCTTCGAAATGCACTTTCCTGTGTTTTACGGCATTTAAATTCAGACTCCAACTTGTGGTGAACTGTGATCTATGTAAACTCTGTGGCTGAACGGGGGGGAGGGGGTTCAACACCGGAACCCCCCCTCCAGATCCGCCCCTGGCATTTATTATCAACTAGATGGCCGCGGCCTGCATGTCGCGCCCTGTGGCGAGGCATGGACACTAAAAAAGAGATATAGTATAACGAAAAACTTTAACCAAAAAACTTAGCCAAAAAACTTCAATCAAAAACTTTAACCGGACACTCGTACATACGTACGTAGCCAAAGTGCCGACTATATCGCGCTTTCCGCAAGCGGGCGCGACAAAAACTTTAACCAAAAAACTTTAACCGGACACTCGTACGTACGGACGGATGTACGACAAAACTTTAACAAAAAACTTCAAAGTAATTTAACCTTGACATTGGGCACAGGGGCCGCACGGGTGGGAGGTAGAATGAAAATATGGATGATGATAAACAGGCATGTGAAGGTTCAAGGTAATGGGCAAAGTAGGTGCAAAGATATAGTACATGAAAAAACTTTAACCAAAAACTTTAACCAAAAACTTCAAAGTAATTTGACCTTGACATTGGGCACAGGGGCCGCACGGGTGGGGGTAGAATGAAAATATAGATGATGATAAACACCCATGTGAAGTTTCAAGGTAATGGGCAAAGCAGTTGCAGAGATATAGTATAACGAAAAACTTTAACCAAAAAACTTAGCCAAAAAACTTCAATCAAAAACTTTAACCGGACACTCGTACATATGTACGTAGCCAAAGTGCCGACTATATCGCGCTTTCCGCAAGCGGGCGCGACAAAAACTTTAACCAAAAAACTTTAACCGGACACTCGTACGTACGGACGGATGTACGACAAAACTTTAACAAAAAACTTCAAAGTAATTTAACCTTGACATTGGGCACAGGGGCCGCACGGGTGGGAGGTAGAATGAAAATATGGATGATGATAAACAGGCATGTGAAGGTTCAAGGTAATGGGCAAAGCAGTTGCAGAGATATAGTATAATGAAAAACTTTAACCAAAAAACTTAACCAAAAAACTTAACGTACGTACGTACATACGTACGCCAATGTGCCGACTATATCGTGCTTTCCGCAAGCGGGCGCGACAAAAATGGGAGTACAAAATACTGGCAGCAATGCAACCTAGCTGGGGGCAGTTTTACTAAACTTTGTTAAAATGTTCGTAAGTGCAAAATTATTATAGTCTGTAAATTTCACATTAACAATGTTTTCTTGTAAACAATTGATGAATTTACATTTATTGAGCATAGGCTGCATATGCAGCCTATGCTCAATAAATGTAAATCCATAAATTGAAATTTACCGACGATCTTAAATTTGAACTTACGAACATTTTAGTCATAAGAAGTTTAGTGAAACGGGCCCCTGGTCTGGATCTACACGTGTTGACTGTGTGACTGTGTAGGTTTTGGTGTGTCATGGCTCCTACCAACAAGTTCTGTGGCAGGATATACGGTCGTCTGCTGTTTATTTTCCATTTTCTTATATCATACACATTGTTTGACAACACGTTAGAATCATTCTAAAATGCTGGCAGACAAATCTTTTACTGAGAGAAAAGACAAAATTTGAAACAACAGCAGATAACAATTCTAAGGGTAAACTTACATTGCTGAATCTGTTGTCTGCTGTTTATTTTCTATTTTCCATTATCAAAAACATTGTTTGACAACACTTTGGACTCATTTCCATTCTAAAATGCTGCCAACCCATTATTTTACTGAGAGAAAAAAAGACAAAATATGAAACAATAACAGACAACAATATTTGGTTCCTGCATTCAAAGGGTTAACCTTTACAATACTGAATATGTCGTCCGGTGTTTATTTTTTATTTTACATTTTTCTCATAAAAAAAAACATGGCTTGACAGCACTTTAGAATCATTACCATTGGAAATGATTCTAAAATGCTGCCAAACCATTCTTTTACTGAGAGCGAAGACAAAATATGAAACAACAGCAGACGACAATATTGGGTTCCCGCCTCTGAAGAGTTAATATGTTTTCCAGGGCAGGAGAGGTTCACGTCGATGACGCGAGTGTACTACAAGGACGCCCATGCCTGCATAGTCATGTTTGATCTCACGCAGCGACTCACGTTCCAGAATGCCGTGCGATGGAAGAAGGACTTGGACGCGAAATGTTCACTGCAAGACGGCACCGCAGTGCCCTGTCTACTGCTAGCTAACAAAGTAAAGCAGATCAGACTGTTATATCACATGACCAGGCTGTTGTATGTGGCTGTGACTGGAGAAACGGGGATTATTGGTTTTGCGAACAGTGTAGATCCAGATCAGCCTGTGCATTCGCACAGTCTGATCAGGATCTGCACTGTTCGCCAGTCCATACATGAAACACCGGTGATGCTTCTAACGATGAATGTACAGTCGAACCTGTGAACAACGACCGTCAAAGGGAAATGGCCAAAGTGGCCGTTGTTGACAGGTGGTCATTGTTCCAAGGGTCAAACATTTTTCCGGTTTCACAAGAAAGTCGGCCATGTATTTAGCATTCTATTGTAATCTATATGCATGCATAGAAAACGTCTTGGCTGTATACACTTCCACCTGATTATTCGCTATTGAACGATCGTGGAGTGTATCTGCTTTTTATCAATTAAAAATCGCATGAAAATGGCAAAAATAGTCAATTTATTTTGTTGTGTCATATTGTTGTTACTGTTCTGAACCCAGCCTCGCTTTGGAAATTATATACAAAGAGTATATGAAATAGTGAATGTTACAGAGAGGGTGTTGTTGTAGAGAGGTGGCCGTTCACGGAGGTTCAATTGTATGTCTAACCCTTTCACCCCTTAGTAACTGGAATGGATTTTGATATGTTAATTTTCCCACCAATCCAACCGTCACAAAATGATTCTCAGACAAGTCCATTTATGAAAAAGGGGTGTTTTTGTTCTCACAAATATGAAAATTACTTGCAAAAAGTGTAGATCCAGATGAGACGGCTCGTCACGAGCTGGCTCATCTGGGTCTACACTTTTTGCCAATACCACTAGACAGGCCAGTGAGGTTGAAAGGAATAACAGAGCTGCAGATAAGGTGCGTATTTGCTTAAATACCCAATTAAAATTGCCAAAACCCAATTGAAATCAGACGTAGTGAGTGTCAAAAAGCAATGAAAAATTTGTTGTATCTTTATCATGCTGCAGAAAACAATAAACAGACCACAAATATAGCATATTTTTCTTATTTTTTTCATGAAAACACATCTTGGTATTTCATTAGAATTGTCTCAATTCTAATAAAATGCCTAGACAAGTTTTCATTTAGAAGCAAACTATTCAATAATTGCGGTCTGCTGATGTGTAAACAGTAGTGTGATTTTATTTTACCCAATTAAAATTTTGAAACACCCAATTGCTTCAGAAATTATGGAGTGACAATACTCAATTACTAACTCCTTATCTGGAGCCCTGGGCTAAGTAAATACTTTGCTAGTGGTTGCTCCTATTCTGACCGTTTCCAGCATAGCTCTTCTACACAACTGCCTGCGTTAATCTTTACAAGATTATCAACGTTTCTGAACATCTATTGGCAATGCTGAGTCGCAATCAAGCAGTTTGATTGACTGAGCCTGAGCTGTAGCACAGCTCAGGCTCAGACAATCAATCTGCATGATTTTGAAAGAAAGAAATTGACAAATATTAGCAAGATTAGCTCAGGCGGTAGTGTATGCTTGCAATGTTCAGCGCTCCAGATAAGGTGCATAATTGGACCAAATTTTCCAGGTATTTTTCTTATTTATTCACGAAAAATGGCAAGTTGGGATTGCTTTAGAATTGTCTCATCGAGATGATTCTAAAGCACTCCCAACTTGCCAATTTTGGTGCAAGAAATAACAAAAGTCTCCCGAAAGTTGATCAAATTACGCACCTTAACTGGAACTCTGAATGTTGGAATAAAAGCAACGAGGGTAGAGTAGCATCGTAGCAAAGTGCATGTAAAACCAACCAGGGGCCCGTTTCACTAAACTTTTTCGTCTAAAATAAAATGTATAATAATGCCAATCAAGACGTGGGGTAACGGTGAATTAATGTTTATTTTGCCAGAAAATGTCATACGTACAGAATATACAAAAATATCTCTATCACTATATTATAACCTACTGCGTGGGCATGTACCTTTAATAAGCCACATTAATGTGTTAAGTAAAATTATAAAAATCTGCATATTAACATTTTTATTGTACAAAGTTTAGTGAAACGGGTCCCAGGATGGAATATGAACATGTGTATCTGTAACTGTACCACTTGCTTTTGCAGTGAATACGACCAGGTTACACATATACAACATGCATGTACCATAATCAGAATGTCTTGGAAATATGGAGTACCGATAACCAATGTCACACTGTAGTATTCATGTGACCTTGGCAGGAGGAGATATAAAACACACATGAATATTCATGATAATTACATTGTGACCATGGCAGGAGATATAAAGCACATGAATATTCATGATAATCTCGGTGACCTTGGCAGGAGAAGATATAAAACTCATGAATATTTGTGTTAATTACAGTGTGATCATGGCAGGAGGAGACTTATACTCATGAATATTCATGATAATTACATTGTGACCTTGGCCATCGGGAGGTTGAGCAGGCGGGGATTAAAACTCATGAATATTCACGTTAATTACAGTGTGACCATGGTAGGAGATATAAAACTCATGAATATTCACGTTTATTACAGTGTGACCTTGGCCATCGGGAGGTGGAGCAGGCAGAGATAGAAGAAATGTGTAAGGAGCACGATTTTGTCGGCTGGACGGAAATATCAGTCAAGGAAGGTCTCATGGTGGAGGAGTCCATGCGGTAAGGAATTTTTATCCCGTCAACACAGTGTGTATGTGCCATGAAACACGGTGCCGTGAAACATTTTTGATATCCAGTCAATACAATTTTTGCATTTTACAGCCATTTGTAGCTGTTGACGGGATAAATAGAATAGTAGGTTAGTGTCGTGAATGGGAAAAAATATCTGGCGCGGCACGGAAACGGGATGTGCTTGGCAGAGCCTCGCCCATCCCGTTTCCTGAGCTTTGCCAGATATTTTTTCCCATTCACGGCACTAACCTACTATTCTCTATCTATTTTCCTTATTTCTGAACCAAAGTATATGTTGTGACCACTCATTTGAACCGTCTTGGCGAGATGGTTCAAATGAGTGGTCACAACATATACTTCTGATGAGAAATAAAGAAATTCTTGAGCCTTGCCGGATATTTTTTCCCATTCACGGCACTAACCTGCTATTCTCTATGATCTTAAAACTGGGGATCGGCTGTGGCTCAGGGTTAAAATACTGGGGCCCGTTTCACTAAACTTCTAACAACTAAAATGTTCGTAAGTGCAAATTTATGATCGTCTGGAAATTTCAATTGATGACTTACATTTATTGAGCATAGGCTGCGACGTTCTTGATTCGTTAAAGTCTGATTGATGCCATTAATCTCCATGACGTTGTCAATAACGACACGCTATTCACTGGCAATGTCGCTGTTCCATGAATTGCAACAAAATGACATAAACACCATATTTCATTATTTAAATTTTCAAACCTATCAGAAATTGCAAAGTAAATATAAATAATAAAACCATGGGCTGTTACGTTTATTATGGTACGTAAAACATTTGGTCTGTTTAAAGTGTGTGAAGAGTGCTTAGGAATACAAAACATTGGTCTGTTTAAAGTTTGCTAGGAGACCAAATTTTTTACATATCGCAGAAACAGCCCATGGTTTTTGTCGAGCCCGCTTGTGGAAAGCGAGACATACTGATCACAATGACGTCCAGGTGTCCGTCCGTGCGTCCGTGTGTCCGTGCGTCCGTACGTATGTGCGTCCGTCCGTCCGTCCGTCCGAAATGTGCGTTAAAGTTTTTAAATACCTTATATCTCTGCAGTCGTAAGTCACATTGACTTGAAACTTCATATGCTTATTAGTATGTATGCTTATTGGTCATCATCCATATATTCATTCTGTGTCCCACTCATGCGGCCCCTATGCCCCTATGTCAAGGTTAAATGACTTAGAAGTTTGTGTTAAAGTTTCTGTCAAAATTTGCGTTAAAGTTTTCACATACCTACTATCTCTGTAACCGTAAGTCAGATTTGCTTGAAACTTCGTATGCTTATTGGGCATCATCCATATAATCATTCTGTGTCCCACTCATGCAGCCCCTGTGCCCCAAGGTCAAGGCCAAATGACTTAGAAGTTTACGTTATTATAAAATCTGTGCTAAAAAGTTTTTACATATCTTATATCTCCATAACACTTACTCCGATTTACTTCCAACATCCAATACTTCTTGTTCATCATCCATAGTTTCATTCTATAGCCTGCCCATGTGGTCCACATGCCCAAGGTTACATACCTTATATCTCCACAACACTTACTCTGATTTACTTCAAACTTCAAATAATTCTTTATTATCATCCATATTTTCATTCTGTAGCCGACCCATGCAGCCCACATGCCTAAATCATGGTTTTACAGCATTTTAAAATCATTTCCATTGGAAAATGATTCTAAAATGCTGCTAAGCCATGCTTTTGCTTAGAGAAAAGACAACATATGAAACAACAGCAGACGACAATATTCGGATCCCGCATTCTAAAGGTTAATTACTTCTGTTTTCAGCTTCCTTGTGGAGGAAATGATGACGAAACACTCGACGTTTGATGGACTTTCTGAGTCCTACCTCCAGTCGGAGAACACTATAAAAGTGAAGCCCCAAGACAGTAAGAACGAACAAAGGTCAGGTTGTGGCTGCTGACCCGAGATTGGGCCCTAGGATTGTCATAGTATTGTTTTGATTATAACACTTTCATGACTATGTGATTGGAGCCTGTACCATACTTGAAATCAGGCGGCCGTTTCACTATAAAACTAAAATGTTTGTAAGTGCAAAATTATGATAGTCTCTATTAAATTTCATATTAACAATGTTTTCATGTAAACAATTATTGGATTTACATTTATTGAGCATAGGCTGCATATGCAGCCTATGCTCAATAAATGTAACTCCATCAATTGACATTTCCAGACGATCCTAAATTTGCACTTGCGAATATTTTAGTCGTATAAAGTTTTAATAGTGAAACGGGCCCCAGGACAGTGGAATGATCAAGACAGTGGTGTTACGATTTGCAAACCAGGTGGAGGTACATGTATTGTTACATGACTGCTGTTGTTTTACACCACACACAGCCATGTTCAGACGTACAGCGTGTGCTGTTTTACCAAGGCTGTAGACAATGCCCATTCCGGGGCCAAGCCAACAACTACGTAATGCATGTGTCTCGTGACGTTACTAGAACACGCCATTACGTCACCAGACCAGTTTCACAAAGGTCGCACTTTTTCACTTCATTTTATCCATCTGTGAACGGGTAACCGCAAACATCATTCACGATTCTAGATTTTCCGCCATTTTTAAATTGATGCAGATGATGGGGCACCTGCGTGTACTGCCCGGGAAAATGTAAATCAGCTGTTTGAATGGCATATGTTATCAAAGTACCGAAAGTCAAATACACGATATATTTGACATAATGCAACAATAACGTTCGACCATGTGCAGCCGTGGGTAAACGTTACGGTACTCGAGAGCTGTTTGAACCCACGGCCTAGTCTTGGGGTTCAAACAGTTCCCACGTGCCACGGCAAACGTTTACACACAGCTGCACATTGTCAAACCTTATATTCTGTTGTGAACTGTGTTCAGTCTCAGCCAATCAAAGTGTTTCATTGTTAGTGCAGAGTTTGAGGATGTGCTCAAAATCGTGTGATCGTGTGATTATAAAACATGAGCATGCATTTGTTTCTCGTAGTAAACATCAGGATCCTTGATTGGTTAAAATTGAGCATTGCCAAGGCTCAGCCAATCAAGCTATTTATTTTGAGTACGAATGTTGAGAATGTACCCACAATAATTAAGGGCCCAGGGCCTGTGATTATAAAACATTGTAATTCTCATGCTCAAAATTTGAAGGGCTGAAGAGACGAGGCCGAGTCGTGTTTAGTCTTGAAATAGAGGGCGGCTGGTTGGGAGCATGCGAAGGGCAAATTTCTTCATCATTTATACCGGAATCCCGATATCGCTGGTTTGGCCCTCGGGTACATTTTTGGTTTTCTATTACATGAGAGTTGAATCCGGTTATACCCATTATAATAATAGTTAGATTAGTACTAATTTCAGGGTTGAATATATATTTTTGTGTGTAAATATTCAGTTCTGATTTTGTGTCTTTCTTGTCATCCGTACAGGTGAAATGTGTGATTTGACCCTGTTAAACCGGTCTAAAATGACCTTACTGTCTGTTCCACGTTTTGCTGCTGACAAACTTTTGGTACTTTTTCATCAATAACAAAAAAAGTCGCCCTCCCCAAAAAAAAATCCATCAAATATTGATTTTATTGCGAAAAAACGATTTTCCTATGGGAATTTAACATGGGGAGTCAATTGACTCCGAAACCTGGCGAGATAGCTTGAAAATGATGTAACAAAGAAAACAAAAGTTTTTCGCAATAAAATCAATATTTGATGGAATTTTATCAAATAATTATTTTTGGGGAGGGTGACTTTTGTTATTGATAAAAAAGTACTTTTAAATATTTTTAGATTTAATGTGTTTAATAGCCAAAAGTTTGTCGGCAGCAAAACGTGCAACAGACAGTAGTTATTGATAGGCCATTAAACACTGTTAAATAAACAGTCTTGGAACTGCTTGACAATTTTCAAGAACATGCTTAGAAAGATTTTTATCATGAGCCATGAGATGAGATGTGCAATGATGACTACCATAATGACCTTCCAGGACATCATCGACGATGGAATTGGCAGATTTGCTGGCAGGCCTGCTATAATTCTTCTAATCGAATGCCACAGATTTCACCATAATACCAGAATACATGTACATGGTGTCTATGAGAATTTTTCGTCAGAAAACACAGAGGTCAGTCTTTTGCAATGGAAAATATTTTGTATTTCATTTTCTTATTTCATGGATTGAAGTAATGTTTGAAATTATTTTACTTTTCTTTGAGCGAGTTTCAATGCAAAATAGTGACATAACAAATTGCTGGAGGTTTCGACGTCATTGTCAATAAGCCGTTAATTTAAACTGTATTCTGGCAATCTCTGGAGTGGTGCTTGAAAAATGACACGGCTGATATTGGTATCAAATATGGCTGTGACTGGAGAAATGGGGTTTGTGACCAGTGTAGATCCAGATCAGCCTGTGCATCCGCACAGTCTGATCAGGATCTGCACTGTTCACCATTTCATCGATAAAACACCCGACATGCTTCTAACAAGCAATATAGGTCGCTACCAGGCTACATGATTGTCCAATGTGATCAGCAGCTACACTGGTCACAAACCCCGTAATTCACAGTCACAAATGTGGTACATATGTTCAAAACCACCAACAACAAGACAAATTAGCGATTTGTGTTCACTTGGTAACTGATAATTTGGAGATTAGTGCAGTTATGCACAACTGTTGACTTCTAGTGGTTAACCCTTACACCGCTATCTTTATTTTTTTTGTCGTCTGCTGTTTATTTTCTATTTTCCATTTTTATCATCAAAAACATGCTTTGACAGCACTTTAGAATAATTTACAACATGCTTTGACAGCACTTCAGTGGAAATGATTCTGAAGTGCTGTCAAAACATGTTTTTATTGAGAAGTAAGGCAAGATATAAAAGCAACAGCAGACGACAATTGTTGTGAGTAGCGGTGTATGGGTTACAGTATTGTAACGTTGTGTACATATTCAATATGATTTTATGCCAATGTGTTACAGCTTTTATGAGTTGTTTAGATAACATATATTTTTAACAATCCACTTTTAATATGGTCAAAGAGAAATGAGACTTTTGGGATTTGTGACCAGTGTAGCTCCTGATCAAATCGATATTGCTTGTTAGAAGCAGGTGTTTCATTTATGGAATGGTAAACAGTGCAAATCCTGATCATACTCTGCGGATGCACAGGCTGATCTGGATCTACACTTGTCGCAAATCCCATAAGCCCCATTTCTCCAGTCACAGCCACATCCTACAATTTGGAGACTGGCGCAGTTATGAACAGCCATATATTTCTAGTTGTTAAAGTATTCTGACCGGGTGTATGTATTGAATATGATATTATCCCAGTGTTTGATAGGCTTTTAAAGTTGTTCAGATATATATTTTAACCCTTACACCGCTATCTTAATATTTTTGTCGTCAAAAACATGCTTTGACAGCACTTTAGAATAATTTACAACATGCTTTGACAGCACTTCAGAATCATTTCCATTGGAAATGATTCTGAAGTGCTGTCAAAGCATATTTTTATTGAGAAATAAGGCAAGATATACAAGCAACAGCAGACGACAATTGTTGTGAGTAGCGGTCTAAGGGTTAACAATTGACGTTTTATTAACATGTTCAAATGTCTCTAATAATATGCCTTCTGTGCTGCATTTCATTTTTTTTTAGAAATATTTACATCTTGCAATATCCTCGCCGATAGGCAAGAGGGTATAACGTTAGTCCACCTACATACGTACACACGTGCTTGTGTACATGCGTATGTGTGTATATTAGTAACACCTTTTATTTTTAGCTCACCTGAGCCGAAGTCATTGTTACCGCTTTTTTCATCCGTCTGTCAACACTTTTCCGACCTTCTGCATCTGAACCGCTTGGCCGATGTTGACCAAACTTCATGTGGATGGTCTATGTGTTACTCCTTTTCAGATTTGTTAAAATGGATGTCGTCACAATTCCAAGATGGCCGCCGTCGAAAAGTAGGTCAAATTCTGAAAATAGTTTCTTCTCACAAACCGCCAGGCCGATTTCAACGAAACTTGGCAGAAATGATCGATAGTCTATGCTCGTTCAGATTTGTTAAAATGATGACCCCGAGATTAAAAAATGAGATCACATTTGACCAAATATGGTCATGTTGTATATCAAATCGAAGGTATCGAGGAAACGATCACTCTGGAACATTTTTTTGGGTCAAAATCAGATGATTACGTCATCCAAGATGGCCACCAAAAGATCATCCTTTCATTATAGATTTAAAACGTCTTCTTCGTGTGAACCGCTTTGCCGATATTGATCAAACTTCACAGTTATGGTCCGTAGGTCAGGTGAGCCCATTTGTGCCTCTTGTTCAATAACTTATGAATCGCTTCACCGATTGTGATAATATTTGGCCACAATGTGTGTCTAGAGATGGTGCTTTGCTTTGCGTATGAACTACGTCTGATCGCCCAAGGTAAAGGTCACTGAGGACTTGTGTTCACCTTGTTTGTAAGGCAAAAATGTATTATTTTTTTATTATTATTATTATTATCAAGGCTGCCAGTGAGGGCATTAGGATAATATTAACGATGCCCTTGTGAATTTTGTATTGTGGTCTACTGTGCTTGCTATATAAATATCTGCAGTAGAAGTGGTCTTGAACATATATTGGCTGTGCCGAGATGGCTCTATTGTTTTTGCTAGACCAGAAGCCGATTTCATAAAAATTGCAAAGTATACTTTGAGAGAGTAATCATTTATTTTTCCCAAAATGCATTATGTCATATAGAACTAACGACTGCATATATTTGATGATTAAAAGTATGCAGAATTATTATACTGAATTTATTACATTATCACAGCCAAAATGGCTGTGATAATGTAATAAATTCAGTATAATAAAGATTACGGTACTAAATTTATCCTTAAATTTAAAATGTCTCCCTCGAAGTATACTTTGCAATGTTGGTGAAATAGGCTATTTTCAATGTTGGTGAAATAGGCTATTTGCAATGTTGGTGAAATAGGCTATTTTCAATGTTGGTGAAATAGGCTATTTTCAATGTTGGTGAAATAGGCTATTTTCAATGTTGGTGAAATAGGCTATTTGCAATGTTGCTAATGATGGCTTGTATAAATGCAATTTGTTTATAATGTTACAGAATTGGTCTTATATTCATTATGGACTAGAAAATGGTAACCATGACATAGAAATCTGGGGCCCGTTTCACTAAACTTTGTACTACTAAAATGTTTGTAAGTGCAGATTTAGGATCGTCTGGAAATTTTAATTGATGGATTTACTTTTATTGAACATAGGCTGCATATGCAGCCTATGCTCAATAAATGTAAATTAAATTATTGTTTACAAAATAACATTGTTAATGTGAAATTTACAGACTATCATAATCTTTCACTTACAAACATTTTAGTCGTATGAAATTTAGTGAAACTTCCCCTTGATGCTGCCACTAGACACTTGCATTTCACAATCGGCATCGGGCCGTGCTTATACAACTGTCTGAGCATATACTCCGATCTCATGCTCGAAATAAGGAAGTTTCATTGGTCGAGGCTGCTGTGCTCAGTCTCGGCTAATTAAATTGCCTGTACAAACATGCTCCGTAATTCCGATCTTATGCTCGAAATAAGGAAGTTTGATTGGTCGAGGCTGCTGTGCTCAGTCTCGGCTAATTAAATTGCCTGTACAAACATGCTCAGTAATTCCGATCTTATGCTCGAAATAAGGAAGTTTGATTGGTCGAGGCTGCTGTGCTCAGTCTCGGCTAATTAAATTGCCTGTACAAACATGCTCAGTAATTTGTATAAGCACATTGTTTTGGGTCTTCAAACGATATCTTGATGGATCTTTAAACTACTGTCTTCAATCGTTAACTCAATGTCCAAGCAGGGCCTGTTTAACTAATTAAACTTTGTACGACTACGAAGTTTGTAAGGGCAAAACTAAAATTGACAGCAACATTGGTATTACTAGCCAATTTGCTATATCTTTGGTGGAATGGTTTAGATTTGACGACCTCCATAGGTGAAGAATTGTAGCATTAATGAATCACATTAATCTGTGAAGTAAATTCATACAAATTTTCATACAAACATTTTTATCGTACAAGGTTTAATGAAACGGGCCCCAGGCAAATGCTGAGGAAAATTTGAGCTAACAAGAGTTGTTACATAGAAAACAAGATATACATGTACTTGGGACCAAGAATTTGACATTGAGTAGTCAGTAGTTTGTTGAGGTAACGAGTGTAGACTGTACTAGTATACCGTCAAACTTGATTGTACATAGGTAGTCATAATATCCAATGAAACAACAGCACCCGTCAGCTTCACCCTTACGCTGCTGAATTAAATTTTATATTCTGCTACTTGTGATATATTTACCTCTTTTTTTTCATCAAAAACATGGTTGGACAGCACTTTAGAATCATTTCCAATGGAAATGATTCTAAAGAGCTGTCAAACCATGTTTTTAGTAAGAAAGAAAACAGAATCTAAAACATCAGTAGACAACAATTTTTGTTTCCCACATTGTAATGTTTGATAGGCATTTATACAGTATATGTATGGCATACAAAAGTGTACAATATACATGTAGCTGCTTAAGAGCTATTTTTGCACATTTTTGGAACATATTGTTCATTATTCGTATATAGTTTAATATGCTGTGCAATATTGTTTATTATTGAATATAATTGTTTATTAATCAGTTACTTGTTTGTCATTTCGTAAGCAATAGTAGACTTAAAGAAGCCGTTTTGAAATAATTTGAGCCCTTCGATGAGAATAGTATTAAATACAAAAATGTATAGTGAAATAAGGGACGCGACCTCGTTGAACCGACCTACAATGACCGTAGCTGTTGACAGGCCGTTAAATTCCACAACGTGACAAATCCAGGCTTATATACTGTATTCTGTTTATTTTCTAATGTCAATTTTTCTCATAAAATACATGGTTTGGCAGCATTTTAGAATCGTTTCCAATGGAAACAATTCTAAAATGCTCTCCAACCATGTTTTTATTGAGAAAGAAAACAAAATACATGTATAAAACAACAGCAGACGACAATTTTGTTTCCCACATTATATGAGTTAACCGGGTTTTCTGTGATAAATATGCCAATATCTGACATAACCATGCTTATCTGTAGCCGATTTCATCAACATTGCAAAGTATACTTAGCTAGCAAAGTATACTTTGAGGGAGAAATTTTCAATTTTAGGATAAATTTATTATTTTTTATTATACTGAATTTATTACATTATCACAGCCATTTTGGCTGTGATAATGTAATAAATTCAGTATAATAATTCTGCATACTTTTAATCATCAAATATATGCAGTCGTTAGTTCTATATCACATAATGCATTTCGGGAAAAATAAATGATTACTCCCTCAAAGTATACTTTGGTAGATAAGTATGCTTTGCAATTTTGATAAAATCGGCTACTGACATAACCATGCTTATTTTATTCCTGACCGACGTAGATCCTGATCAGCATTTACACTGATGCAGGCTGATATTACTCCACACTGTTTGGTGGATGCAGGATCAATGCTGTACAGACTGAATGGAGAACATTCTAGACTCCGATCTGTCAGGTGGGTCTGTGTGTACAGCGGTAGCAGGTCTCGACAAATTCTTCATTTTCCACTCGTTCAGATTGCATTTTAACTCGCACATTCCCATATGTTTTAATGTTTTAGCCGCACTGTCTCTTCAAACTACCACTCGTCCAGATTGGATTCAAACTCATTCCTATGTGTCTTAATGTTTATGCCCTACTGTCACTTCCAATCACCACTAGTCCAGATCAACATTCATTCGCCAATACGATTGGACAAGTGGATTTGTCGAGGCATGAGTAACACATGCCATAAGCCTGGTTTTGTCAGATTTTGGCCCATTCTTGTAGTAGTATAGAGGGAGTCAAAATGATACCACCTAACGGTGGCATCATTTCTCCACCCTCTATACTACTCCACCACCCCCAAAAAATCAAAAAAATAGTTAACGATGAAATTGTCTACCACCAACCACGAAAAATTCAAAATTGGTGTCAAAAATACATCATGTTGTTTTCACTCCCAATTGAACATATAAATTTAATAGGTTATAATAAAAAATATTATAACAAAATGGATAATAAAATACACAACGAATTGGAATTGTATAATGACCTTGCTGAAGAATTTTATGCCGCTGTTTCTACAGTATTAAAACACGGTAAAATGACAATACTATGTGGTATCGAATACTGAAATATCAGCGTAATTTATTACGCTGCGATAAAAACGTTGCATTTACAATATTAAACCGGCAATTATGTCGCCGGTATAAGTCTCAAATTTATGTAATGAAGCGACTAAATAGGATCAATAGGATCGTAGAAACACTACCGAAATATTATCAAACTAATTTTATAAAACAGTTTAAAATCAAAGATTCTTTTACGGATATGCGTTTCTACAATATCGCTTTTAACGAAGAAATTGAAAAATTATTAGAAGAAATTTGGAAATTATTGAACAGAAAAAAAACAACTATTGAGAAAATGGATAATACAATACAATTGGAATTGAAAATTTTTAATAACTGTGTTGAAGAAATTTATGAATCTTATGGGGGTTATAATCCTGTATATAAATTCTATAAAATGAGAACACTAGGCGATATCGAATATATGAAATACCAGCGTAATTTATTACGCTCCGATAAAAACGTTGCATTTACAATATTATACCGGCAATTATGTCAACTATACAATAGGCAAATACAAACATTAAGACGGATAATGCGTATCGGATATGAAACTAAGGTGTATTATATAAAATTGTTAAAACCCAACGATTCGTTTACGAATATACATTTCTACGATATCGCTTATAAAGATATTAATAATTTGTAAAAAAAAAAAATAACAAAAGCCTCCACTCGTGCACAACACCCCCCAGCGACTGGGAGGGCAGATTTCTAGCCGGCACCAGCCACTGGGGTGTTGGGACCTTTCTTAAGCCCACTCAATCTGTTGGCTCACAGTTTAGTTTTACGGTTGCCTTGAACCCATTGCCAAATTCCTCTAATTAAGAGAAACCAGCGAAGTAAGGCGAGCCTATGTGTGAATTTGGTTTCCGAAATTGCAAAGCTCTTAGGCAGAAATCTTTTAGCCGGCACCTTTGAGCTTTGCAATTACATCACCAAATACACACATATTTATAAACTGCTACCATTAAACAGACGAGACGGACGTCATACCGATCAACAACATGGCATGCACGAGATGAGACCAATTGTTGTAAGGTCAACACACATATATATACTCATCAGTTTCCTATACAACATACAAATGGTGTGCATATTATAATTATTTATTAATACCTATTGGCGAAAGAAAACATGTGATGGTTCGTTATTTTGTTAATTTTATAATTAATTTTATATTTTTTTTTTAATAATTTAAAGCTGAACACTCCCTATTATTACATAGTAATTAATTTATGTTGTAACGACAATGTTTCAATTACACGGGTTATGGCCCTATGCGTAAATTGATAGCCGAGGTAAACAGGAGCCGATAATTCTCAGTGAAAAACACATATTGTATAGGTATGTAAATTTGTTTTACTGCACCAATATAATTTTGAAAAAATTAAAATTAGGAAAATTAAGAATTAAATTATTATTTTTATTTTATTTTTTTTTTTTTTTTTAATTATTTTTAGTAGTATAGAGGGTGGTATCATTTTGACTCCCTCTATACTACTTTTTTTTTAAATTTTTTTTAATTATTTTATAATGGTGCTGTAACATTTCCTCCGACTTTATTTCCAAGTTTTACCCTAAATTTATCCCAATCAGTACACTCAATTTTTGGCATGGTGGCGCGCGCCTTGATCCTTATATCATTTTTTAATTCTTCATATCTCCCCATTTCTTCCACCACGGATTCAAAACTCTAAATTTGATATTTTCTTATCGGCCAACGCTTTGGACACCATAACGTCGATGCTATTCTTAGACCTAGCGAGAACGGATATTCTATCATGTTTTCTACTTTTTTTCTCGAGTTTTCCACCCACCGCCCTAATTACCATACAAAGTGTTCCAGATAAAACGGTAATTCCACTCAAAACCCCTGCAAGTGGAATCATTACAATTGTAGATAGCGTTGCAGCAGTCCCGCCCACACAACACAGAAACACTTGCCAGAACCGTACTAGATGCTTCAGCTATGTTTGCCGCGCGCCTATATTTATTAGAGTGTCTTTTTCTATTTGCACATTCTCTAACTAAAATATCCTGCATAGCGACGATATTATTCAACCTAAAATCTGAACTTTTTTCGTTAATTGAATACAGTGTTGGTGGAGTGGTATTGAGAGTTGAATACAGTGTTGGTGGAGTGGTATTGAGAGTTGGATACAGTGTTGGTGGATCGGTATTGACAATTGGAAGCGTGATTCGTTCATAGTTAAATTTATTTCAATATATTAGTATTTACACAATAAGTTCAATTAACAATGAGACAATAGTGGAAGAACTCTCTGAGTCACCGATTTTCGTAACAAAGTTAATAACACTACCTTGGGAAAGTCTAATTCGATCATCACCGGAGAACGAAACAAACCACCGTCGAACTATCTCCAGAGATTTTAGTGACTCCAACCGTTTTTTTTTTCCCCTCTCCCCATCTACTACAATATTTATCGCGCGACCGCGCCCACAGTTTACCATTAGCATTAACCGAGCAGACCGCCATTTGGATAACTTCACCTGCAGCTGTCATAGTGTATCCCCCATATTTATTACTCGCTTTGGCACCGAACGAATATTCATAGTGCCCCACAACCAATGGGCCCCGCTTCTCAGCCCAAACTGTTATGACACGTTTTGGTGTTTTCATTGTTTTCACTATTCCGGCAAGCGCATTGTTTGCGTTATATGCCTCAGTACGAATCTCATAAGAGGCCTCCTCAAGAGCTTTGGTCGCGGCTATACGATCATGTTTCAGTTATCGGTTATTTTTTCATCTAGTTCAGTAAGTGTCGCTTCTCTGTTGATAGAGTCCTCTGAGCGCAACGCATCATAAGCCTCCGTAATGGTTGCCTGGTGGTCTTCTAAGGCTTTATCAATACCCGACCGGGTCTCTTTTTGAAATTCGGTTATTTTTTCATCTAGTTTAGTAAGTGTCGCTTCTCTGTTGATAGAGTCCTCTAAGAGCAACACCCTATAAGCCTCCTTAATATCCGCCTGGTGGTCTTCTAGGGCTAATTATCAATACCCGTTCAAAGACTCCATCAAGATCAAACCGGGTCCCCTCGTCCGCAAATCGGTATCATCATAAGGACAGTAAGTTGCGCTTCTCTAGTTCGAGAGTACTCTGAGCGTAACGCCCCATAAGCCTCCGCAATGGCCTCTTTGTGACTTCTCGGACCCCCCAACCCCCGACCTGGCTCTTTTATAAATTCGCTATTTTTTTATCTATCGGTGGTTATCTTCTCTGTGAGTTCTAAGCGCAACATCATAGCCTCCGAATGGCCTCTCAAGGTTAGACTGGTGGGTCTTCTCGGACTCAATCGAATACCCGTCCGGGTCTCTTTTCGAAATTTGGTTTTTTTTATCTAGTTCAGTAAGTGTCGCTTCTCTGATGAGAGAGTCCTCTGAGCGCAACACCTCATAAGCCTTCATAAGGTCCGCCTGGTGGCTTCTCGTGCTTTCTCAATACCCGACGTGGCCTCATTTCGAAAATCGATTATTTTCCCGTCTAATTCAGCAAGTGTAGCTTCTTTGCTGAGAGAGTCTTCTAAGCGCAACGCATCATAAACCCCCGTAATGTCAGTCTGGCGGTCTTCTCGGGCTTTAGCATCAATCCCCAACCGGGCCTCTTTTCTAAATTTGGTTATTTTTTTACCTAGTTCGTTTAGTTCCGTATGTGTTTCTTCACGACTTTGTGTATTCACAGCCAGGGCATATTCTCTAAGTGTGATAGTAGACTCTTGTGAATCTCGCCGTGGCCCTCGATATAGTTCTATTGATCAAGGCCTTTGTTTTTGGGTAGATTAAAAGTCGCCCTCTGTCGGGATGAATCCCCCTTCTGCAGGTTCCAAATTATTTGAATTTGTCACCCAATCGGAAGAACTACCTGGTCCGTATATACTCATAATGTTGATAATATATATTACGAACATGCGTTTAATTCTAATTTTTCTTTTAAAATTAATTAATTTTGAAATTTCTAGGACGACCGAAATCGGTAATCGTTCTTCAACTCTCGCCCTTTATCATCAAGAATATAAATCTTCAACTCGTGGATGTGTCCCGATTCCAAAACTTTCATCTCTGGGTGTGGGAAGTCTAACGTTACAGTCTCGCCATAGAAACAATCGCTGGCGGGCACAGTTTTCAGTAATGTGCTGGGGGATCCGTCTATCGTGTTGTACGATGTGTTCACCCGATCCAGGTGCACCCTGAGAGTTTTCGTGAAGGTGAAGTCACCGGGTTATCACCGACGTACTCACCCGGGTGAACACTCCTTTGTTTGAGGAGTATGTCTCTCTAAAACCGAGTTGAATACCCAACCCCGGGGAGACCACTACATCACTGCTGATGATCATGTTGTGAGCCCGGTAACATTCGATACTGTGAGGTTGATTATACCGTCAAGCTCTGAGTTGACAAAATCTTTGAGCTGTCTTATTCCCCACAGTCCGTGAGGCAGCTTTACACCTAATTGTTGTCCATCCTTCACATAGTAAAACCCTTCACTCTTCCCCACATTCTGCCATCCAACCGTGAAGTGATTGATCTAAGGCCTACCCGGCGTTTTCCGCAGCAGTTGTCTATTAATTTTTGAAGTTCACAACTCCCTTTTTGAACATTAGTTATAGTAGCAAACATAATATACTTTCAATGGATACCAAAGCATTTAGCTTTAACTCTAATGTAAAGTACGCGGTCGGAGGTAAATACACACAAAAAGACGTTGTTAACCGCCTTGTACACCCAACCGTAACGGTTAGACCGGACAGTGGCTTTGCCACCAACTTCCCTAACATCTTTGAACAATATAGGTTGCCCAAGATTACTACGATGGAGGTGGTAAACGGCTGGAAAGCAACACCGATGCAGTTTTGGCAGAACCAATAAATTTCGCTGTATGGTGCGCAACAGCCGGGTGTGGAGTTTCATATAAAGACCATCTGACATCCAAGAATGTCATGCTCCGAAGTGTCTACAACTTTCACGTGTATTATACTATTAGGAGGATTCTCAAAGAACTAGGTATTTCACTACCTCAAGACGACGCCTGGGATCCCATTTCCAACACATATAACCGTATGGCCTTTGAAAGACTGTGTAACGAATTTTACGTTTCAAAAGACGCGGACTGGAGACAGAAAGCATTTCCTACCAGCACCGGCCTCGGGGACGTTCTCATTCACGGCCAGTCCGGGAATTGGACACAGACTGATTTTAGACACGATCACTCCGTGACCACATCGTCAGTCGGAACGCCGGAATTTTGACCCCGCGACTATGACTTTCGGGACGGAAGTGTCTGGAGGTCGACACTGTGGCGTGTTTTCTTGTAAAATGTTACCTCCGAAACGGGCTCACGTCGATTACATACAGCAGGCTGCTGAGGTTCAGAACGCGTGGGGTACATTTATGTTAGATACGGGTCTAGGGTTCACGCAGGCCGGGGTTACTCGCGTCAACGACTCCATTCGCACGTACGTCTGGGCCATTCTCGGCGCACAAAAACAAACTCGCAGTTCTATACTGGGAATGGGAACAGCGTTTGATGCACAAAAACAATTTTTGGCACTTGTAGAGGACGCCATCTCAGCTAGGGTGGACCTGGAGAAGGCGATCCAGAATTATCAAGACGTTTTGCAGAATGCCAGCACCCCAGTAGACTATGTATTTGGAATAGGTCTTTATATGGCGCCGAGCAATATGATACTACGAGACGACCCGGTTGACGGTTACAATAATCATATCGTAATCGCCACCGCCAATCAAAAAATCGGCCACAACGGTAACGTGAACACGGATATCATCAAGCGCACCCCCAACAGTGGAACCGATTTCATAAAACACAAAATGGATACACCTCCCCCAATTCGTAAATCGAACCCAGTACCCCCAATTCGTAAATTGGATGCACCATCGAGTTCCATCAACAGACCAATCGCGATTGGAAAAACACCAATCAATCGTAGATTGGATGAAATTGGAAGCACAACACACGAGGAGGAGAAATTGGGTCTCGTCATCACCCTCGAGGCCAGCACGGATTAATTTACGCATTTGGTTGTAGGAACTCGCTGACAGAAGAAATAAATAGGAGAACCGGGCGATTGCCCCACCGATAAAAGCCCAGGTTAATTTTTTGGCTAGCCCATCCGTCCGTTTTTTGATAATATAGAAATTGCAAGTAAGAAACGATACATTTCCGATCAGTCCAGGTAGTGCGGGCAGCCCGCCTTTTCCAGCTAATTTAAGATAGAATGACTGGCGAGGGCGTTTAGTTTGTTTTTTTCATCCACTCCTTGGCTCCACCGGAAGGAGGGGCCATGCTGGTGCTGGTGCTGGTTGCTGGAGCGGGGTGGTAGCGCCGCACCAACCAGTGAAAGTTTAGAACTATGGTCGATATAGTCATGCCCTTGATAGCAACTGAGGATGCTTTGCAATTTCGTGGAACCGCCCAGCTCTCTTGAACAGAGTGCGTAAGACGCTCACCGAGTTGTCGACCTCCTCGTGCAGGACCCCTCGAGGAAATTTGATTCGCGGGGATCCGAATTATTTTTGTGTGCGGAGAGCTCCTCACGGTTAGCCGATGGCGGCCTCCAAAGCGAGCTTCTCTTTCATCCCGCAAAGACCGCAGGAGTTTGTTGATCCGCTTCGGTTAGATTCAACTTATCGTCACCGGGCTTTCCTCCAGTTTTTCTTTTTTTAGCTAGCCGATATGTTGGCATCCAGCAGCCGTGAGTTTTTTGAGGAGAGGTTAAATGGACCAGTTCGCCCCGGTACCGTTTGTAGAGCCTTATCGAGGTCCCACGGAGTATTATCGTAAGAGGGTTAACGGTGGGTCATCGTTGGATTGAGTATTTTTCCCAAGTGGTGATTGGACGCTGAACTGGTCTTCCATAGTTTAATTAACGTAACCGGTGACTATTTGAGTGGAACCTCGCTTGAGCTTCGACCGTTTTTCTATCGCGGTGGCCGTCTTCGCTATTAGTTTCGTCGGTAGACGTTAGGGTCCTCTACAGCGCAGGGCCGAGGTATAATTGTTTTAATTTTTAACCCCCTCTTCCAATCCGTGAAGCCTAGTTTCCGTTCCATTATGAGTTGGCCACCGCCCCGGTTTCCTGCAATGGTGTTTAGACGATAGGGGTTTTCCGGTCCTCGCGTTAACTAATGGGAGGAATTTAGAGCTTGCTCTAAGTCGCAATTTACCGCTCATAAATTTGGAACTTGGAGTAGACGCGACCGACAGACGGGACCAAACACTCCGATTTCCTGCTGACCAAAATTGTGTTGTAGTAGTCGTTTACAGCTCCCTCAAGTAATTTTCCTGACTTTGACTAGTTGGTAGCATTCACCCCAAGTTGGTGATTGGATTAGGAAACTGGAGTATTTCTATGTGGTGGGTGTCGTGAGGGAATGAATCCCGAAAGTTATTTCATCATCCAACCATTCGAGGAATCGTCTCTTCCGATTTCATCCATGTAATCATCCCATTATTTATAATTTTCTTAAAATTAATTATGTATTAAAGGACTAAAACCATACGGGTTTTAATTAGTTTCAATTAAAAATTAAATTATGTCTTCGAGTCAATACGGATCCGCAAAACTCAATCCAATACCGCAAACATGGCGTGAGCCCCTCGTGGGCCAAAATGGCCGTGAGACAGAGTGTCGTTATTTATTACGAACAACCCATCGACGATCTGACCAAAAAAAGAACCAAGCAGCTCTTAGTCCGCTTCCCCAACCTCGGAGCTAACGACGTCATTGTTCCTGGGGTACAGTTCGACCTTCGCTTTCACTAATTTCGCTAAACGGTCGACGGAACGGGACCGGACCGAACCGTCGTTCAGAACTATTGGGTGCCGCCATAGTTCAAGAAAGACTATGATAAAGAATTTCTGGTAAAATGAGGGTGATGTCGAACGACGACAGCGACGTTCTACCATTGCTATTTCAGGACCCCTGTGGAAGACGTCACACGAGCTTGAAAACGTTCTGTCCTTAGCAAGGTAATTGACACCAGCAAAAAATAAGAACGTAACAAACTTAGAATCGGGGCTGCTAACAAGGCAAGAATAACAACGCGATGTGACAAACTGCGGTTCGCGGGTGGGGCTTACGGGCAACCGCTTTCTACATTTTCCCACTCGACTTTGAGTTGGCTTGGGAGAGTCACATGCCCTAACTATCAGAAGTGCTTTGGCTGACCGCCTCGAATACGAACTAACGTTTCCAACGACTACGGCCGAGTTGATCATAGCCAACCGGACCAAGTTATCGACGTATTACGATCGATAACTGTTTACGCTGGAAGTACGGACATGGTCACGAAATGCGCCCGAACTAGCGCGAATTGATCAGAAACCCAGTACGGCCGGGCGCGTTGCCATACATTTACGACCGGAGGTTCTTCGCCATCGCAAGATGCCGAAAAACAAAAGCGGAACCATTGTGGAAATTTAACGTCAACGTACCCGCCCCCCGCTCGATGAAAGGTATACTGATTGTTGTTCGAGGTATGCTCGGTTCTGGTCGTTCGGTGCTAGAAAAACGACCCAGAATTACTATAACCCCAACCCCAAAATCACGAAGGTAGAAGTGGTGACGATCGAGGGAGTCCCCAATCAACTCTTACAGCGCGGTGGAGGGGGGGTTTTCATTCGCGCGCACCAGCAGTGGGATGAATGTGAAGAAAGCAGTTTGGCTGCCGGATCTAAGCGCTCTCCGGAGGTTGCACGAGCAGTTGCTAAAGAAAACCTGCATACTCTCGGCCGTCTCCCTCGCGGGAGTTTCCTGAATACCAAATAACGCGATTATGGCTAAGACATGCGAGCCAGCGACGATGACCAATTAAAAACAACGGTAGCGGACGCCAACGTTGAGAACGCTAGTGAGGGTGTTGAACGATCCAGATAACCAAACAAAGAGGCGGACGGTAGCCGGGCCATTTGAATCGTGTACTTAGATTAAAAATAATTACAGGGACGCACAACTCAAACAAATCGAAGATGGGTCGATACGTATCAGTCGATCTTACTAAATACTAACGATTTATTAACTACAATAATTTTGAAAAAAATTAAGAAATCAATCTAACGATTTATTAATACATAAATTTTGAAAACAAAAATTAAGAAATCTAGCAATCAATACCCAAATTCACGATTGGAGGAATGCTCACTCTGCCATAATATGTGGGTCCGAACCAGGATTGTGGAAAAAACTGGTTTTCCATCCTCGACTTACTCGAGGGGACTTCCATACCGCGATGCCTTTCGTCACTTATTGTGATCCTATGTCCCCCACTGTGCGGCACCAACAAGATTACTTAATCAAGGAGGCCCGCCCCGGGGATATGGACCGACCATGGAGGTATACTTATTGAACCCGGTGATAGGCTTCACGATTGGTTGCGGTGGTTTTATACCAAAATATTTCAGGGCGAGAGCCCAACCCAACCCTAATTACGATTGATTAGTACGATTGCTCAGTCCAAGGGCGGCGATGACCAAAAAAGAAGGGACAGCTCTACCGGAGCTCCGCATTTTCTGGCCGCCATGCGAGGCCAAAAGCTGTATGGATATCCACCACAAACATAAAAAAACAAACCGCCGTCCCAACAATCTAGCGCGAGCCAAACGGAAATGGGTGGGCTCCCCCCTTCACTGCAAGGGAACCGAGGATCATTCGATGACTGTCTTCGAGAGGAATGACGTTTATCCCAATCGCTGCGGAGGAGCGGCCTGGAGGTTCGACAGACTAAAACTTTTCGAAAACTAAGGCACGCCTAAAGCTTCTGCTAAAGACTGATCAACCCAAACCTGCTTATAAAGTTAATCAACTAAATCTAACGATTTATTTAATAATTTTGAAAAAATTGAGGAAAAATTTGCCAAAGAAATAATTAAGCTATTGCAATGCTTTAGCCAATTGCTGAACAAACATACTGAACAAATGCTGAACAATGCTTAGCAAATTGCAGAACAAATGCAGAATAATGCTTGAACCAAATGCTGACAATAAAATGCTGAAACAAATGACTGAAACAATGGTTAACAATGTTTAACAATTTGGTTTGTGCTCCGCTGCGAGCTTTGTTGCGGGAGCATTAATGGTGGATCCTATAAAAGTATCGGGTGGTGCGCAATTTTACATTTATTAATTTTAACTAATTTTGAAAAAAATTAAATAAATATGATTCAAAAGCGATGAAGAGTTGTTAGAATAGTTAAATTAATTAATTTTAAGAAAAATTGAACTGCGACGAACTTCCTTCTGATCACTAATAGAAGAAACCTCAACACCGGGACTCTGTCCCAACAATAATGATCCGACAGAAGCAATCGGGATCTGGGTTGAGGTGCAACGACTCCGAATTTGAAAATGAAAAATGCGGCGCGACGAGAGCGGGCTAGCTGCGCTTGTTTGCTGGTGGGGACAAAGCGGGAGCATTATCTCGGTAGGCGTCTCTCAAGTTTTTTCAGGTTGGATTAAGATGTAAAGATGCGAGGAGAATCGATTTAAAATGTTCAAATGCGCGATACGAAGCCAAATTGGGAGCAGAGAATGACAAAAAACTACCTTGGGGATCCGGCGGGCTATTCATTTGTTACGCTACCGGCCGTTTAGTTAAGACTTCTCCCTTATACCAATCACCGAATGGGTTGATTTCACGATTAGAGAAACTGACCCATTTTATAGGACACACTCCTTAGATAACGGCATGCATGCTCAATTTAATCACAAGTTTGGGAATGTACTTTACACCACTAACAACCGCGTTGACCACGGTGGGTAAAACACTGTCAATTTGGAACATATATGCCCACGGAACTATAAGCTCTAAATATTTAATACAAAATATAATTTTTGAAAATGATGCACACAAGACACACCACGAGAGTGACGGAGTTGAAACCAGATTGCTCCAACACAATCGAACCAAGGTGTAGTGTTACTCCACCACTGGATTTGACCATTAACCGCATATAAAAAATCCCAAAAGACAGGCAGCTGGGCCGGGCGGCAGGCAGCCACCCGAAAAGTTAAACAAGATAACTTAAACTCGCCGGAGCTTCGAGCAGGCCTAAACACCAATCGAGATTGGGGACGGAGACAGCAAAACAATCTGAATACAAGAGTTGATTACAACAAAAACACCCCCAATTACACGGAATTGGAAGAAGCACACTCAAATTCAAAGAATTTGTCACCCAAATTCACGAATTGGGGGTTGGAGTTGGGCTGAACCCAAATTCGAGAATTTGGGAGTTGGGGTTTGTTGGTGGTGGTCTGGGACAGATTGTTTATGCCCTCCCTGCGATTTGGAAATACCCCAAAAAAAAACAACCCAGTACCGTTCAGACGAAAGTTTACGAAACACCAATCAACCAAACAATGTTGAATTTGGATGCGCCCCATTTAAAACATTGTTGATCGCGGAGACCCATTTTATATGCAATAATTAATACAACAAATGGCTGAACAAGATGGTAAGAAAATGTTAGTGAATACGGCTTTATCAACGCCGTGGTGAATATCAGGGTTTCAGTATCGGGTTGCATGCTCGATCTATCAAAAGATGACCCTAAAGGAGGGAACCGCTCCCAAATTGGACTTTTACTGTTGAGAGACGCGTAAGGGTAGGTCGCGACCTTAGATATAAAGCGGGCCGCAGTTTTGGTACCCACCAGATTATGCTAGTTAAAGGATGGAATTCTACCAGTTTAATAGATGGAAATTAAAATGGCTTCAATCGCAGTAATAGTAGGTGGTTGGCTTGCTTTGTAAACCCGCATTGGCGTTCAGCGGTACAGCAACTTTATATTCTCTAAAATGAAAAGCTACGAACGTGGGATGAGGAGCGGTAAAGCGTCCATGGATTTAGCTGTAGAACAACTCAACTTTAGCGCAAAGGAAGGATGAGGTCGACAGAAAAACGAACCGCCCATCTTGGACTGGGTCAACTGAAGAGCTTCGCCCGCGAAAATCACGCCGCGCCAAACTATTTTCAGAATCGTTCTTTGAAGAAGCCAACCGCGAGGTACGCGCCTGGGCATATCCGCACAAAATTCTCGATCCCAAATGGAATCCCGTAGCCCAACTAACTTTCAGATTTCTATGTACCGTCAGAAGGCCCAAAAGGTCCGCGAGATCGCGTTCATTCATCGTGGGAATGGGGTCGGGTGTGGTGGGTCCTCGCCGGCTATTATATTCAAATCGAGATTTTAAAATTAATTAATTAAAAACAATTTTTTTTTTTATAAACAAAAATATATATATAGAACGATGTTTAGATTGGACGAACCTTTATGACGCTTATGATCGATGTAGGCATTACACTGCCCTAAAAACATCGTTTAACCTGGTGCAAAGAGTATGAATTCGTCTGGCCCGAGATTTGTCTCGAGGACGAAAAAAAGCGGCCACCCTCCCTTTTCGCAAAAGCTGATGTTAGAATTCCCACCACCAAATCCTGGGGATTGGATTGGATAATTAGATTCCCCTCTCCTGTTTCCAACCCAAACGCGAATTGGGGCTGCAGCGACAATCGCAATTGTTTTACTTCCAACAAAGGTTTCTTTTTATTTACAACGACTGGCAGTTACCGGACGAACTGGGCGAGGGCATGTTGGAGGAGATTGTCCGATATATTAGAATAAAACTTCGCATACGATGAACACGCGGCAAACTTGATACTACCAAACTAACGACGGCAATGCTGGTCGAAAATACAATACTATAGCCCCCGCGGCTACTTGGAAGGGGACTCGCGGCCATCCAAGAACCTAGCTGGCGGCGACCAAGGTTTATTCAAAAACGCTGTCAAGGAATGGCTCAAGAAGCAGGCCCATTCATGCAGATCTATTTTACCCCGAGCCTTCACAATATTCCGCGCCCAAAAAATTCGACGTTCCGGTTGCCGAATAACCAATGGTTTCACCAAGCGGGATCTCCTGTTTCTCCCTCACGATCGCGGTTCGGTCGCAAAACGTTACAAGTACGCACTGACAATCGTTGACCGTAGCGAGTCTTACAAAGGGGGCTGAGCCGTTGGTCACCTAAAGAGTATAAGGAAGTGGCCGAGGCTCTTTCCCGAATAGATAAGAGGGAAGTCCTCCTCCAAATGGGCCAGAATCTTCCTCCAGGTCGATCCCGGCCGGGGTGCGTTAGTTCTTTTTTTTATTTGGGTTTTTTTTTTTCAGCGGTTTTTTTACTTATTACATTTCTATTGGGCGCGGGTATTTTTTTCACCCCCCACCCCCCCCCTTTGACCCCCCCCCCCCCCCCCCCTAAGCATAAAGTTTTCTATCAGACCCCCGCGGCCGCGTCAACATCCACCGGGGTACCAGGGGATTCGTGGAACGCTTCAATCGAACCCAGGCTGAGAGACCTGTATTTTCCGGACACCAATACGCTAAAGAACTTGTATAGACCCTCATTCGCGATCGGGACGCCCCGAGTGGGTCGGCCAGAACTGCCCGCCGTGGTCTTCCACACTGAAGGAGAGGTAGGAACCAATTGATAGGTAAGAAGCCTGTAGATGCCTATCAAGTTTTAAAACGGGTGACGAGCAAGCCCTCTGCCGATCTCGCGCGGTGCGGGCGACCAGTTTGGTTTAGAGGGAAGCAGCGAACTTCCATCAGATATATTGGACGTCCGTACCTCTATCAACCGGGAGAGCCTCGAATGGTGGCAAGCCGCCGCGCGACTGATCCCGTGTGTGGCAATGAATGTATAATCATCTGGATCGCTATATTACCAAACCTGATGAGCCCGTTGCTCTTTATTATTTGACTGATGGTTCCCATCTCGCGGTTTTTGTTCGCGAAGAACTTTTTATTAGGTTTGCCTTCTGGACACCCCAGGATACCCCCGGATCGATAACGATTCTTTAGAAGCATGTTCGGTATGTAATTTCCGCTCTGGTAACACGCTTCCGTCTTTTATCGTAGTACGCAGAGTCCCTAATTTTTTTTGACAGAACGTTTTCAGAACACCGTCTTTCATTTTTAAATTCCTATATTTTGCGCCTACATATATAATGTTGTTTTTTCCAATCTTTCTGTAGTTTCACTTAGTACTCCGTATTTATATCTATTCCCAATTTAAATTGTTTAGTATCTCCTTGGACATTCCTTTCGCAGAGTTTTTATTTTTAATTTAATTTTAATTTGGTTCCAAATTAATCCTTTAGTGAAAATTAATTTTTCTTTTTTTACGAAATAACACTTACTAGAATTAACGCTATCGCCCTAATCCCCGCTAAAATTCCATTTTGAAAAGTTCCGGGCTCTCTTTCGCTCCATTTATCCCCAAGCCAAACCAATTTATTTTTTTCTTTTTCAAACTCGTCTTTAGTAAGTTAGGTTCTAACTCCCTAATTCCTCTATCGTTTTTCCACTAACTCCTATATACATACTATCTGTTTACCCATCTGTAAATTTAATTCACAAAGTCTTCTCTTTTTACGTATTTAATCTAGAAACTTCGTAAGGTCTAAAAATTCCAACATTACTCAAATATTTAGCTAGTTGATTAAACCGCTATTCCCACAATTGGAATGGTCTCTTTAGCGCACACAACCGGGTTTTTCGGGAAGATATTTCCGTAACGCACGCCTATCCCTCTTCCAAATCAATCAAAGAATGCAGAATCTTAACGCTTTGTCAACACAGTTTTCGTCTTGTGTATAATGTCGTATTTAAATGTTTCTCCCGTTTTGCCTCTATCATTTTTCCACCTACAACGAATTGGCCCTAATAAAAATTTCATTTATATCCGCTACTGGTTTACTTATTTGGTTCTTACTATCCGCCTGTTCGTCTTGCTGGCTGTAACTTCCTTTTGCGAAAACCATTCGAAGGGGGTTTTACCACTAATAATTTAATCTATAATCACGATTTGAACGCCTACCCATTATTTCTAGGCCGTGTTTTAAACTCCATTCACAAACTGGGTCGCGGTACAGCAATTACATTTAGAGGCGGTCATAGATCCCACCAATTTTCTTCCATTTCCTCTAGTTTCTTCCAGTATCTTCCAAATATTTTCAACATGTTTGTGTGGGAACATTCATCAACCTCCTACTACTTCTTGTTTTATTTTAAATAATTGGGGACATTTCAGGAAAACTTATGTTTTAAAGTTGTGTGGAACTGTTCTAATATCCACCTCCGCACAAACCCAAACCAAGTCCTCCAGATCAAAGATAAAACTTTTACAAAAATTTTACAAAACTTTTTAAATTTAAAAGGGTTTGATGGGGTTTGGGTGGGGTATCTATATGGCTGTATAGTTTTTCTCCTCCCACACGGCATCTCTTTATTTATTAACGTAGATAAATATAACGCTGCTTTTGCATCGTACCCCCAAAACAGCCTTTGCAAGGTTTGTTTACTTTCATTTGAATCGAAATATTGGAAACCACCGGCTTACTGCATAGCGTGGTAACAATACTATTGATGGACCAACCAACTAGAGCGTCCTTACATCATTTTCGTATGTTTCATTCTTTTTGGTTGCATATAGAGCATCCCCTCCGGTATAATCCGTCTTTGAAGATTTTTTGTTTCTTTAATGGATTCCTCTCAATTAAATATTGTATAGCTACTCCCAGGTATTGTTTACCGCATCTTTTGAAAATATCCCACCACCCTGGTGATTTATAAAATTCACACATTTTTTTCCACCCGATCTAGGAAACGGTGCTACAATCTCAAATCGGTTATAATATTTCAAACCAATCTCTGGAAAGTTTTCATATTATTTTCTTTTTTCGAAAATTCTTTACGACATATTTACTTAATTCTGTATTTCATCTATTAACATTATTTTTCCCAGATAGTTATTTGGAATAAACCAATCTTCTCTATATCGGGTAGTTCCTGGGTAATCCAGTTTGTCCTGGAGAATCGAAACCACTCATAAGGAAAGAAAAGAGTTTCTGTCCCTTTGCAGTCGTAGGCTTATTTATCCAACCTATTCATAACTTACAACCAGGTTCCTAGATAAAGTTTACAAACATCAAGAAATCTAAATTCTGGAGTAAATCTAGAAAAATATTGTTGAGGTTTGCACGTTTTTTCCGATCCAAATTACATTTACTTTGTTGTTGATGTCAGTTCGCCTACTAGGTAATTTCTTTATTAAGTTTATTATCGTACCTTTACTGCTGTTATTAAACCTATAAATCCGGTTACTTGCTCTATCCACTGTTCGTATCTTGGCGATTTGGTTTTTTTTTTTACTGTAAATAATTCCGTAATTAAAACTTATATCTTGACCACACTTTTCTTTTATTATAGGCTTTTTCCCTGACTTTCAAATCTTCTATCGAATTTTTCTAATAAGTTTTGCTGGGGATTCTATTATCACAAATATGAGTTACTGTTCCTGAGAAATTTATCTTCCTATACTAACGCTTAGCCTGGAACGAGGCCTAGCCTTCGTTATAACTCTAAACTATTTACCGGGTTAGTTTTCAACTTCTGGGCTGGATAGAACGACTCAAAATCGTTATACTATCTGATATGGATAAAGAGTCGTATTCACAACCGATCTTTATATCTTTACCCGTTCTGTTTGGAAATTCGCCATTCCCACCAATAACTACTAGGTATGAACTTACCTTTGCTTTTCTTTTAAATTTAACTTTATTCTCTTCTCATTTGTGGGATGCGGTTCATTTCTTTTTATTTTTTTTGCTCTTTGGCATGAATCTCACACCCGTGCCAGTAACAGCCGTGATATTGATATTAACGGTATTGGTTTCTGGACAGTAATTCCATCTACCGGAGCTCCTAAAATCCATCCCTCTTTCACCTCCGTGTCCGCCACTGTTCGTGAGCGGTTGAATGTGAAAGTGCCCTCACCCGCATTTTCCACAGAATACAATCCAATCGATGCACCCCATTAACTTTTAGAAACCTTTTGAGGGTAAAAACCGCTATTTCCTCGAACGACGAAACCTGGCTGGGGCTCTAAATAAAATAAATACCATCACATACTATTTTTGTCACCTTTCACCACTAATTTTTGGTCCGAGTCTCTTCATATTTACTCGCTTAGTGAATTTCCTGTTTGCCAAATTATCGCAGCGGGTAAATTTTTAGAGAGGGTTTGGTTTTTAAGGGTTTTTTATCCAGAAATGCGTGATTATTAAACCAGTCCTTTTATTGCATTAGGTTTTATTACCTATTGGCCTTATAGTGTTTGCTAGGTACCTTTATTTTCAACCACCATTACATTACATTCGGTGGGTTTGAATATACTTCTTTATACCGATTTTAAAAAACACTTCATCCTTTTTCAGATCTGCAAAAAAGGGAATTGGAGAAACCACCATTAATAACCAAAATATTGTCTTTACTAAGTGTTCATTTCCGCCTTTTCTGTTTACATCTGTCGGGTCTTTTATCATGTTTCATTATGCATAGCTAAGGACAACTTGAACAGACCAAAGGTCGTCATTATACATTTTAACTAAAGAAAAATACATACTTATTTTTTATCTTTCAGCCCAATTCTGGAAGTGTTCTCCTCCCTGCCGATTCTTTGGATTGTAGTCCCAAAATCTAGGTTCCCCTTAACTACCCTGTATTAAGCTTTACAAATAAAACCCTCTACCCATCATTACCAAACTTCCACTTTGTATTTTGGTCTGTTCTATTTTATCGGACATTATTCGTGTTTTGCCTTATTATTGACAGCCATTTTTTTAACGGTTTTCATTGATGATAGTGGTTTCGCTACCACCGAGATTTGTTTTTGTGAAAATATTATAGTTTTATGGTTTTCCGATTTTTAATTTCCTCCATCAAGTTCCTAGCTTGTCAAGAATATGAAGTATCCTCAATATAAAAATTGAAAAAGTTGTTGGTTTTTAGATACCGGATGCCAGGAGTATTTATCGGACATGCGTTCAGACTCGTATTACAATGTTAATGTTTTGACGAAAGGAATAATGTAATCTACCCGTCTTCCATTTTCTAACCTTTTCCAATTTTGACATCGTGAGCCCCCATATTTCTTCACCTTTTTCCACTATCGCGGCTAACGATAGATTTTTCTTAGTTATTATTTTTGGCGTCTAACTTTGGGACAAATTATTTGTGCTTGAAGGTTTGATTACACTAGCCCTTAACCCCCGCAATACTTTCCTTTTTGAATTCTTTGTTACCAACTTTTACCACCCGTTTCGCGGGAATATCATTCATTAAATGCCCTCCTCCCCCTTTTATAGGCGCGGGTAAAACCGCTTCATAAACGCCTCAATTCTTATTGTGGCATTTAATCAGCTTTGTCAACCCCCTAACTCTCCAACCGTTTACTATAAGTAATCCCTAAAGTGAATTCGGCTTCTCTTCTCAAAACTTTCTTATTTCTGCTCTAGTTTTCTGACGTTAATCATATTTTACTTGTAATATAAACTTTTGTATAACCTATTGAAATTTATCTGTTACAATTGGTCTTTGAAAACATTATTGTTTTTTTTCACTTCTAATTGGAATATAAAACAATAAACTATATACAATCATAATAAAGGAAGTGTGAGACGTGTCAGTAAAAACGTTTTTTACGCGTAAAGACTACTCTACGAAATGGCATCTAGCGAGACGTAGAGAAAGTTTCCTTGTGTCCACCCCCCCAATTTCCAATGCCCCAGATTGCCGTTGTAAAGTTCGTTATGGCCCAAACTCTTTGTAGACCATAAGCAACTACGCTGCCCTGTGGCTACAGTGTTGAAGCCGTGGTTAGAACTAGAGCTGGTAGGGAGAAAAATTTAAGTTGCTGATCTGCGAAATAAATTAATCTAGATTGGAGGAGAAAAAAATGGGGTGTTGGACGGAAATTTTTATAAACTATCACACGTGGGCACATTTAAATCAGAAACTTTTTAGAAGAAAAATTTCATAAATTGGTGTCAAAAACTAAATTCCTTTTTGACACCAATTTTGAATTTTTCGTGGTTTGGTGTAGACCAATTTCATCGTTAAACTATTTTTTTGATTTTTTGTGGGTTTTTTGGGGTGGATACTGGAGTAGTAGTAGAGGTGGGTGGACAAATGATGCCACCGTTAGGTGGTAACTCAGTTTTGACTCCCTCTATACTACTTCTTGTTGATAATCAGACTAAATCAGTTCTGTAAACTTGTCTTAATATACACGTGTGTCTTAATGCATATATGTTACACATGTATGTACACGGATCATGATGTGCCAATAAACAGTGGTATCAGTGATTGGTACCATATTCTAACCGTTACAATGCTGAATTATTGTTTTCCCCACCCATATAATCATTGGAGACCACCAGTGGGTGGCAGGTGGGAGCATGCGATGGGTAATTTAACGATCGGGGTTCATCCTTACCGGAATCCCGACTGGTTTGGCCCTCACATATGTCTTTGGCATTTTGTATGTGACAGTTGAATGTGGTTATACCCCTTATGTGAGTATTACGATATTCGTAATCCTATTTTAGGGGAAGGGGCCAAGTGACTTTGGTGTGGTATGGACCTGGCACCAGGTCAGGTTATTCTAATTTCAGGGCTGAATATATTTGTTCTCGATGTAAATATTCCGTTCTTATTTTGGGATTTTCCCCCGAAAGCAGCAGGTTAAAATGGGATTGAACTCGTTTGCCCGGCCTTATATGACCGTAGCTGTTGATAGGCCGTTAAACACTAATAAACAAACAAACAAAAATTGGAGACCACCATACTTATTTACAGAAACAAAATGTTTGTATTGAGAAATATAACTATCATACAACATCAGATAACAATATCTGTTTCTCACATTAGAGCTTTGAAATTAATAATATTAACCTGTGTATAGCCCCAGATCAGTAGCCTATTTCATCAACATTGCAAAGTATACTTTACTAGCAAAGTATACTTTCAGGGAGTAATCATTTATTTTTCCTGAAATGCATTATTTCATATAGAACTAACAAATGCATATATTTCATGATTAAAAGTATGCAGAATTATTACATTAAATGGCTGTGATAATGTAATAAATTCAGTATAATAAAAATTAATAAATTTTTAAAAAAATTGAAAATTTCTCCCTCAAAGTATACTTTGCTACTTTGCAATGTTGTATGACTAAAATGTTCGCAAGTGCAAAATTATGATAGTCTGTAAATTTCACATTAACAATGTTTTCTTGTAAACACTTATTGGATTTACATTTATTGAGCATAGGCTGCATATGCAGCCTATGCTCAATAAATGTAAATCCATCAATTGAAATTTCCAGACGATTCTAAATTTGCACTTACGAACATTTTAATCTTATGAAATTTAGTGAAACGGGTCCCAGGTATATTTGAGCACTGCATGATATACTCCCCAAAAAAAATTATTTGATGAAATTCCATAAAATATTGATTTTATTGCAAAAAAACGATTTTAACATGGGGACTA
Source organism: Conchocele bisecta (assembly GCA_029237695.1). Classification (NCBI taxonomy): domain Eukaryota; kingdom Metazoa; phylum Mollusca; class Bivalvia; order Lucinida; family Thyasiridae; genus Conchocele; species Conchocele bisecta. The sequence continues at coordinate 7,010,181 of CM055266.1, read as the reverse complement.
AAAATATATTTTTTTAAAATAATTTTTAGCTCACCTGAGAGAAGCTCATGTGAGCTATTGTTACCGCAATGTGTCCGTCCGTCCGTCCGTCCGTCGTCCGTCCATCGTCCGTCGTCCGTCCGTGAACATTTTCAAACGTCTTCTCCTTGGTAACCATTGGGCCTATAGTCACCAAACTTCATGGTCATGGTCCTTAGGTAGGGGGATTACAAAATTGTTAAAATGACGTCATTATGTAATCCAAGATGGCCGCCGTCTAAAAAATAGCACAAATTCTTCAAAAATCTTCTTCTCAAGAACCGCCAAACGGATTTCGACAAAACTTGGTAGGAATGATCGATGTACAGTGCTCTTTCAAAGTCATTAAAATGGTGACCCCGGGGTCAAAAATGGGGATTGCTCGTGGGGTCATTGTCAAATATATAAAATCGAAATAAAATCGAAGGTATCGATGAGGCGATCACTCTGGTGCATTATTTGTCGAAATCGGATGGTTATGTCATACAAGATGGCTGCCGAAAGGTCATTCTTTTATTAGAGATTTCAAAATTCTTCTTCACATGAACCGCTTGGCCCATGGTAGGCAAACTTAAAAGTTATGGTCCATGGGTGAAGCCTTTTCAGATTTGTTAAAATGGAGGTCATCGCTAATCCAAGATGGCCGCCGTCTAAAAATAGCAAATTTTATTTTTGCCAAATATGGTCATGTCCTATATCAAATTGAAGGTATCAACGAGGTGATGCATTTTTAGTCGAAATCGGGTGGTTATGTCATCCAAGATGGCCGCCGAAAGGTCAAAAGGTCATTCTTTTATTAGAGATTTCAAAATTCTTGTTCACACGAACCGCTTGGCCCATAGTGGCCAAACTTCACAGTTATGGTCCATGGGTGAAGCCTTTTCAGATTTGTTAAAACGGAGGTCGTCGCTAATCCACGATGGCCGCCATCTAAAAATAGCACAAATTCTTAAAAAATCTTCTTCTCATGAACCGCCAGCCGGATTTCGACAAAACTTGGTAAGAATGATCGATGTAGAATGCTCTTTCAAAGTTGTTAAAGTGGTGACCCCGGGGTTAAAAATGTGCCTAGCCCGTGGGGTCAAATTGGGGTCAAATTTTATTTTTGACCAAATATGCTCATGTCATATATCAAATTGAAGGTATCGATGAGGCGATTGCTCTGGAATCGGATGATTATGTCATCCAAGATGTCAGACGAAAGGTCAAAAGGTCATCCTTTTATGAAAGATTTTAAACATCGTCGTCTCATGAACCGATTGGCCAATTGTCAGCAAACTCTACCTGTATGTTCCTTAGGTGTTCCTTAGGTGAAGCCTTTCCAAAGATGTTGAAATTTTGGCCTGAAATCAAACATGGCCGCCGTCTAAAAATAGCACAAATTCTTAAAAAATATTTTTCTCATGAACCACCAGAAGGATTTCGACGAAACTTGGTAAGAATGATCGATGTACAATGCTCTTTTAAAGTTGTTAAAATGGTGACCCCGGGGTCAAAAATGGGCATGGCCCGTAGGGTCAAATTGGGGTCAAATTTGTGTTCATGGAGTCCGGTGAGCGAATTAGAGCCATCATGGCCCTCTTCTTTTCTTTGTGGACATATTTTCAAAATCTAACTCTTGATTTCTTTGTTACATCATTTTCAAGCTATCTCGCCAGGTTTCGGAGTCGATTTCCATTTTTTATTTTTTTGGATCCTTAGGAATTTTTTGGATCCTTAGGAATCAAAAAACGAAAAGTTTTGGAAATTGACTCCCATATTAAATTCTCATAAGAAAATCTTTTTTTCGCAATAAAATCAATATTTGGTGGAATTTCATCAAATATTTTTTTTGGGGAGGGTGACTTTTTTGTCACTCCCTGGATTCGCGCCTGACTGTGTGTCTCGAGTGTGTCACAAGTGATATGTCATGTATGCACCCTAGTTATTTACCCCCAAAGTCAAGGTTTTTTGTTTGTTCTTATTAAACATTTATATTCACAAATACCCCTTGTTTTGAGTATTATTAGGCTCAACGTACTGGTAAACCGGATGTTCGAAACCACTATTCTCGCTGCGAGCCTAAAATTCAGCGGCTGATTTTCAACGTCACTCACAACAACAACAAGAACTTGTCAATTGCTGACTTTGACATCTACGGCAAAATAATGGTAAAAACAGCGAAGTTACCTGATAGACCGAAACCTCCCAACAGACAACAGATTGCTGAAGATTTTGCAGCGGTTACAGATGACGACATCATCTTCCAAGACGCGAAAACTGGTAAAAACTTCAGTTTCTTTCCTATATCCGGACAGTGCCGAATGTCGGATAGTAAATTGAACTGGTTTTAATATTGGAAATGCTCCAATCTACATTGTGTCACAGTGTTATTTACTCTTGTGTATTCAAACACTTCGTTTTTCATGCCAAAATACATTTAATAGGAGACGATTCTCATGTGTTGTCAAAATGTATTTGGTCATACATACACATGTTTGTTTGTTTGTTTGTTGGGTTTTAACGGCCTATCAACAGCTAAGGTCATTTAAGGCCGGGTCAATGGGTTTAGTACTAAATCCCATATATTACCTGTACAAGTACAAGTTCAAGTACATGTACAAATGGGGGGGGGGGGATCCCAAAATCATAACTGAATATTTACAATAACAAAACTATATATTTAGCCCTGAAGTCAGAATAATCCTGGTCTGATGCCAGGTACTTGCCACACCAGAATCACTTGGCCCCTCCCAAAAGCAGTAGGATCAGTAATAATCGTACTACTTTTATAATGGGCAATAACCCATCTCAACTCCCAGGTAACAAAAGAGCCAAAGATAAAAACATACCTGCATGAGGGCCAAACCAGGCAAATCGTGATTGCTATAAGGAGGAACCCCTACCGTTAATTTACACCGTCTCATTCTACTCCCGTACCGTCCGTATCTAGAGTTACGATTCCACTCATAGGATTCCTCTGCAGAATAGTGAATCAGATCTGATTCGCACTTTGGCAGTTAAAGCAGAAAGCGGAAAGCGAGACATAGGTTTTGCTTTTCCAGAGTCGGCGGCGGCGTCATCATTCAATGTTAAGTTTTTGTGTTACGGTCATTACTTCAACATGTTGATTCCGCGGAATTCTTGTGAAAGATATTCTCTATCTTTTAGCCCCGTGCAGGCACCGGGGCGGGATCAACTGATCCTGAGAATAGTGCTGCAATAACCATTGCTTGTCGTAAAAGGCGACTAAACTGGCTTAACGATTGGGTTCATACTTTCCGGAACCCACTATACCGGATTTGGCCCTCATGTACATTTTTGGCTTTCTTGTATGTGAGAGTTGAGTCGGGCTATGCCCCATATATAAAAGTAAGATTAGCGCTAATCCTATTACTTTTAGGGGATGGGATAAATGATGCTGGTGTGGCGAGGGCCTGGCACCAGATCAGGTTGTTCTAATTTCAGGACTGAATATATATTTTGATTGTAAATATTGAGTTCTGAAGTTGGGATTTACCCCCCTTGGACAGGTGGATATGGGACTCGACCCCGTTGACCCGTCTGCGTGTAGACTCCCTGAGGCTTGTACCTCTATGTCAGAAAAGCGGACGTTAAACCCACTCACTCACTCTCTATCTTTTAACTGAAATGAGTGTTAATATTATGAAAATAACTTATTCAAGTATTATAAGTATGACATAAATTTACATATGTAAATGACCTGATAAAGTAAATTTAAGCTAGAATCAACAAGTGACCCAGTCAGTGGCAGCCAAATTCAACATGTAAAAATTATGATGGGGTCCATTTTCTGTAAAGGCAAAACATTATTTTCTAAACCTTATGCAATGGTAAAAATTGTTTCAGAATTATTAGTTTGTATTAATGTTACAATACTAATATTCTTTTCAGATGGAAAATACCTAAAAATTGTCACAATTAACTGGTAAAGTGCGAATCAGATCTGATTCGCTATTCTGCAGAGGAATCCTATGAGTTGAATCGTAACTCTAGCTACGGACGGTACTGGAGTAATTGCAAGAGTTACCGTTCGCAACTAGTTAAAAATTAGTGTTTGTAACGAAGAGAACTAACAGAGGGATCATATAAGCATGTGTGCTTAAATTAAGGTCTAACAGATCCAGGTAACAAAATATTGAAAATAAGCGAAAACAGCAGAATAAAATTATTTAATTTAACATGGTAAATGTTAACTTCCATATACATGTTTTCTACAGGGCCAACTCCATTGACGGGTGATGGCGCAAAACCGGACACAGCAGCCACAGGTGCAGGAGGGGAGTCCACATCGTCACATGGAGATTCTGAACAGTCGGATAAGGTGCCGACTTCCAATGTTGATGTTACATATAAAAATATCACCAAACTTATAAAGGTTCACAAAGACTTGGAAAAGCAGCCACAGCAATTGCGGGACACGTATGAACAGTTACAGAAACAGAGTGCTGATATTGCAGATTCCATATCTGAACTTCGGACTGCTGCCGAATTGGTAGCCAAGAAATCATAGCTGTATGGTTCTCACTCCGTCACAGATGGACGGCTCGATATACGATGGTATAATTTGCCGTGTTAGACCACAGTAGGTCGGCTTGGTGATAGGTTGGTATAATATACTGTTTTAGAAATATAGAAAACAAAAACAATTGTAGTCTTGTTTCAGTCAAAGTATTTAATAAAAAATACCAAAAAACATATGTAATCAATGTGACGAACTATGATACAAATATTTTTGTTTTTTACATATATAACAGTGCAGGGGGCGGGGGGGGGGGGGGAGAGAGGGGGGGGGGGTGTGTGGGGGAATTAGAATAACCGACCTGGTGCAATTAAAGAATACCAAAGACGTACCAGTATATTTTTTTCATGAAATGCATTATTTCATATAGAACTAACTACTGCATATATTTGATGATTAAAAGTATGCAGAATTATTATACTGAATTTATTACATTATCACAGCCAAAATGGCTGTGATAATGTAATAAATTCAGTATAATAAAAATTAATAAATTTATCCTAAAATTGAAAATTTCTCCCTCAAAGTATACTTTGCTAGAAAAGTGTACTTTGCAATGTTGATGAAATCGGCTACAGGTCTCTGTTCGGGATTCCGGTAAGGATGAATCCCGATCGTTAAATTACCCATCGCATGCTCCCACCTACCACCCACATCTACATATTTCAGCAAAATAATGATAAATCTCGAATGGATATTTGACATGTCCAATAAAAATTTATTTTAGCTTAATAAAAATAGTGAATTTGTTTAAAAATAGTGAATTTGAGCTGGTGTCTGATATACTGAAGCACAGCACACCCTGTGTGTTTGGATAAGCTTCAACTGTGAGGGACAGCCATTGGTTTCCAGTACACGTGTCTGTCGCCAGAGTTTTATAATTGCAGACTCGGAATCATGTCCACAAAACACTCGAGTTGAGCGACATTGTAGATGAAATCGTGAAAGCAGCTGGACCTGTAGCCGATTTCACCAAAATTGCTAAGCAAACTTATCTAACTATAAAGTATACTTTGAGGGAGTAATCATTTATATTTCCCGAAATGCATTATTTTATATACTGTTAACAACTGCATATATTTGATGATTATAAGGTATGCAGAATTATTATAATGAATTTATTACATTATCACAGCCAAAATGGCTGTGATAATGTAATAAATTCAGTATAATAAAAATTAATAAATTTATCCTTAATTTGAAAATTTCTCCCTCAAAGTGTACTTAGCAAGATAAGTATACTTTGCAGTATGGTGAAATACTCCACTGGTCCGGGCCTTCATGGTTCACCATTAACGCTGGTGAAACTTTAGTCTTGGATATCGATGGAAAGTGATGAAAACAAAATAGGATAGAATTATTTTACTGTGAATATTTGTATCACTATTCTGATTGTCCCGGCTAATTGAATAGACGGCAGTGTACTCTGCTTGTCGTAAAATGTTTGTTTGTTTGTTTATTAGTGTTTAATGGCCTATCAACAGCTACGGTCATGTAAGGCAGGGCAAACGGGTTCGATCCAGTTTTAACCTGCTGCATTGGGGGGAAAATCCCAAAATCAGAACAGAATATTTACCGTACATCAAGCAAAAATATATTCAGCCCTGAAATTAGAATAACCCGACCTAGTGCCAGGTCCATACCACATATACTCATATAAGAGGTATAACCAGATTCAACTGTCGCATACAAAATGCCAAAGACGTATGTGAGGGCCAAACCAGGTCTCCAGTCGGAATTCCGGTAAGGATGAACGCCGATCGTTGAATTACCCATGCTCCGACCAACCAGCCACTATCGTAAAATGTTTGTTTGTTTGTTAGGATTTAACGGCCTATCAACAGCTAAGGTCATTTAAGGCCGGTTCAATGGGTTTAGTACTAAATCCCATATATTAACTGTACAAGTACATGTACATGTTCAAGTACATGTACAAATGGGGGGAAAATCCCAAAATCAGAACTGAATATTTACAATGAAGTCTAATTCAGCCCTGAAATCAGAATAATCCTGATCTGATGACAGGTCCTCGCCACACCAGAATCACTTGGGGCCCCCTCCGAAAAGCAATAGGATCAGTAATAATCTTACTACTTTTATAATGGGCAATAACCCAATACAACTCCCAGGTAACAAAAGAGCTAAAGATAAAAATATACCCGAGGGCCAAACCAGGAAAATCGTGATTCCTATAAGGAGGAACCCCTACCGTTAATTTACGCCGTCACGTTCACCCGACCACCACCCACTGTCGTAAAATGAATGTCAACGAAAAGTGGATTGGGCTAATAGTGTCCTGCTCGTCGTAAATGTCGATGAAAGTGATTGGGCTAAGTTATCATTTTGGGTGTGGCTAGGGCACCTGACCAGTAGCCTATTTCACCAACATTGCAAAGTATACTTTTCTAGCAAAGTATACTTTGAGAGAGTAATCATTTATTTTTCCCGAAATGCATTATTTCATACAGAACTAACGACTTCATATATTTCATGATTAAAAGTAGGCAGAATTATTATACCGAATGTATTACATTATCACAGCCAATATTTATATGAGTTTCCCCAGAATCAAGCGTGTCCAAATATGTATAGGTTATTTGATTTGTATGTGGATATATACACAAGTTCCGCAGCGTGCGATATTGCGCGACTTAACGAGTGGCATATATCCACATACAAATAAAATAACCTATAGTCTGTTTCACGAAAGCTGCCCAAATTTTACGGCTATATAAACAATTCAAAAAGATTTCTTTTGATAATATTAAATTAAAGGAAAAATTAAGAATGAGCCTTCTTTTTATTTCGTGAAATTTGGTCAAATATTGATTTTATTGCGAAAACAAAATTTCCCCATGTTAAATCCCCAAGATGTCTATGGGGATTTAACATGGGGAAATTTTTTAGAATTTCAGAAATACTGGACCGATTTTTAAAATTTAACTTTTGTTTTCTTAGTTAGATCATTGCACGACTTAACGAGTGGCATATATCCACATACAAATCAAATAACCTATACATGTTTGGACACGCTCGATTCTGGGGAAACCTCGAGATCAGCGGGGATTTGTCACAGCATGATAGTAGAGCCTTAGAGGAATGCATGCATGAAATATTAAGAATTTTCTACGAAAGAAATAGAAGTTATAACATATTTCTCTGATGTTATGTTTTGCAAAGAGACCAAGTATGTCACCTTGACCTTGGGATCAGCGGGGGTTGGACGGACGTAGGTTTGTCACAGCATGATAGTACAACCTTAGAGGAATGCACAAGTGAAATATTAAGAATTTTCAATGAAGGAAATAGCAGTTATAACTTATTTCTCTGATGTTAAGTTTTGTAGAGACCAAGTATTTGACCTTCACCTTGGGATCAGCGTGGGTTGGACGGTTGTGGATTTGGCACAGCATGGTAGTAGAACCTTACAGGAATGCATGTGTGAAATATTAAGCATTTTAGATGAAGGAAATAGAAGTTATAACAATATTTCTGTGACAGACGGATGGACAACCCGACTCCAGTATACCCCCCCCCCCACAACTCGTTGCGGGGGGTAATAATGAACGAATTAGTGGTGATTTAGAACTAATTTGCGATGGGAAGCGGTCAATATGGAAAAATATTGACGTCCTGCGTTACATTGTCTTTCAATGGGAAACGAAAGTACGTATATAATAATGAAGGTTAGTACGGTACTAGGAGGGCACGCATATCCACTGTCAGTGAATTGGGTATGTGACAAATACAACAGATTGTAACATATCCACTGTCAGTGAATTGGGTATGTGACAAATACAACAGATTGTAACATATCCACTGTCAGTGAATTGGGTATGTGGCAAATACAACAGAAAACCAACAGATTGTAACATAATTTATTAAAAAATATATGCAATATATAAACTTTTACAAAATTGTATAATGTATGCAATGTATTATTTGGTATACAATTGTACAATGTAATATCTGTATGTATGATTCGGTGATTCCGTAGTTCTACAATGTGATGAATATGACATCAAAACGACATTTACTCGAGAATGAACTGTGTAGGTAATGGGAAGTTGTGACATCACGTCGGGGCAGTTTTATCGTCATTATGTAAATGTAGCACATTTATTTTCCTTTAACTCTACCCCACCAACATTGTTGACAGCATAGTATCATCTTCAATGAGATGATTTTAAAATGCTACAAAAATGTTTATTACTGAAAAAAAAATGTGTTCTTCCACCAACATTGTCCACAACATACTAAGATCATTTTCACCGAGATGATTCTAAAATGCAACAAAAATGTTTCTTACTGGAACATTTTCTCACATAATAATTTTTTTTCTTTCAACAAGTTTGAACGAATAATGCAGGGACTTATTTTAGCCCCAATGTGGTATTGCAAGATGAATCGGCTATTTAAAATAATCTCTCGTCCTATTGTCATTTATAGTGTTACCCGTAGTAGTTCTAATCTAGCAACACTCACACCAATGAAAATGTCTGAAGATACATGCACGTCGCCAACTGTCATAAAATGTGAATATTGTACAATTTATAAACGATATCCAACAGATTTAGTTACGTTATTTGTGACAAATGTGGACCATGATCAGACTGTGCATCTGCTCATGGTCTACATTGTTCACAATAAAATGAATACTTCATTCCTTGGCCGGCTTTGCCAATCTGTATATCCATAAACACAAGCCATATGACCAGAAGATAAGTGTATTGGATGTGTGCCCCTTATCGTATAATTTAGATTGCGCTTTTAACCCTTTAACCGCCAAATGTCTGCCTTTCATGTTTCTATTTTAATTTTTAGACTTCCATTCATATGAAACATGGTGTGGATCAAACACTCTTAAAATACTGACAAACACTGCAGATCCTGATGAGACGGCTCGTTACGAGCCGTCTCATCTGGATCTGTAGTGTTTGTAAACATTGAATTATGGCGTGTGGCGCTAAAAGGGTTAATAGTCAACCCAGTACGCAACAGCGTTCGGTGTTCGATTTACAAGACGCTTTGAAGATTTTGAAACACTAAAATTTAGCAATCACAAAACTAGTTTCAGTTCCATCATAGATCGAAAATCATGTTATCAGTGACACTTTAAATCAAGCCATACCACATATTTTCTCAGTGTCCACCCAGTTGACCAAAACCTACCCACGTACCCGGTAAAAACAAACGAAAGCCTTGAAAAAAACAAAGGTAAATTTATGTTACAAACTTCCTCAACCCTTTAAAATTTAAGCCAGCAAACTTTACAAAACAGAAGAAAATACTCGTATTAAACGTATTAAGTCGACGTTCATGAACGGATTTAATACTTGGACAAGTTCCCCAATCAGTTTTCAGATTACTTCATTACTTGTTTTTTTTCTTCACAAAACCACTTTCAAAACCTACCCGCACGTGGACACTTAACAGAGAAAGAACTTTCTATGGCCTAAGCTCTTTATCACCGAATGGCCGATTGAAAACCGGGTAGACCAGTTTATATACAAGTTAGGGGAGTTGCATGGCAGCATGACAGAATTTAACCGGCATATACAGAATATAACGCAAATAAGATACAAGTTCTTCACATGGCAACAAAGGATAAAATAACATGTAAAATAATGCAACGTAACAGAATCGTGATAAATTACTATCTATATTCTACATTATGGACGGTTTTGTGGTAAGTATAAGTTTTGCACCGCAACTATGGCAAACATGCATGGTTAAATTTCCAGGGCAGGGAAAGGAATTTTGCCATCTATTTTTATTCTAATCAGATGCAAATTAACCCTTAGAAGGCGGGAACCGAAAATAGTTGTCTGCTGCTGTGTCATATTTTATCAATTCTCCGCAAAAACATGCCTTGATAAATTGTTTTAAATTTGTTGACAATATCGTCTTGTGGGGGGGGAAAAAGATGGCACAAGTCATTTACCCCGCACTGAAAATCTAAACAGAAGAAACATAATGATCACAGATAAATTAAATAATCTCTTCAATGAAAACGTCGCCCATGTCATTTTACTAAGTTACATAAATATTTTTACACTACTATGAACCATAATGTCTATCTCCATCATGTACAGCAAATGGCCGAAGTTGGCCGATTATTACACCTCCTCTGCATTTATTTACCAACTTCAAGGTCATTTGTGGCTGTGACTGGAGAAATGGGGCTTATGGGATTTGTGACCTGATCAAATGGCACACTCCGGTAGCCTGATAGCGATCTATTGTTTCGAAGCGTGACGGCCGTTTCATTGACTGAATGGCAAACAGTGCAGATCCTAGTCATACTGTGCATTGCACGATGAACAGGCTGATCCGGATAGACACTGGTCGTAAAACCAATACACGTATTTCTTCAGTCACAGCCACATTTCTGATTTTTTTCTGAATCCATATTGGAATGACACAGAGATACAACCAGATACTAAATCTGGACTGACCCGTGAATTTACTTTACAAAAAAAAGACTGTTTGATCAGTGCTCGTGCAAACTAAAAAGCTTATTTTACATGCACCCAATGGACAACCGTTATCAACAGAACGAAACCTTGTGCGGAATCAGAAGTGTCGTATTCTCGATAGGTGTAATGCTACCACTGAGAATTTTTATTAAGATTGCCAACGAGTAAATCAGAATTTACCTACTTGCTACATCGATATCGGACATAATCGTGACTGTGAATGGAGAAATGGGACTTATGGGTTTTGCGAGCAGTGCAGATCCAGATCAGCCTGTGCATCCGCACAGTCTGATCAGGATCTGCACTGTTCGCCATTCCATCAATGAAACACCCATCATGATTGTAACAAGGAATATAGATCATTATCAGGGTACAGGAGTGTGTTATTTGATCAGTAGCGATACGGATAAAAAATCCCATAAAAAAGCCCTATTTCTCCAGTCACGGTCACAATTATGTGAGGAACCCAACTGCATAAATTAGTATGGACAGAATGGCCAATAATTGTGATCTGCAGATCAATAAAAACAAGTTTGGGAACAATTCTTGTATCTTTCTCGGAAACAATCATCAGATATAGATGTAAGACAGCTGGACGGAGTTAGATGGCAGGAATATTATATTAACAGTGTTAACATAAAACCATACTTTCAACACATTGAACCCTTTCACCCCTAAGTAACTGGAATGGATTTTTATACGTTAATTTTGGACCAATCCAATTGTCACACAATTATTTTCAGACTAGTCTATTTATGAAAAAGGGTGCGTTTTTGTTCTCAAAAATTACTTGCAAAAAGTGCAGATCCTGATGAGACGGCTCGTCACGAGCCGGCTCATCTGGATCTACACTTTTTGCCAATACCTCTATACAGGTCAGTGATGTTGAAAGGGTTACAGTGTTCCAGATAAAACCAACATATTGAACCTTTTCACCCGTAAGTAACTGGTATGTACTCTTCCATGTAGACATTTGAACTATTCTATTAATCAGAAAGGGGGTGTTTTTGTACAAACGTTGAGAAAGTGGCCTGTAGTGTTTAAAGGGTTAACTTAAAAATGATACTTTATTTGAATGGATTAAAACAATCTCAACTTTTTGTTGATAAATAAAATAAATGTATAAAAACCCAAGCTATTAACCCTTACAATGCTGAATTAAATTCTGTTGTCTGCTGTTTATTTTCTATTTACATTTTGTTCTCATCAAAAATATTATGTGACAGCACTTAAGAATCACTTCCAATGGAAATTATTCTAAAGTGCTGCCAAACCCTGTTTTATTGCGACAAAAGACGAAACAACAGCAGACGGCAATATTTGTTTCTCGCAGCATTCTAAGGATTAACGGGGGAGCAAGCACTGTGAATACACTAATGATAGGTTTAGTTTGTGCTATACACAATATTTGTGCTTCAAAATTGCAATATAGTCCGCATTAGATGTGGCGAAATTTGACAACGACATATCCTCGTTTCTAAGCAACGGCCGGATCTGGTCATGTGGCGCTGTGGAGAGAAGAAAATTCATGGTCAATTTGTGTTTGTTTATTGGGGTTTAACGGCCTATCAACAGCTAAGGTCATTTAAGGCCGGGTCAATGGGTTTAGTACTAAATCCCATATATTGCCTGTACAAGTACATGTACATGTACAAATGGGGTGGAGGGGGGGGGGGGGAAGAAACCATGGTCATTTGACAATATTTACAATTGTATTACAACTTGTAATGTATTACCTGTAATATATAAATACAATGTACTATCCAACAAGCTTTTGATTTAATACGATTGGTTTAAACAGATTTACATGTATTAACTCATTACAGACGGGATACAATTGTAGTAGTCTGAAACTACTGAGAAAAAAATGCTATTTTCTTTATTTCATCTTGAATGTATATGTTGTTACCACTCATTTGAACCGTCTCGATGAGACGGTTCAAATGAGTGGTAACAACATATACATTTATTGAGAAATAAACAAATTAATGAGACTCATTCAAGAAAAAATATTGCATCCTTAGACTGAGATGGGTTAAAACTATACTTGATAGCAAGCATGTACATGATGGTCCCTTGGATTGGATAGAAAACTAACACTTATAGAAGCACATGTGGATCATTCATTAACCATGACACTGCTGAATTAAATTTTATTGTCTGCTGTTTATTTTCTATTTTTCTTATGAAAAACATGCTTTGACAGCACTTTAGATTCATTTCCGATGGAAATGATTCTGGAAATGATTCTAAAGTGCTGTCAAACGATGTTTTTATCGAGAAAGAAGGCAAAATATAAAACAACAGCAGACGGCAATTTTGTTCCCAGCATTCTAAGGGTTAAAAAACGAGCTTGGAATTCCAACCAATTGATGTGTACAAACGATTCACGACCACAGCTCACAGTTTGATGACTTACAGAGTTGAGAAATAATCTAGCTTTGTTTATTTCTCCATAAAAGTATATGTTGTTACCACTCATTTGAACCGTCTCATCAAGACGGTTAAAAAGACGGTTCAAATGAGTGGTAACATCAAATATACTTTCGAGAAGAAATAAAGAAAATTTTGAAACTGTAAATTTATCCAGCCAAAATGGGTTATTAAGGCCATACAAATATCTAAACCACCATCCTGTTACCTGCTTCTAAATGTTTCGCGATGCTCCTGTCGAGCTCGGCCTTGAGTTTATTGCTGAGGGGGTCGTCCATCATCGTGCCGCTGATCCGACTCACGTCCATCACGTGGCCATTCATCGACACGTTGTTCATGCTGCCGTACATACGATTTCTCTGCCGCTCCGAACTGCAATACAACGTTGACATACAGGTACAGTCTACACTCGTTACCTCAAACTCTTTCAACCCTTTCACCCTTAAGTAACTGGAATGGATTTTGACATGTTAATCTTACAACCAATCCAACCGTCACTAAATGGTTTTCAGACTAGTCCATTTATGAAAAGGGGGTGTTTTTATTCTCAAAAATATGAAAACTACTTTCAAAAAGTGCAGATCCTGATGAGACGGCTCACGGCTCGTTACGAGCCGGCTCATCTGGATCTGCACGGTTTGCATAAACCACTATAGCGGGCTTCCGGGTTCAAAGGGTTAAGTCAAACTACTGATAACTCGATGTCAAATTCTTGGTCCCAAGGACATGTTTTCCTATATAATAACTCAAATTTTCGTGAAGAACCCCTGATCTGGGACCCCTGATCATCATATGGTTCAAACATAATTGCTTCCTAAATGGGATGGAATATATGTATAACATATATTTGAACACTGCCTCGTTACTGCATTCTATACGGCACATGGAGTGGCCAAGTCAGCCATCTTTGTGTGTGCCAGCCACTGGCATTTGACACAGAACTGACGATGAGAAGAACATAGGCTATAATTTTGCTAATCATACATAGAAATCCAGGATAACAGAAATCAAAATATATTGCATCTGGACATGAAGGAGAATGACAATTACACTGGGTAAAATATAATGGTGTACAGCACAACCTCTCTACAACAGCCACCCTTGGGAAGACACAAAACTGGCTGTTGTAGAGAGGTACATGTAGCTGTTGTAGGGCGGTTAATGCTGATCTAATTGTGTCATCCGCTGTTTATTTATTTTCTTTGATAATTATCATCAAAAACATGCTTTGGCAACATTTTAGAATCATTTCCAAAGGAAATGATTCTAAAATGCTGTCAAAACGTGTTTTTATTGAGAAAGAAGGCAAAGCAACAGCTGACGACAATTTTCGTGCTCAGCAGTCCAAGGGTTAGATACAGAGGAAATCATCCATTTGAGATATAAAATAGCGGCTGTTATAGAGAGGGTGTTGTTGTAGAAAGGTGGCCGTTTGGGGAGGTTCGACTGTATCACTTTGCATGCACCTACCTACATACAGTATACAGGGTGAGGCAAACTGAATGCGATACAACATATTTTAAACTACTGTCTGTTCCACGTTTTGCTGCCGACGAACTTTTGGCTATTAAACACATTAAATCTAAAAAATATTCAAAAGTAAGTACTTTTTTATCAATAACAAAAAAGTCACCCTCCCTAAAAAAAATTATTTGATGAAATTCTATCAAATATTGATTTTATTGCGAAAAAAAGATTTTCCTATGGGAATTTAACATGGAGGCTAAAAATAGATTTTTTAAAATATTTATTTTTTATTTGTGGACCGATTTTCAAAATCTAACTTGTTTTCTTAGTTGTATCATTTTCAAGCTATCTCGTCAGGTTTCGGAGTCAATTTCCACATTTTTTCGTTTTTTGATCAAAAAAAGAAAATATTTGGAAATTGACTCTCCATATTAAATTCCTAGAGGAAAATCTTTTTTTCGCAATAAAATCATATTTGATGGAATTTCATCAAATAATTTTTTTTAGGGAGGGTGACTTTTCTTATTGATGAAAAAGTACTTACTTTTAAATATTTTTAAGATTTAACGTGTTTAACAGCCAAAAGTTCGTCGGCAGCAAAACGTGGAACAGACAGTAATTTGGAGTAAGACAATCCCAGTGGTTCAACATTTAGCATACATGTACACGAGTGGTTTGACTGATTGTCTATGCTCAGACGAAACATTTCACAATAATCACAGCAAACTAATGGGTGGGGTTAGACATCACATGTTGAGATTCGTACGCCTCAAAACATTTTTTTTTCAGTTTATTTATCAATTTGTAAGGAAAGCATGTAATAAATAGAATAACTACTCTACAGCCAGGCAACGTCATTCGGTTGACTAACTCCTCCTGCGAACTCGTTAGTCAACCTAATTACGTGGTGTGGCTGTCTCGTGAAATATATTCTGTATCCAACATAGACTGATAGTTATTCTACATTTAAAAATCCAAAAATACTGGCTATAGGACTAGCATAGCGGGACTTTAAAAGTTTATCAATTATCCAAAAAGAACGCCGCCAATGGCATGTATCTCATCGCTGTGGTGGTTGGATCATAAATATACACATGATTTTTTCAAGCCAATAGCTCATAACATAAACAATGGAGAAACATGCACGCATCTACTGGACGCAAATATAATCTACTGGGAAATTTTGAAGTTATTTGACCTTGGGCATGGCGGAAGCATGGGCGGGGTGGGGAATGAACATTTATCCCGTCAACACAGTGCGTATGTGCCGTGAAACACGGCACATTTTTGATATCCAGTCAATACTATTTTTGCATTTTACAGCCATTTGTAGGTGTTGACGGGATAAATAGAATAGTAGGTTAGTGCCGTGAATGGGAAAAAATATCTGGCGCGGCACGGAAACGGGATGTGCTCGGCAGAGCCTCGCCCATCCCGTTTCCTGAGCCTTGCCAGATATTTTTTCCCATTCATGTCACTAACCTACTATTCTCTATAAGGATGATAATAAATATGCACTTTTACGTTTGAAGTTAATCGCTCATACAGTACTTATAGCAAAATGGAGAAAAGCGCACGCATCTACTGGACGCAAATAAAATCTACTGGGTGGAAATCTGAATAGTTATCAGACCTTGACCTTTGGCACTGCGGGATCACTGGCAGGTTAGGGAATGAACATATGGATGATAACAAGTATCCACATCAAGTTTCAAGCCAATTAGTCATACGGTAAAGAAGTTATAATAGAATGGAAAATGTGTCGGATGATTAGTCAGACAGACGGATGGACGACCTTTGCATCCCATTTTCACTAAATGATGAGATAAATAATGTTTCCTATACGGACAGCCGATTGTTAGTATCTAGTCTACATACACTAACTTGTTCTTGTATCCGAACGCCTTGTCAGTGGACTTGTAGAGCTGCTCGGAGAGGCGCATCCTCCACTGCATCTCGCTCTCGTAGAGGTCACGGTAGCGCTTCACCTCAAGCTCCTTCGTCTCCCTCTGGGCCACCGCCTGCTCCAGTCGCACCCGCATGTCTGTACACTCCTCCTGTAGGGGATACATGAGAAGGGTTTAACATCCCAGCAACAGTTAAGGTCATAATATAGAAACTTGGCCAGTGGGATGGAAGTACTATCAAATTCAAAGTGTTTTTTCATGTATTTCAGGAGGGAGTTGTTTGATTTTAATGTTGGCCCATCAACAGCTACGGTGATTGTAGACTGGGTTAACGCACAGGTGGAAGACTCGGACCTATGACACCAAAGAAAATGCCCATTAAAAAATCCCATTACCCCACCCACTTGGTTAGACCAAGTGGGTGGGGTAATGGGATTTTTTTAATAGGCATTTTTTTGGTGTCATGGGTCCGACCGAGTCTTCCACCTGTGTGTTAACAGGGTCCCATATGTTACCGGTTGTGACGGCGGGTAAATCCCAAAATCAGAACTGAATATTTACATAAAAAATATATATAGCCCTCAAATTACAATAACCTGACCTGGTGCCAGGTCCTCATCACACCACAGTCACTTAGCGCCACCCCACAAAAATGTACCTAAGGGATACATCAGGGATATTGAGATTCCGTTAAGGATGAAACCCATCGTTACATGTACCCATCGCATGCGCCCAACCAACTGCCCCCCCCCCCCCCCCCCACCCCCGTCCAGAGTTAATTGAACCCGTGACCTATACTGAAGTCCAAAGCTCTACCCCGAGACTATCAAGCCATCATCTTTCTGGGACATCTCTAAATCACCAGGGTGTCCAGTTAAGAGACGTTCTGCTATAATTCAGGCATTAACCCTCACTACACTGGAGACGGAATTGTCGTCTGCTGTTTTTCATTTTTTCCTTAAGTCTTAAAAAAAACGGTTTTGACAGCACATGAGAATCGTCTCCAGTGGAGACAATTCTCATGTGCTGTCAAAACAGGTTTTTGTCAAGAAATATTGAAAATAAAATATTTCCGGCAGACGACAAAATTTAATTCAGTGTAGCAAGGGTTAACATGTAGGTCTGTATGGACCTCCTGGGGAGGGAGCGGAGAATGAGTTAAATATGGTATCAATTCAAAATTTCAAGATCTGCGAACCCCCAGCTTCATTCGTCGTTCGGAGAATGTATTCCTGCCTTTTCTTCTGAAGGTCTGGCAGCACTTCAGAATCATTGCATTCTCTCGATTCAACAGGGTATGGCAGCCCTTATCATTACAAAATTTACGAACCTCCAGCTTCATTTTGTCCTTCCGCAGTTTGTTTTCCTGTTCGTCGCGGGAGGAGTCGAGACGGTGTCGGGTTCGAGCCTGATCCTCAAGATAGTTGTTGACCTCGTCGAGTTTACGGTTCAGCTCCAGTCGGTACCGGGTCTCCAGTTCCTTCTTGGACTCCTCGACGGTCACCTTGTCCGTGTAGCCAGTCTCCACGTTGTTCTGTAACAAAGCAGGTTTGATTGATTGATCGATTGATTGAGACATTTTTAACCCTTTCACCCCTAAGTAACTGGGATGGATTTCAATATGATAATTTTGTACCCAATCCAATCGTCACAAAATGATTTTCTGACTAGTCCATTTATGAAAATGGGGTGTTTTTGTTCTCCAAAATATGAAAATTACTTGCAAAAAGTGCAGATCCTGATGAGACGCCGGCTCCTCTGGATCTACATTATTTGCCAATACCACTATACAGGCCTGTGGTGATATTGGCAAATAGTGTAGATCCAGATGAGCCGGCTCGTAACGAGCCGTCTCATAGGATCTGCACTTTTTGGAAGTAATTTTCATATTTCAGGCTAGTGGTGTTGAAAGAGTTTATGTTCATTTAACAATGAGGTCATAATTATACAGATAAGTGACTATAACTCGGCTAGACGGGATGCATGAAAATTATGCTAGGAAGTTTCATGTTTATTATAGCTTTGATGCTACATTTTTACACACGTCGGCACTTCATTAAACAATAGCAAACGTCATGTGACTTACGACGCATGTTGATCATTAAAAATAGCACATGTTTTCAATAATATTGACAATAGTAATGCATCAACCCACAGTAGTAGACTGACAGGATGATTGATTGATTGATTGATTGTTTGATTGATTGATTGGAGTCCAGTCAGCGTCATATACAGACACAGTAAGACATCAATGACACTATTTGTAGGAGCCACTTCAGTGTGTGCTAAACTTTGAAAAAAATGGACACCACTCTGTCAAGCTCTCAGCAAGTGTTGATATGACATGTAAATATGAAATGTAAGGATATAAGTATTTCAGCCATAAGGCCGGAGTTTTTTTTTATTTGTTTCTCAGATTTTTCCAACAAATATGTCCAGGAGGAGGAAATTCTTTTTTTTAAAAAGTGATGCAATATTAAACAAAGATATAAATCAACTAAAAATCACCATAAATGTGAACAGAACAGTAATGTATTACTCATATATATATATAAAGAATACCAGGCTAGTTCTTCTGATAAGTTTATCAAGCTAGGCTAGGAAACAGGTGGGAATTCCGAGGTTTGCCGAGGAATTCCTACTCTTTCCAAGCCGTGTCTGATAAACTTGACAAATATCAATATGTCTGAATATATTATACAAACATCAGACTAGAAAGTCACTCAGATATAATATTATACAAACTCCATCAGACTAGAAAGTCACTCAGATATACAACCTATGCGGCTGGAATATCAGTTTGAATATATACGAGACCTTCCATGAGATTTTGAGTCTAATCCCATCTGCAGTTTTTCACGAAAGTGCTTCAGAAAAACGTACATGTTTAGGAAATGACATCGATACTTTGCTTTGTTACGTTTACATGTGAACTGAACCTATGGTATCTTACTAAATCATTTTCAGAATATTTTTTTTTAAAAATTGCGGCGGCGGGTCTGAGAAACGAAAAATAAAAAAACTCCTGCCTAAGTGTACATTCACCAATCCCCATTTACCACCAGTATACCATGTGCAAAATATATACAATTGTGATACAACAAACAACACATACCGACAAACCGAAATCAGGGGCGGATCTAGGATTGGGGGGGGGGGGGTGGGGGGGGGGGGCGGGTGGAGGTGACTTCTTAATTGAAATAGTTTACTACCTTTTCGACCGAGCAGAGGTCGTGAGACTGCTAGGTGGGTCCGGCGGTATTCCCTCTGGAATATTTTTGATATCTACACCCAATTATGCTGCGTTCTTGCCCATTTTAGAGCAAAAACATCTTAGGTGGGGGCGCGCGCCGGGTTTTCCCCTACCTGAATCCGCCCTTGAAAATGTGATGGATTTATTTCAATTTAATGTAGTCTACTGAAACTTAATATTTCTCTCATTTTCATCATTTATATGACTTTTGCAGAGAATCAATGCGTGTATGTGGCTGTGACTGGAGAAATGGGGCTTATGAGATTTGTGACCAGTGTAGCTCCTGATCAAATAGCACACTCCTGTAGCTTGATAACAATCTATATTGCTCGTTAGAAGCTTGATGGGCGTTTAATTGATGTAATGGCGAACAGTGCAGATCCTGATCAGACTGTGCGGATGCACAGGCTGATCTGGATCTACACTGGTCGCAAAACCCATAAGCCCGATTACTCCAGTCACTGCCACATACGAGTCTCATCACACAGCATTTGCAATGCTGACCCTTCGGGGACAATTTAACACTTTCAACACCACATGCCACTATATAGTGGTATTGGCAAACAGTGTAGATCCAGATGAACCGGCTCATCAGGATCTGCACTGTTTGCAAGTCATTTTTATATTTTTGAGAACAAAAATGCCCCCTTTTCATACAACAAACAAAACATTCCTGAAATCAGAACCTTTAGAACAACAACAACAACAAAATCACAACACAATTATCTGTCCATCCCAGAGTGCCTCAGTGTGTTACACGTGTACATCAGTGACTGTGATCCATCAACCGTAACAACAACTCGCCGGTACCTTGTACACAGAAAACTCGTCCTCTAGCTTTTTCTTACTGCGGTCAAGTTTTTTGACCGACACCTCCAATTTTTTCACAGCCTTAAGCTCCTGCTCGAGTAATACATTCTTTACATGAGCCTTCTCCTTCTCTGTGATCTCATCTTCCATTTGCAGTTTCATATGTTCCAGCTATGGGGTCAAAGGTCAAGGCCATGTTACATACAAGGTAGCATAGACAATAATACATGACTGCAGAAACTGTTTATTCAAATTATTGTCTGTTGTTTCTCCATTTTTATTAGTTTTTTTGCAAAACAAATGGCAGTGCAGGAGAATCGTCTCACATGGAGACGATTTGCATCTACAGCCAATGCCGAACATTGAGGATAAGGTGGTGGAAAAACAGACAATGTAAATAATTACCAGCATTTTTGATGGTTAAGACATGCACTTAATTGCACTTAAAGGTACATGCCCACTCAGTAGGCACAACATGTTCTTTAGATCAGAGACATCATCTGAGACATTTTCTGGCAAAATAAACATTCATTCACCATTACCCCACGTATTAATTGGCAGTAGTATACATTTTATATCAGACGTCAATGTCCACACATCAGGGGTGATTACAGTGTTTCATTAAAATACTAACGGACATTACTATTTATTCTCTGTATTTATTTTTTTGATGTGCAATGATAATACTTTATAATCTGTCAAAAATATTATTTTTTCAGGTGACGCATTTAGTAAGTATAAATAATTAAAATATATCATGCCTCATTTGCATACGAAAATAGCCTGAGTCACTATCAGTAAAATAAATATTACTAAATGATTATATCTGTATAGCGGGCACTCGTAATTTTTAGAACTGGTGGAATAGAGACACAATTATACACTTATTTAATTCCCATAAAGAACATTTTGTGCCTACTGATCGAGTGGGAATGTACCTTTAATTGGTATTTGCTTAACCCTTAGGCCGCTATCTTATTTTATTTTTTTTTGTCGTCTGCTGTTTGTTTTCTATTTTCCATTTTTATCATCAAAAACATGCTTGGACAGCACTTCAGAATCATTTCCATTGGAGCTTTTTTTTTTTTGAGAAATAAGCCAAGATATAAAAGCAACAGCAGACGACAATCGTTGTGAGTAGCGGTCTAAGGGTTAACATTGCATTGTAATAGTTAATGGCTTAGGATAAGCTTGGGATAAAGCTACATGCATGAGCAGTTGAGCATATTCTCAGCACATTCTACAAATCTGTACTCGAAATCAGGCAGTTTGATTGGCCGAGACTGAGCACAGTGGATAATTACCTGGCTTTTAACCGAGATAAGCATCTCCTCCATAGCAGACCGTTCTCTGTCGAAAGCTGAGTGAAGGTTGTTAAAGCGGGAGTCGTTAGAATCCAAGGCCTGTTATAGGGAGACACAGATACAGAGGTACATGTATAGGAGGATGCAGCACAAACACAAGGAACACACACCATTCAGGGGCGTAGCCAGGTTCTTGCCGAAGAGGGGGGGAAATGTGGATCGAGTTTGAAAAAGGGTGCAAGAGCCAAAATATTGATTTTCAACATTCAATTTCCTCGATTATTGTGATTATAAGGTATAATTTTCACATACCGTCTTTATTCTAATAGTAGCCCCCCTCCCATATTTGCATTCTAAATATGTTATTTTCACATAGAAAAGCCATTTAAAACAATGAAAATAACATTTTGATCCTAAATTCCACGTTTTGATCCCCACAGGTTGTATAGCCCGGGGCAGAGCTCCAGTTAAGGTGCGTAATTTGACCAACTTGGGGAGAAATTTTGTTAATTCTTCATCAAAAATGGCAAGTTGGGAGTCCTTTAGCATCGTCTCATTGAGACGATTCTAAAGCACTCCCAACTTGCCATTTTTGATGGAGAAATAACAATATTACCTCCAAATTACGCACCTTAACTGGAGCCCTGGCCCGGGGGTGTTTATTTGAATAAATATGTAGATATTTCCCTCAGAAAAACGCAAGATATACACCTGGCCAAATTTTAGGGTGTGTGCTCGCACCCTTTGCACCTGCCCTGGCTACGTCACTGCAATTACAAAGGAATAATTTTAGAAAACAAAATTCCGTTTAATTCTTTTGCAACAGACTAGAATTGTTGGACTTGCATACCTGTTTCGGTGTTGAAACGGCAACTGAAATTAATTTTTATGATTTTATATATATATTACTAACAAGAAGATATTAAAAATATGCTTGACAGGTACTGTATACATTGTAGCTGTAATTAGTTTTACCCAATAATATATTATGCCAGATACAATTACAGTAGTAATGAAATTTTTTAGATTTTTTTTCGCTATTTTCTCAATTTCTGTTCCAAAGTATATGTTGTTACCACTCATATGAACCGTCTCGACGAGACGGTTCATATGAGTGGTAACAACATATACTTTTATGGAGAAATAAGCAAAATAATCAGATTTCTTTTCGATGAAAAGTATTGATCCATATACGTCAATGGGATAAGCAATAAGAATTCTGTGGAATTAGGTGTTTTACCCTAGAAAACTGGCTAGGACTAAAATATCTGTGGCAAAAGAACAAGAAAGTGATCTAGTGCATGCAAAAATCTCTGACGTGATTACAAATATTTTCTGCTTGAAGATTTATTGACCAAAATATGTGACCTCAGATTGGAAGATCGAAATGCAGAGTTTCAATTTCAAATGGCCAGAAAATATTAATAATCACCATGTCATGATACAGGTGGAAGACTCGGACATGTGACATAAAAATTTTCCCAATGATAAGATCCAATTACCCGACCCACCTGTCGTAATGTGCTGGAATTTGTGACCAGTGTAGCTCCTGATCAAATAGCACACTCAAGTAGCCTGATAACCATCTATATTGCCTGTTAGAAGCACGACAAATGTTTCATTGATAGAATGGTGAACAGCGCAGATCATTTCTCCAGTGACAGTGGGTGGGGTAATGGGATGTTTTTCAATGGGCATTTTGTTTTATTTCACAGGTCTTAGTCTTCAGCCTGTGCGTCAGGATTTATGGAGTTAATACATGTGGCTGTGACTGGAGAACTGGGGCTTATGGGATTTGTGACCTGTGTAGCTCCAGATCAAATATCACACTCCTGTAACCTGATAATGATCTATATTCGTTGTTAGAAACATGACGGGTGTTTCATTGATGGAATGGCGAACAATGCAGATCCTGATCAGACTGTGCGGATGCACAGGCTGATCTGGATCTACACTGGTCGCAAAACCCATAAGCCCCATTTCTCCAGTCAGACACAAATGGCAAGTGGTATATGAAGCAGATAAAGGGAGATAACGATCACAGGGTACAAGCAAGGGAGGTAACCCATGGCAGAAGTAGATACTTCTGTATTATTCAGTATCATTGAAACTGTGTAACAACACAGTGTCTTATAAACATCATAATACGCCAGTGTAATAAATAGGAAAATGATGCCACTTCAGAAAACATGTTAGGTGATCAGAACAGCTTCATTTAATGATGATGTGCTTATGCAAGAAACAGAATGGAGCATTTATTTGCTGAAATGCAGAGTGAATGTAACAACTGTGTCATATGAAGTGGCCGCTATCTTGGGTATTGGAACACGGTGTGCGTAAGTGACAAAGCATCATTTAGGCTTATTCTATTGCAAAAATATTATTGAAATCAATCAATCAGTACCAAAGGAATTGCATAGACTAGGAAGCTAAATGCTAAACACACAAGCATTGCATTGACAGGCATTTATGCCAAATATTATAGAAATCTGGTTTTATTGCAAAAAAAAGAGAAAGTTTTTAGCATACATATACAAGGAGTATATCACTTTAATATCCCTTTAACGCAAATCTCTGACAGACGGACAGACGAACAGGGTGGAGACTAAATGTACCCTGAATTGTTTTTTACGATTGAAAAGTATCCCATTAGCCCCACCCACCTGTTATCATAGTGTATGCTATGTTCTGGTATAATGGCAAGGTGATCACTGGAATTCAGAATCAAATGAAGTTTCACAAATCCTCAACAGTACGAGTGTTGGTGAGTTGTAAATTGCATATCAAGATGAGAAATAATGGATCATTTTGGACATGGTGTCTATATAGACATACTAGGATCACAGACTGTCGGCGTGGTGATAGGATGGTGGTGTAAAAAAAAATGTGTGTAGTCATTTTATAGTTACTGTATTGAGACTATACAATTACTACAATTTTTTTAATATTTTATACATGTCTAAAACAGTGTATTACACCAACATATATCACCATGACAACTGCCTGTGATTAGGATTACCATAAGGCCATTAATAAAACATACTTTGATTCTCAGAGTTTGCGGAAAGTGACGCGGGAGGGCAGATATTTTTTTGGGGGGAGGGGGGATCTTTTTTTGTACGAGATCCTTGTTTGTTTTCTTGCAAATCGCCAGATGCATTTTGCATGTGGTTCCCATATATGTTTAATAAAGCAACTATGACCTCTTTAGACGTGAAAAAATCACCAGATTTACGTCACATGAATGGATTTAACATATTTTCGCATGGTAGTGTTATTGATCAGGCAGCGAATTTGCAATATGATTTTATTTGTCCATGACGACAAAAAGCTCAGAGGCGCAAGGATTTTTCTGACGTGCCGGTATCTGAGAACCAAAGTATGTTTATTTATAATGATCTACAGTGGGCAATCAACACTACAAACGCATGCACTGGCTACAACAGACAGATAGTCTTCACACTCAGAATAAACCTTTTAAAAATGTCAAGCGATACCTGGAAAATACTTTACAGGTACTTCACCGACTGAATGGCAAACAGTGCAGACCCTGATCAGACTGCACGCAAGTGCAGTCTGATCTGGGTATACACTGTTTGCAAAGGTCATAAACTCCATTTCTTTAGTAACAGCCGCATTTTTGTGGAGAAATTCGAGAGTATATTTACTATATATATTTTGCATAAAAGTGTATCTCGTGAGTGTGATAGTGTATTAACACACATATAGAATACATCAGTTTAAAGGTGCAAATAGGCGGTATATGGTCAAACTAGGTCATGGTAGAGAAAATATATTTAACTTTTATTTTTTTCTAAGTATAACTTAGGAATTAATTTATTGGGGTTAAATCTTGCAATATGTGAAATAAGTGGAAAATAATACCGAACATGTTTTTTTCGGGTCTAAATTTTATGATTTAATTGCGCATTTGTCCCTTTAAACACAGATATTTAAATAACGACATTTTCATGCAAACATTTACAAACCACTATGATAATTCTACAGAGAGATGGATAATGTTGACCATCAGTTAGTTGACCATAAATTCATGAATGACGTCATGCAATGATTATGATCCCCATTAAAATATGAACACGACTCTGGGAATCTGGGAATAGATCATTGGAAGAAGGGGATTAACTCCGTCATGGAGTTAACTCCGTCATGGAGTTAACTCCCTTATTTCACTGACCCATTCAATTATTTATATAGTCAATTTGAAATTTGAAATCGGGGCTATCTCCACGAGTCCCTTTATTCCATTGAATGAAAGCTATTTATAAGGTCAACGTAAAATGTGAAGTCAACAATACCCTATTCTGTATAATTCGGAAACAAGTCTACACGGTCTACTAACTAAACTTATTGGATTAGCAATCGCGACACTGACGCTATGACAATCACAGTGAGCTTGGTTCTGCCATTGGCTACATACAGAATATCAGTAGCCTATTTCACCAACATTGCAAAGTATACTTTTCTAGCAAAGTATACTTTGAGGGAGTAATCATTTAATGTTCCCGCTAACGCGTCGCCGTAAAACTGAATCACAGACCATAAAACCTCCCACATACCGCTCCAAATCGAAAAACAAAGCATGGTTATCCCCTAATTTCATATAGAACTAACGACTGCATATATTTGATGATTAAAAGTATGTAGAATTATTATACTGAATTTATTACATTATCACAGCCAGAATGGCTGTGATAATGTAATAAATTCAGTATAATAAAACGTAAATTTATCCTTGAATTGAAAATTTCTCCCTCAAAGTGTACTTTGCAAGAAATGTATGCTTTGCAATGTTGGTGAAATCGGCTACTGACTGTTGTCTTTTGATATCAAGTTTATCAGGCAAGGCTAGGAAACGCGTAGGAATTCCGAGGCTCTGCGAGGAATTCCCAGTTTCCGAGCCGAGACATGTAAATTTGACAGCAAAAGCAACTACCGGTAGCATGATATTCTATTAATAATGCATTTAACTTGTATTTATTTAATCGGCATTTTATGGCCTGTCAACAGCTATGGTCACATTTTAGGTCGGGTTAACAGGACCGTATTCAGCTGTAATTGGGTGTATGTGATTTGAGACCAGTGTAGATGCGGATCAACCTGTGTATCGACGGTCTGATAGGATCTGCACTGTTCGCCATTCCATCAAGAGAACACTTGTCAAGCAATACAGATTGCAATCAGGCTACAGGAGTGTGTTAGTTGATCAGTGCCTTCGGCTACATTGGTCAATAACGCAATAATCCTTCATTTACAACGAGTCCGACATTTGTAATCTACACTGGTCGCAAAACCCATAACCCCCATTTCTTGAGTCAAAGCCATATTCATATTGGGGGCTGAGAGCTCCAGTTAAGGTGCGTAATTTGGAGGTAAATTTCTTATTTCCCCATCAAAAATGGCAAATTGGGAGTGCTTTAGAATCGTCTCAATGAGACGATTCTAAAGCACTCCCAACTTGCCATTTTTGATGAAGAAATAACAAAATTTCACCCCAAGTTGGTCAAATTACGCACCTTAACTGGAGCTCTGGGACTCCACCTGATAAAAAGGAAGGCCAATTTAAACAACGTTCACTAAGTGTGTATCTAAGAACCAAGTCAACATGATCATAACGTTGCAACAACACGATACATACATCGTCATCACCGGGCGTATCCTGGGGATCAAATCAACACATGCCATGTTATTGTTAGAAGCACACGTGCCACGGTATCACAAGGTACGTGTCCAGCATTAGGGGTGACACACGCAACTGCCATAATTGTCAATGTAGATTCATCATTCGAAGCATGTACTTGAACCTACTACTCGGTATCTTAACAGGTTGAATTGCCGAGCCAGAGCTGTGCTACAGCTGAGGCACAAGTGGGCAATGAAACGTTTGATTTTGAGTTTACAATTTAATTTATTTATTTAACCCTTTCAACACCACAGGCCTATTGTTAAATCAACATTGACCCTTTCAACACCACAGGCCTGTATAGTGGTATTGGCAAACAGTGTGGATCCAGATGAGCCGGCTCGTAACAAGCCGTCTCATCAGGATCTGCACTTTTTGCAAGTAATTTTCATATTTTTAAGAACAAAAACACCCCCTTTTCATAAATGGACTGGTCTGAAAATCATTTTGTGACGATTGGATTGGTCAGAAAATTAACATATCCAAGTCCATTCCAGTTACTTAGGGGTGAAAGGGTTAAGGGTGTTTCATGGCGTGTCAACATCTATGGTCATTTTATGTCCGGTTAATGGGATTGAATCCCATATTTCATGTATGGAAAGAGAAAAATCCTAATCACAATTAAATACATGCTCAGAACTTTTTACAAAGCTTAACATAATTCAGCAAAATCAAAGCAATTAGTACTAAAGTAGCCACGGAATAACAGAAAAGTATGACATACATATTTTACTGTTTAATAATATCAGATAAACTAACCATGTACACACTTAATGCTGGACGTGCATATTAAAATGAAGGCGGGATAAAGGGACATACATGTATGTTGCATGGGAACTTCATGCAAGCATGCACATGCTAATAATCGTACAGATATAAACATATGAGACACGCGGCCATGTGATTTTGTACCTTCGGACATCTGCGTAATTTCATTAAATATGTTTACAAGATTTACAATATTTTTCATAAATCGCTTCAAACGTTGACAGAATTTTCAGAGTACATGTGGAATAATTCCGCATGTACTCTGAAAATTTTGTCAACTTTTGACGTCATTTACAGAAATTATTAATTTAGTAAACGTATTTCATGAAATTACGCCAATGTCCGAAGGTACAAAACCAC
This sequence comes from Conchocele bisecta, assembly GCA_029237695.1. NCBI lineage: Eukaryota > Metazoa > Mollusca > Bivalvia > Lucinida > Thyasiridae > Conchocele > Conchocele bisecta. The sequence goes on along the minus strand of CM055266.1, from coordinate 6,981,159 downwards.
ATGGCCCGACTCATTTATATGATACAACATAATGTGGGCCTTTGACCGAGAAAAGGTGCAGTTGCGACCAGCGTAGCCCAGGGCTCTCACTGTTCACCATTCACTCATGGACGGAGGCGTATATCCATAAGCAAATTGCGTAGATTCAATGCGCACGAGTATAAGACAATACAATTGTTATAAGGCTCCTTTTCTCTGCCAGTGAAGCTCATCCAATGAAAGGCATGTCATTTAGAGACATTGGATTACAATAACAACCCTAAATATTCGGACAGTATTTATTTGGAGAAACGCATACAAATATATGGTTTCCCCACAACAGTGAGCGTGCCAATATTTAGAGATAGTATGGCAGTACTGGTTTAATCACAATAACAATGTATTTGGATACAATTTGCTTTGGGAAACCCCTAGGGGTTTCTTCCCAAAGCAAATTGTGTCCGAATATTTAGGGTTAATACGGAACATTGGTCAGGAAATCCCACTTAAACAGTCATCACTTGAAGTCCTTACCAGCGTATCTGTGACTTCGTCGTGAGAATCGGCGTCAATGCCTTCGAGTGTGAGTGGAATCAACACATTTTCAGAGAAACCAAATGGCAAACATAGCAATATAACCCATCTGATCCTACCCAACAGTGGTTGCCATGTTGTTACTGAACATGCTAAGTTTGAGCCACAACGGATGCAAGGGCATGAAGACCCATTCTGCCTGGTGAGACACATACAATCGATGCCATGACAGATGTTGGCCAATGGCGTGGTCATTTATGGGTGTGGGGTGGGGTGGGGTGGGGTGGGGGTTGTGCTAAGAGACAGCCGAGTACAATTACCTTCAATTTCTTCTTGGCGACCTTCAAGTAGGCCTTCAGGCTGGCCACCTCCTTCTGTAGCTGACCTGACCTGTAAGTGTAGGTGATAACAAGAGTTGACTGATATATTGTCATAGCTCACCGATTTATAGACATTGTTCACCGATTTATTGACAAAGTTGATTAATTTATTGACATAGTTGATCAATTTATAGACATAGTTGATTGATTTATAGGCATGGTTGACTGATTTATAGGCATGGTTGACTGATTTATTGTCATAACTGATCAATTTATTTACATAGTGAATCAATTTATAGACATGGTTGATTAATTTATTGTCATAGCTGATTGATTTATGGATATAGTTGATCGATTTATTGACATGGTTGATCGATTTATTGACATAGTTTATTGTCATAGCTGATCAATTTATTTACATAGCTGATCAATTTATAGACATGGTTGATTAATTTATTGACATAGCAGAAGTAGCGAGTATCAAAAAGCAATAACAAATTTGTGGTACCTTTATCATGCTACAGAAAACAATAAACAGACCACAAATATAGCATATTTTTCTCATTTTCCATGAAAACACATCTTGGTATTTCATTAGAATTGTTTCCAAGGAGACAATTCTAATGAAATGCCAAGACATGTTTTCATTTCAAAGCAAACTATTCAATAATTGCAAACGTTTGCTGTGGCCCGAGGGAACTGTTTGAACCCAAGGCTGCAGGCCACAGCAAACGAGGGCCACAGCAAACGTTTGCACACGGCTGGACATGATCAAACGTTATTGTTACATTTCCAACAAAAAACTGATGTAATTTGAGCATTATATTCAGTATTTTCAGTACTTTTATAAATCGTCCCATTCACGTAGATAATTTTCGGTATTCATATTCCGGGGCAGCGTCATATGACGAACGTCATGAACGTCATGAAGGCACTTCCGCATAGTGACGTCATGAAGGCACTTCCATTATGCGCGGCCCCGGAAAAAGCATTGCCTAAAGCCATATGCAAACAGCACGCGCTATTTGTTTGCACATATGTGCAAACAACGGAAACCATGTACAATACTCAATTACTAATTCCTTATCTGGAGCCCTGATTAACTATTTTGCACCATTAGACACTGGAAGATTTGATGATGCAAACAACCCTTCTAAAGATGTACGGTATCAACATAGTGAACATTTTGAATCCGAACATAGAAAACAAAATGAGCATACTTGTCTTTTTCTGATTCCAACTTTGCCTCGAATAATTTCCGATGGTCCTGAGCTTTACGGGCCTTTCTTTTCTCCTGAAGAAAAAGAGAACAAATTTGGCTGATTGAGACTCACCTGACACGAGTATGAGAATGTGCTCAGACTAGTAGAATCGGGCGGATAAAAACACAGAGAAAGACTCAACGGCAACACATTATGTGACTGTGGCTGGAGAAACGGGGCTTATGGTATTCAGACTGACTCCTGTAGCCGATTTCACCAACATTGCAAAGTATACTTTTCTAGCAAAGTATACTTTGAGGGAGTAATCATTTATTTTTCCTGAAATGCATTATATCATATAGAACTAACCACTGCATATATTTGATGATTAAAAGTATGCAGAATTATTATACTGAATTTATTACATTATCACAGCCAAAATGGCTGTGATAATGTAATAAATTCAGTATAATAAAAAATAATATATGTATCCTAAAATTGAAAATTTCTCCCTCAAACTATACTTTGCTAGAAAAATATACTTTGCAATGTTGGTGAAATAGGCTACCGATAGGCTACCGATAGGCTACCGATAGGCTAGCACTTATGTAGCCGATAAGAATCTAAGGATCTATGTTTGCTGTCAGATGCATTATAAATGTATGTGCGTCACTGACTGAATGACAAACAGTGGCTGTTATGGAAAATGCACAGATAAGTTAACCCTTACTACGCTGAATTAAATGTTGTCGTCTGCTGGAAATGTTTTATTTTCAATATTTCTCGACAAAAACCTGGTTTTGACAGCACATGAGAATCGTCTCCAGTGGAGACGATTCTCAAGTGCTGTCAAAACCAGGTTTTTTGTTAAGAAAAATTAAAGCAAAAATGAAAAACAGCAGACGGCAATTTCCGTCAACAGCGTAGGAAGGGTTAAGGCAGGGATTCCGCTGGCGATCGCCACTTTCGCAATTGGCGATAAAAAATAAACAATTTGCGATAAAAAATTACAATTTTCGGGAAAAAAAAAATTGTAATTTTTTATCGCCAATTGTTTTTTTTGGTTTTTTAAGTGGCGATTTTTTTATTTTCCCCAGCGGAATCCCTGTTAAGGGAAAATCATTACAAGTATAAATAGATAATTAAGATAAGTTAAGGGGAAATCATTACAACATCTGTATCATCACTATTATATGTATACCTCTTCCAACTGTGTAGCTGCCTCTTGCTTATGACGGTCCAACTGGGCAATCTGCAAACACAAGATAATTTATTTATATATGTAATGGCGTTTAATGGCCTGTCAACAGCCAAGTCATTTTAAGCCAGGTTAATGGGGTCGAATTTCATAACACACCTGCATGGATGGGGGGTGGGTAGGAATCCCAAAATCTGAACTGAATATCTATATATTCAGATCAGAAATTAGAATAATCTGACCTGGTGCCCGGTCTTCACCATACCAGAGTCACTTAGGCCCACTCCCTAAAAGTAATAGGATTAGTACTAATCTTAATACTCTTATAATGGGTATAACCACATTCAAATCTCAAGTCACAAGAAAGCGAATCATGTATCCGAGGACCAAACTAGGGATATTGGCATCCGGTAAGGATGAACCCCAGCGCTAAATTACCGGTACCCAGAATCACAGTAAATCACTGATAGCATGTAATATATGACATTACCAAATGACGTCAGTGTAGTGACGTAACATGAAGAAGTCTGAATTATCAGGCTCAACTCAGAAACGGTAAGAATTCCTATGTGTTTTCAAGCCTTGTCTGATAAACTTTCAAGCTATATAATTAAAATATGGATGATGATAAATAAGTATATGAAGATTCATGCCAAGCTGACTTATGGTAACAGAGATAGCCGAACATTTTAACACAAATCTCATACAGACAAACTGACAGACGGGGTGGCGATTATATGTACCCCAGAATGTTTTTTCGGGGCACATACACTTAAATGACAAATAATTGTCAATGTAGATTGATCCTAATGGTGAGAAGTGTACGGTACCTTGTGTCGGGTCGCCACCCAATTGTCTTCCCGGAAGAACTGGCGAATTGAAGTAAATACCATAACTACGAACACAGGTACAAATATCTCCTCGTTACTGACAAACTTCTTTAAATTTTCTTCCACATTTCATTCATATGATTTGTTTCAAATTTATATGATATTCACATTTCATTCATATGATTTTTCACATTTCATAAGATTCATTCATTTGTATATTTCACATTTCTGCATCAGGAGAAGAATTCACGTATTTAAGTGTAAACGCTTGTTTTCTAATCCTATTCTGAATTGTATGTATATATACAATATCTCACTTGCCATAATTTGAAATACATATTGTTGTATCTATATTTCATATGACATTTCACATTTCAGACATGTTTTTCACATTTCATATGACACAGAGCTCCAGTTAAGGTGCGTAATTTGGAGGTAAATTTCTTATTTCTCCATCAAAAATGGCAAGTTGGGAGTGCTTTAGAATCGTCTCAATGAGACGATTCTAAAGCACTCCCAACTTGCCATTTTTGATGAAGAAATAACAACATTTGTTGGTCAAATTACGCACCTTAAATGGAGCTCTGTGACATTTCACATTTCAGACATATGATGTTTTTCACATTTCATATGACATTTCACATTTCATTCATATGATTTTTTTCACATTTCATACGATATTTCACATTTCATTCATATTATTTTTTCACATTCCGTATGATATTTCACATTTCATAAGCTTCACAGCATGCTGTTTAAAGCCAAAAAAAGCTTGAGGACACTGATATATAATCTACACCAAACAATACAACAATATAATACTAATTTTCATTTACTCCAATACACGTATTCATCTTATTTGTACACGCTCTTGTGTGAATATTAGAACTGTATATATTACTTGTTTCAGAATTATACAAGTACAAGTATTATAATAAGTATTTAAATGTGTTCTGTACAAGAAGATTAACATGCAATGATCTGGATCTATGCTGATAGGAAATACATGTCAAACATGGGCTGCCGACTGAGAAAAAGTCTATTACAACATTTACACCGTGTGTATGTCTTCGTCCTTTTGTCTGCACCCTCAGTGGGATTATAATCTAATCACGTTGCTGATCGCAGGCCGACTACTTCAGCGACTGCATGGCGAACAGCGCAGCCCCTGATCAGACTGCGCAGATGCGCAGTCTGATCTGGGGCTAGGCTGATCACAAATGTTGCAATATACCTGTTACCAGCCCAAGTATTATTTCATATAATCTTGTACTTCCTACCCGCTAAGCAGTTTGACTTATTTATAAGGTTATGTAATTGTTATAAAATAATATCTGAAAATAATAATTGTCAACGCCACATGCAGACAAAGCTGTGTGATCTTACAGTATGACCTTTGATAATCGGAAGGTTACAGGATCGGGAGATAATTTCACCACGTGGTTAACAGCACTCATCTACCTTTGTTCACTTTGAGGGAGTAATTATTATTTGTACTGAAATGCGTTATTTCATACTAAACTAGAAATGTGGCCTGTCGGCACACAAATGCCCCCGCTGGCAGCCAAAACAAGGAAACAGAAATTGTAAGCCTTTTACCCGAACGTTAAGGTTTTGAACGCACCAAGTCTGTGACCTTGACCCTGGCTTTAGCGGGGGTGGGACGAATGTGGATTTGTCACAGGGCGGCAGAGGACCATTGGAACAATGCGTGTGTGAAATGTGAAGCAGATCCGAGCCCGAGATCCGAGATCCATTTACCCGAGCGTTAAGGCTTCCGTATGGACGTACGTACGGATGCCGGTAACACTATATGCCCCCCTCACCATTCGGTGGCGGGGGCATAACAAATCCCTGTTTATATTATTTGGTAACTAAAATGATTTGCCATTAATGTTGTTTATTTATTATTATATTATCAAAGCCATTGTTTAAATAAAATTATTAATTAATTCATGCATAGAAAATTACTCCGTCAAAGTGCACTTAGTTAAATAAGTGCACTTTGTGATTTTGGTGAAATCTGCTACTGATTGCATAAAAATAATGGATTTTGTTTTAACTTTGCTTACCATATCAGATGATTGATTTATAATCATTTTGAGTTTTGAAATGTAGAAAAGATGGAAATATTAATTAAAGAACAACTATTGATATTTTAAATAGAAATACCAGCGGCGAAAATATCCGCCAAACAAATTATGACTACGGTATTTGTTTTATTTCTCTCTGTAAATATGTCTTGGAATCTCATTAGAATTGAGTCCTCAGGACTCAATTCTAATGAAATTCCAAGACATATTCATGATATTTACAAGGAGAAATAAAAGAAAATATGATTTTTGTCCGCTAGTTTTGAACTATTTATAGCCCACAAGTTTCCCAGCATGCAAAGAGTTAAACAACACATGTAATAACTGTATATAATCGGACACCATTTATTCTGGAAAACACAAATACAGAAATAGTTGTCCATTTACAATGAGTATGGTTTTACAGGTTTATCACAATAACAACAGTGTGTCCGAATATTTAGGGCTATTACCGTATTAACCCTTACACCACTATCATACTTTTTTTGTCGTCTGCTGTTTATTTTCTATTTTCCATTTTTATGATCAAAAACATGCTTTGACAGTACTTTAGAATAATTTACATGCTTTGACAGCACTTCATAATCATTTCCATCGGAAATGATGGAAATGATTCTGAAGTGCTGTCAAACCATGTTTTTATTGAGAAATAAGGCAAGATATAAAAGCAACAGCAGACGACAATTGTTGTGTGTAGCGGTCTAAGGGTTAACAATGGAAGCATGCAATGTAATTGTGTCTGTGACTAGAGAAACAAAGCTTTTGGCCATTCCCACCAGTGTAGATCCAGTAGACAGTGCGTCCGCACAGTCCGAGCATAAATTGGAAAAATCACACATCTTCTTGGGTATAAAATCACATGGCGTGCCTAATATAGACCACGAGCCATTGTGTCTACATCGTAACTTGATTTATTTATTAGACACATTTTACGTTATAACCCAGCTCCCTATATAAGTTGATATTTCACAGTTATGACCAGCGCTCCAGATAAGGACTATGTAATCCACGCTCCAGATAAGGAATTAGTAATTTAGTATTGTCTCTCCATCATTTCTGAAGCAATTGGGTATTTCAAAATTTTAATTGTGTAAAAATAGAATCACACTACTGTTTACACATCAGCAGACCGCACTTATTGAATAGTTTGCTTCTAAATGAAAACACATCTTGGTATTTCATTAGAATTGTCTCCTTGGAGACAATTCTAATGAAATACCAAGATGTGTTTTCATGGAAAAATAAGAAAATATGCTGTATTTGTGGTATGTTTATTGTTTTCTGTAGCATGATAAAGATACCACAAATTTTTCATTGCTTTTTGATACTCACTACTTCTGATTAAAATTGAATTTTTGGAAATTCTAATTGGGTATTTACAACAGCAACAGACAAAACATATTGCCCCTCGGTGCTGTGGACGACACGAGGCACTATTGCCCACGGCCTTCGACCTCTGGGCAATAGTGCATCGGGTCGTCCAAAGCACCTCAGGACAATAGTTTTGACTGTTCCCCGAATGACCATGAAATAGCTGTATGTTAGTGGGGAGGGGGAATACACATGTGTGAGTGGAAAAGCATTAAATTCTAGATAATAAAGTGATATTAACTCAACAAAGGTGAATTTAACTTGAACTTGGTAACATGCTGCCATCTGAAAATTCTCAACAAAACGGCGTTATAAAGTGTTGCAAAGCATAAAACAAAACGTGTTAGATCACTACATCCATCTTACCCGAAGTCCGAGTTTGGACCGAGAGATAACCTCTCTCTCCCACAAGTCTTTAGACTCCTCAGCATCTTTAACTATCATTCCGCGTGTGTTCGCTTCGTCCTAGTAAAGTACGCAGCCAAACACACTGAGTGCACGACTAATAGAGTTCTACGTGGGAGTGGGAGCACAAACAGGTTTTCTTGTCTTAGTAAACTACGGAGCCAGACACTCACCGAGTGCATAACTAATAGAGTTCTACGTGGGAGTGCATGCATATCTTCTCGTCCTAGTAAAGCACGGAGCCAGACACACTGAGTGCACGACTAATAGAGTTCTACGTGGGAGTGGGAGCACATACAGGTTTTCTTGTCTTAGTAAACTACGGAGCCAGACACTCACCGAGTGCATAACTAATAGAGTTCTACATGGGAGTGCATGCATATCTTCTCGTCCTAGTAAAGCACGGAGCCAGACACACTGAGTGCACGACTAATAGAGTTCTACGTGGGAGTGGGAGCACATACAGGTTTTCTCATCTTAGTAAACTACGGAGCCAGACACTCACCGAGTGCATAACTAATAGAGTTCTACGTGGGAGTGCATGCATATCTTCTCGTCCTAGTAAAGCACGGAGCCAGACACACTGAGTGCACGACTAATAGAGTTCTACGTGGGAGTGGGAGTACATACAGGATTTTCTCATCTTAGTAAACTACGGAGCCAGACACTCACCGAGTGCATAACTAATAGAGTTCTACGTGGGAGTGCATGCATATCTTCTCGTCCTAGTAAAGCACAGAGCCAAACACACTGAGTGTACGACTAATAGAGTTCTACGTGGGAGTACATACATGTAGACAATATTCTATAAAGCGGCGGGAGTGCATAATTAAACACATTCTAGCCACCGAGAGTATGTACTAGTGTATAGAGTCTACATTCAGAGCTCCAGATAAGCTTTGTGTCTAACAAGTATTGTACCCACTGATTTCAAAATCAATGCGTATTTTATTTTTACAAATGGATTACTGAATGTATCCCACATTTTTCCATACCAAATAAGGAAAAAATGATCAAAAACTGAAACAAAGTTAAAATTGACTTATTTGAGGTGCAAAAAGCTTTTTGCAGCTTTTGAGGTGCAAAAAGCTTTTTGCAGCTCAAATAAGTGAATTTTCAACTTTATTACAGCATTTTCATTCACCAATTCGAAAAATAATTCAATGAGCATTCAAAATGTTGTGAGTATTTTGTACTCCCACTTTTGAAAATGTATGCATATTCGGCTAAAATAAGAGCATAAAATACACCAATATGCGCTTTATCTGGAGCTCGGAGTAGACATTTATCTTTTACTTCACCAGTGTTGCTGAGCAACTGCCATTTTTATAATCTCTGGCAGTAAAATGCAAGTGCAAGAGTCAAGGCACAATTTTTGTTTTACATTAAGGCCTAAATAAAGGTATGTTTCCTATTACGGGCTAAAGTAAATTACGGTTGGTAAGTCGTTTTGTTTTTGTTTTTGTAATGCAATATGTCTGTCAAATTGGTGTTAAAAATAAAGCATTCATGATGTTGTTGATGTTTTTGTACCACCAGAAATAGCGTGTTATAAAGAAAGGACAAGTATAAAGATATCCAAAAAAAAAAACAACAAAAAAAATCAATAAAAACAAAATTACGGTCGGGGGTAAAAATAATTTGGTCGGAAAACAGAAAAAACACACCATTTTTATGTCTAATTGAAGGATAATGTCAAATTCATATTTTCCGTCTTCACATCAGCCAGTTAGAAATAATGATAGTTACTCGTGATTAGTAGAAGCATACAAGTGGCAATGACTGAAGAAATGGGGCTTATGAGATGTGTGACCAGTGTAGCTCCTGATCAAATAGCGCACTCCTGTAGCACGGAAATGACTATATTGCATGTTAACAGAAGCACGACTGGGGTTTCATTCGTGGATTGGCGAGCAGTGAAGATCCTGATCAGACTGTGCGGATGCACAGTCTGATCTGGATCTACACTGGTCGCATAACCATAAGCCCTATTTCTCCAGTCACAGCCACATATATGGAGTATGCCATCGCATGTAGCTTATACAAGTAAAGCTGGAAAGACAGACGGGTTACTGGAGCAAATGCTGCAGCATAATACGGTACTGGGGGGTGTTTCACTAAACTTTGTACGACTAAAATGTTCATAAACGCACAATTAGGATCGTCTGGAAATTTTAATTCATGGATTTACATTTATTTAACATTGGCTGCATATGCAGCCTATATGTTCAGTAAATGTAAATCCAGTAAGTGTTTACAAGAAAACAATGATAATGTGAAATTTGCAGGCTATCATAAGTTTGCTGTTACAAACATTTTAACATTTTAGTCGTACAAAGTTTAATGAAGCGGCGGCCCCCTGATGTCCAATGCACATAATGGAATTTAGCAGGTGATTTAAATGCATAAAAATGAATGATTGAGATGCCCAAAAACCACCGTGATCAGCAGATGAATGAACCAGAACACAGCAAACTATGGAAAGATCTACTGTCTGTTTTGCTGCCGACGAACATTTGGCCATTAAACACATTAAATCTAAAAAATATTTAATAGTACATGTAAGTACATTTTCATCAATAACAAAAAAGTCACCATCCCCAAAAAAAATTATTTGATGAAATTCCATCAACTATAGATTTTATTGCGAAAAAAAACCTGATTTTCCGAATTTAACATAGGGGCTAAAAATTGATTTTTTTTAAATATTCTTTTTATTTGTGGACCGATTTTCAAAATCTAACTTTTGTTTTCTTAGTTACATCATTTTCAAGCTATCTCGCCAGGTTTCGGAGTCTTTTCCAAAATTCAGGATAAAAAAAAGAAAAAAGTTTTGGAAATTGACTCTACATGTTAAATTCCCAAAGGAAAATCGTTTTTTCGCAATAAAATCAATATTTGATGGAATTTCATCAAATAATTTTTTTTTGGGAGGGTGACTATTTGTTATTGATGAAAAAGTACTTGATTTTAAATATTTTTTAGATTTAATGTGTTTAATGGTCAAATGTTCGTCGGCAGCAAAATGCGGAATGGACAGTAGTATTTGTGACTCGTCACAACACGAGTGCCGCAGACCGCATGTCAACCCATCAGTCATTTGCCCTTGAACTTGGTCTAAACATATTTTATTGCATATTGTTCACAAGTCCAAACAGTATATACAGTAGCATGCAAATGGGATTGGATCGAAAGCAAGCTTATATAAATCCTTTCCCTTGGGCATGGGGGTTGCATGGGTGGGATATAGAATTAAAATATGGATGACGATAAACAAGCATATGAGGTTTCAAGTCAATTTAACATATGTTTGCAGAGATATAACTAAGATAATGCATGAGGGCCACATAGATGGGTCATAGAAAACATGGATGATGAAAAATGCATATTAAAAGCTATGACTTATGGATGCAGAGATATAAGGTATTTAAAGACTTTATAGCAAATGTTGTAAAATAATTTATGCATTTGACCTTGACCTTGGGCACTAGGGCAAAATGGGAGGACAATAGAATGAAGAATTGGAAGATGAAAATAAAACTATAATTGTATGCTTTGTAATCACGAACTCCACAATAAACAAGCATACTTAATCTAGTTCATATAATGTTATACAAAATGGGAAAAACTTACGTAAATATGTTATATTTGTTCTTTTTAAATATTGTGGCAAATTTGTGTTATTCAACCTTCGGATTTTTTCTCTCAAAAGCATATGTGTCAGAACTCCAAGATGAGCACCAATTACCCTTGAACACTGTTCAGATGGAAATATTGTTTACACAAAAGCACCATTTACCGAACAGGGGGCCGTTTCACTAAACTTTGTACGACTAAAATATTTTATGTGCAAAATTATGATAGTCTGTAAATTTCACATTAACAATGTTTTGATGTAAACAAATATTGGATTTATATTTATTGAGCATAGGCTGCATATGCAGGCTATGCTCAATAAATGTAAATCCATCAATTGAAATTTCCAGACGATCCTAAATTTGCACTTACGAACAAACGTACAAAGTTTAGTGAAACGGGCCCAAGCACAATATAGCCAGAAACACCATATAGCAAGACACACCATATAGCCAGCAGAACCATAATTATCCACAACCAACCATAGAGCCTATACTATAAGCGATGTTAAAGCCGTATGTGTCGACTTACGCTCTGTGTGACGTGTTTTAGCTGCTCCGGCTGCAAGGAACACATGCACATACAGACACATGCACAGACATGCTATGTGTGCTAATACATGTAGAGGCTACCAGGCTAGTGTCATTGATATCAAGTTTATCAGACAAGGCTAGGAAATGCATAGGAATTCCGAGGCTCGACGAGGAATTCCTACCATTTCCGAGCCGAGCCTGATTAACTTGATATCAACAGACACTAGATAGGTATTCTATTTATCAGGTAACATTTTATGATAGGCGATGCTCAAATAAAATAATAATTTTTGTTGAAAAGAACGCGGAATTGTTTACATTGCTTCATTACACTGACGCAATTTGACAAATGAAACATCAAGTTTCCAATTTGTTGTAACACGGATAATCATATCGGGTCAATGCCTGATACAACATGATGTTATCAGTCTGTACGTATTCGGCCTAAAAAAGCTTGTTACCCAACAAACAACAGTGAAATGACATAAATGATCTTCCCCACAATCAAGACAATGTGCAAAAACTTAAGAACGTTTCATGTGCAGTGATAACAGAACTGTCTGTGAATGTAACTTATGCCGTTATGAGATTATTTGTTATCTTCAGTGAAAATAACAAATACTCTCATAATAGCGTAAGTTTCAGTTAACCCTTTCACCCCTAAGTAACTGGAATGGATTGTGATATGTTAATATTGCCGCCAATCCAATCATCACAAAATGATTTTCAGAATAGTCCATTTATGAAAACGGGGGCGTTTTTGCTCTCAAAAAATATGAAAATTACTTGCAAAAGGTGCAGATCCTGACGAGACGGCTCGTCACGAGCCGGCTCATCTGGAGCTACAATGTTTGCCAATACCACTATACAGGCCTGTGGTAGTGAAAGGGTTAAATACAACATTTGTGTACAGTGATAACTGAAATGTTTGACTACGGTATGTAACGAAACAAACGCCATTATGAGATTTTATTATAACAAATAATCTCATAATGACGCAAGTTTCAGTCATATACGTAGACAGTTCTGAAATTAAGGATAAAGGCACCGAGTGTGAGCATACAATCATAATGGAAAAGAAAATTATAATGCAAGTTCACATGATTTAGATACAACTAGATGGCCGTGGCCCGCATGTTGAGCCCTGCCAAGACATTTCACAGTCATGTTTAATGCAAGTCATTTGTGGTTGTGGCTGTAGAAATGGGGCTTATGGGTTTTGCGACCAGTGTAGATCCTGATCAGCCTGTGCATCCGCACAGTCTGATCAGTATCTGCACTGTTCGCCATTCCATCAATGAAACATTGTCATGCTACAGGATGTCATCGTTATCAGGCTACAGGAGTGTGTTATGTAATCAGGAGCTACACTGGTCACAAATTCACATTTCTCCAGTCACAGCCACATTTGACCATGATCTTGGGCATGGGGGCCACGTGGGTAAGCAACAGAATGAAAATGTGGATGATGATAAACCAGCATATGAAATTTCAATCAGATTTGGAAGGACGAGCGAACCGCTACATGTTCTGACGGACAGTTATTTAATATATTTATTTAATGGCGTTTAATGGCCTGTCAACAGCTAAGTTTATTTTAGGCCGGGTTAACGGGGTCGAATCCTGAATTTCACCTGTATGCATGGGGCGAAAATCCCAGAATCAGAACTGAATATTTACGGTACATAAAAAGTAAACATTCAGTGCCGAAAATAGAACAATCTGGTGCCAGGTACTCTTCACACCAGACTGACAGACAGATGCATGGACATCACTGTGAACATTAAAGTGGGCTCGACAACAATACATGTGTATACACGTACATACAGCTGATCAGGATATGCCAAGATCAGAAAGGAAATGAGCCCAGCTTTTTGCAGATTTTGATCCATTTTCAAATTCTACCAGAACTTGCATGAAACAAAAGAAATGTTCAGCCAATACAAAGCAAAGATTTGTATTTGGTAATCTGCCATTTAATTTTTATTTTCAACATTTAGAAACAAATACCTATTTTGACCGCAATGAAGATGATTCTCATGTGCTGCAAAACCATGTTATTGTTAAGAAATAAAACTAATATGTGGCTGTGAATGGAGAAATGGGCCGCTGTCTGATCAGGATCTGCACGGCTCGCTATTCCATCAATGAAACACCCGTCATGCTTCTAATAAAGTGATTGAGATGATTATCAAGTTATTGGAGTGAGATATGTGGTCAGAAGCTACACTGATCACAAATCCCATAAGCCCCATTTCTCCAGTCACAGCCACATATTAGTTTCCCGCTGTTTAAATGTCAAGGTGAGAGAGAGAGAGAGAGAGAGAGAGCATACATACCCCTAGTTTTTCCTCCAGGTGGGCATTCGTTGACTTGAGGTTTGAACACAATGCTTCTAGGCTGCTGCGCACCTACACACAACAAATAAAATGTTTGTAAGTGCAAAATTATGATTTCCCATTAACACTGTTTTCTTGTAAACAATTATTGCATTTACATTTATTGAGCATAGGCTGCATATGCAGCCTATGCTCAATAAATTTAAATCCATCAATTGAAATTTCCAGACGATCCTAAATTCATTTTAGTCGTACATAGTTTTAAAAGTGAAACGGCCCCCTGAAGTCGCTTATTTAGGGACAGGTAATTTACTCTGATAAACAGCGATACAGAAGTTTAACAATGATGCATTTTGTTATTACCAGAATCACCCACTATCCTTCGACCCATCACTACATAATCGCATAACACCTTCATTCTATGTATATTAAGAGTGGTCTATATAGACAGAATTAGGCACCAATGGAGTGATGTGTGTCCGGTTCAGAGAGACTCCACTGTAGGAGACAATCCCTGAACTGGACCAGTAAATGTCCCTGACCTTCTGACTGTCGGCGAGGTCGCGCTGCAGCAGGTCCGACTTCTGTTTCTCGTGTTTGAGTTCAGCGTCGACGCGGACGTTGTCCACCTGCAGCTTCTGGTACTGCTCCTGGAACTCCTCCTGCAATTGTGGCCAGAAATCACGATCAATTTGCCACAAATCACAGGAACATTTGCCATGAAAACATTGATATGAGCGACAGTAAAAATTGCCATAAATCATAATTTGCAATAAATCACAGTAAAATTAGCCATAAATTGCAGTAACATTTGTTGTATACTGCAGTAAACTTTCCATAAATCACAGTAGAATTTATTGTAAATTTAAAAAAAATGCAAAATTTTCGAATAAATCACCATAATTTTCCATAACTAACGATGCAATGTGGCATTATTCATGATTTCCGCATAACTTAAATTGGCAACAATTAGCATCATTCTCCCCTTAACCCTGGACTCGAACATCCCAAATGTAATATTATGAGATATATGTTTTTCATCTATTCTTTACATAATTATACCATTAACCGACGTGATATTGACATTATAATACTTATCAAATGTTAATTTCCATTTTTGATATCAGGGGTGATAACCGTATTTCAACTATTTATTCTCTATATCTATGTGTTGATGTGCAGTGATATTATACACTTATTGCCTTTTTGTGAGATTTTATCGACCATATAAAAGTGATAGTGACCGTGGACGAATGTTCCTAATAGATGGGATCCCCAACTTTAATTTAAAACTATTCAATAGCCATAAAAGTACATATTTATTACCTTGGATGAGCTGAACGCCTGCATGGTGGCGGAGGTATTCGCGAGCTGCTGGCTGCTGAGAATCCGGCTCTGCTCCGCCTTGTCCAGTCGGCCGACCATCTCGCCCATCTTCGTCTGCGACTCGATCGTCTTCTCCTGGGCTGAGTGGTATTTCTGCTGCAGCTTCTCGACCTCCAGCTTCATGATGCCGCGTTCCTGGTCCAGGCCATCCCGCGCCTGGGGGCATACAAGCGACAAGTGGCTGTGAAATCAGGCCGAATGCATTTATGCCATGTGTTTCTATATCAGTTACTATTACAACAGTTACAATATATTACAAGTCACGGTGAAATCAGGGCCCGGTTGCTCAAAGCTTCCATTAGCTTAACAGACTGTTAAATCCTTAGCATTGCTAAGGATTTAACAGTCTGTTAAGCTAACTGAGGTTTTGAGCAACCGGGCCCAGATCGTTTGTGACCATCATAGAACCACATCGCACATATGTACTGTTAATTTTCAGAGTTCTGAAAACGGAATTTAGCCTACGGTCACTCCAAAGGGAAAGGAACCTTATAGTGAAACTTATCAAGGTGAAGAAAAATGGAATTTAGCCTTTGGTAACTGAACGAGAAAAGGGACTTGTAGTGCAAGTAGTTAAGGAAAGATATGCGAACTACCCACCTTAACAGCAACGTCGAGCGAGGCCTCGGCTATGGACAATTTGCGCACGAGTTCATTGTATTCCTGGTTCAACTTGCGGAGATCCTGTTCCAGGTTGCTACGGCGATTCTCCGAGTTTCTGCTGTCCTCCTTAAGGCGACTAACCGTGTCTTGTAATGTCAGGTTCTTCTCCTCCAAACTCACCCTCGCCTGGTGCAGGAGAAACATTGTAGGATCGTTGCGGTTTATTAGCGTATAAACTTAATAACCCATCAGAGGAATGCATGGGTGAAATATCAAGAGAAGTTCTGTGAAAGTAATTTACCCCAATATTAAGTTTGTGGACGACGATAACACGGAATACGATGGAAAAAGCTGCGACTATAGTAATGCCTGCTATGCTACTAAAGCAGGCATGCAAAAAAATGTAGGTACAGTCTTTTTGTTATAATTTCTGCATTTCAAAAATATCACTTGATATTTGTAAATACGATAATGCTATGGCACTAGTATATTTATCGTGGAAATTTTTATTACTCAACAGCATAATACACTGATTTTACAAGCAGGTACAACACGTATACTTTAGCATGAAAATATTAAAACAACTACGAGAACATTTTGACAGTGTTACCTTATCATTTTCGACCTTGAGGTTTGACATCATGGAGTTGAGTTGGTCATGAAGGTCGGTGCCTGACCGGTCCTTGGCCATCGCCTGGGCCGTCTCCACCTGCTGCTTCTGGCTCAGGTTCTCATGCTGCAGTGCGGATAGCCTGCAATGTCATGGATAAGTTGTAGTGCGGATAGCCTGGAATGTGATTGATAAAGTTGTAGTGCGGATAGCCTGGAATGTGATTGATAAAGTTGTAGTGCGGATAGCCTGCAATGGCATGGATAAGTTGTAGTGTGGATAGCCTGGAATATGATTGATAAAGTTGTAGTGCAGATAGCCTGGAATGTGATTGATAAAGTTGTAGTGTGCGGATAGCCTGGAATGTGATTGATAAAGTTGTAGTGCGGATAGCCTGCAATGTGATTGCTAAAGTTGTTGTGCGGATAGCCTGCAATGTCATGGATAAGTTGTAGTGCGGATATCCTGGAATGTGATTGATAAAGTTGTAGTGCGGATAGCCTGCAATGTCATGGATAAGTTGTAGTGCGGATAGCTGGGAATATCATGGATAAAGTTGTCGTGCGGATAGCCTAGAATATCATGGATAAGTTGTAGTGAAAAATGAAATATGATTGGTATGTTGTAATACGGAAAGTTTGATCAGTACCTGCACTGCGTCCTCAGTCAATATCACGTTTATCGGGTCGATAAAACCACGTATTGACCTCACAACAAGCGATAATTGTATAATATCTGTCTATCAGTAAGTCAAGCAATCTGTAGCCATGTGGCAAATACAATTAATACTCACCGATCTTGTAAACTTTCAATTTTACCAATAAACTTGGAATTTTGTTCCTGAAAAATAAAAAAAACACAATGACTACCGTATGTTTTCTGGGGAAATTTTGTTCTTCGGGGCATTATACAAGGTAATAAATGGGATCTCTAGTGAAAAATCACTGAATTCATCCATTTGGCCACAGTATAGCTCTACAAAGACTTGCAAAGATGAAAAACAAAGGGAGATAACTCGCAAATTAGTAAGGCAAGAGTTGTCATACATGTATATAAGGGCGATTTATTCAATTACAATATTTGACATGCATGATACATTGGTAAACAGTTTGTGAAATGGATAAACATGTTAAGCACACATTAACCCTTTCAACACCACAGGCCTGTATAGTGGTATTGGCAAAAATGTAGATCCAGATGAGCCGGCTCGTGACGAGCCGTCTCATCAGAATCTGCACTATTCGCAAGTAATCTACATATTTTTGAGAACAAAAACACCCCCTTTTCACAAATGGACTAGTCTGAAAATCATTTTGTGACGATTGGATTGGCTGCAAAATTAACATACCAAATTCCATTCCAGTTACTTAGGGGTAAAAGGGTTAATAAGCTACAGTGAAGGATACCCAGACTGAAACACAGAATGGAAATGACCAGTAGTCGAATCCATATAGATGGAGCAAAATTTCAAAATCTTACACAACCATGACTGTCACCTCAGCTCCGATTGAAACAAAGAGAATTCACCATTAGAATGTTACCTTTTCATGTCTCAAGTTGCTGTCGAAATTTTCTTGAGCAGTTTTGTAATACTGAAGGTCTCGATGTGTCTGTTGACTATGGCTCGTCCGCTCCAACAAGGTGGTGTTGGATATGTGCAGCTGGTCAAAGAAATAACGCGAGGGTTAATTGTTGGTACAGTACCGTGTGCGTTTGTGTTCCACTTGGAAACATTTCACTAAACTTTGTACAACTCAAATTTTCGTAAGTGCAAAATAAATAGTCTGTGAAATTCACAGCAACAATTTTTTTTTGTAAATAATTATTGGATTTACATTTATTGAACATAGGCTGCATATGCAGCCTATGTTCAATAAATGTAAATCCATCAATTGAAATTTCCAGACGATCCTAAATTTACACATACAAACATTTTAGTCGTACGAAGTTTAGTGAAATGGCCCCCTGAAGTTAATGTGATCCAAACATATTACAAACACGCGTTTCCTGTATTCCTAATACGTAGCCAAGCCAATCCTCATTTTCCCATTTTCAAACGTCGAAAATGGGTTTTCCCGGTTTTTACCGAGTTCACACCGTTTTCAACTTTTCTTATCCAATGAAAATCCCATTTTTTTATGACGTAGTGTTTCCTCTAAAAACACTGCGCATGCAAACTGAAATAAAAACGCAAAGCGGGTTTTACTGCAACTCTGTGCATGAGTAGTCATAATATATAGAAAATGTTTCTGATGAAAATGTAGGGCACGTACATTGAAGACAAACACACAGAAACCATACAAGCTGGTTTTCAAACAAACGTAGCCGAATATTAGGTAATATTACAGTATTTTATTATGTTTTTATCTGTAAGTGCTGTACCTCGTTTTCGACGGCGTTGAGCTTGGTTTCGGCAGCGTTGAGTTTGTGCAGGAGGGTCTGTGTGGTGTCCGTGGCGTTGGTCAACTCCTTGTCCTTCAGGTCGAGGTTCCGCGCCCACTCCTCCCGATCTGAGTGGAGTCGCCTGTAACGGGGTAAAAGTGTCCGTGTAGTGGTTTGATTTGATTTCATGGTGTTTAACGGCCTATCAATAACTAAGGTCATTTAAGGGGGTCGAATCCCACATTTCACCCGATGTGATGGGAAAATCCCAAAATCAGAACTGAATATTTACAGAAAAAAGAAATAGTCGACACTGAAATTAGAATAACCCGATCTAGAGCCAGGTCGTCACCATACCACAATCACATTCCCTAAAAGTAATAGGATTAGTACAAATCTTACTACTTTTATACTAACATTTGTGACTGTGATTGGAGAAATGAGGCTTATGGTTTTTATGGTCTGATCAGGATCTGCAGTGTTCGCCATTGCATCAATGAATCACCCGCATCTAACAAGCAGTATAGATCGTTATCCGGCTACAGGAGTGTGCTATTTGATCAGGAGCTACACTGGTCACAGATCTCATAAGCCTCATTTCTCCAGTCACAGCCATATATGTGTAAGCTTACCTTTCAAAGTCATTCCTGGCCTGCTGAGCCTTCTCCAGTTGGATTGTGGTCGTGTGTAGGCGGCTCTTCACAGACTCCAGCTGCAATGTACAGAATAATATAGAATAATATACAAAACCATATGGCGCGTTGAAATTTAAGTTAAACAGAATGATTGATCTAGCACGCGCTCTGCTCAGGGTCAACCAATGAAACATGGATATTCTACAATTATGGGATCGGCACCCATGATTTACACATTTTGGGGCTTAACCCTTTCACCCCTTTACTGGAATGGATTTTGATATGTTCATTTTGCAACCAATCCAGCCATCACAAAAAGATTTTCAGACTAGATTTTGTTCTCAAAAATATGAAAATTACTTGCCAAAAGTGCAGATTCTGATGAGACGGCTCGTGACGTTTTGCCGATACCACTATACAGGCCTGTGGTGTTGAAAGGGCTAAAAGTGAGCAAAGCTCTGCCTCGATGGGTTCAGTTTCGACCTGGACCTGTGCTTATAAAACTTTCAGTTCAGCTCAGCTCGGCATCGACCAATCAAATTTCATAATCTCAAGCACAAGATCCAACACCACACTCGGAAAGTCCAATCTGAGCATGTTCGCAAAGTTTTTATTCGAAATAGGGAAGTTGAAGTCTTGATTTCGAGTACTAGATTCAAGACTGTATGCAGCTCAGTCTGGACCAATAAAAAGAAAACACCACGCACAAAAAACACATATCCTTCACTCACATCAGCGTCAATCTTCTCCCAAACGACCCGCTCCTTATCGAGGGTATTCCCCAGTATGGCGGCCTCGGATCGCGAGTTACTCAGCTGCATGTTCTGCTGTACCGTGGCCTGGGTGAGTGCCTCTTCGTTGAGCTTGACCTCGTTGCGGAGGTCGTCCACGCGCAGCTGGAGCTTCTCATTCTCCGTGGACAGCATGTTGTTCTCCTCCGTGAGGCGGACCCGTTGTCGCTGTATTTCCGCCTACAATCAATTCAGATTCAACTACACGTATGAGGCACGCCATTTGATTTTGTACCTTCGGATATCTGCATAATTTCATTAAATATATTTACAAAATTTCCAATATTTTTCATAAATAAAGTAAAAAGTTGACATAATTTTCAGAGTACATGCAGCATGAGTACGCAGATGTCCGAAGGTACAAAATCACATGGCGTGTCTCATATGATGTCAGCTGAATCATGCTTAACTCTTTCAGCCCTGAATACCATGGCCCATATGTCGAGCCCAACGAGGAATTTTATGGTCTCAGAGTACTTATTTCAAGTTTGAAGTAAATCAGAGTAACTGTTATGGAGATATAAGGTATATACAATTTTAACACAATTTTGCAAGTCATTTGACCTTGACCTTGGGTATGTGGACTATAGAATGAAAACATGGATGATGATAAAGACGTATTTAAAGTCATCATGATCCAAACTGTTTGCAAATATTTAACCCTTACAATGCAGAATTAATTTGTGTCGTCTGCTTTTATTTTCCATTTTTCTCATCAAAAACTTGGTTTAGCAGCACTTTAGAATCATTTCCAATGGAAATGATTCTAAAATGCTGCCAAACCATGTTTTTACTGAGAGAAAAGACAAAATATGAATTAACAGCAGACGACTATTTTCGGTTCCCACATTCTAAGGGTTAATAGGAATAGTGTCTCTAGTGTCTAATCTCTAGTGTCGAAAGGGTTATGAAACATTAAGAAGTTACCTTTAAGGCGACTGTCTCGTTTTTGAATTTCTCCATCAGATCCCTGGCATGTTTGATGTCATCGTCCGCCAGCTCCAGACTCTGCTCAACGTCCTCCTGAAATACGTACATACACGATACTATAGTCTGTTTCACAAAACCTGCCCAAATTTTACGGCTAAATAAACAATGAAAACGCAATATTTTTTCGATAATATTAAATTATAGAACAACTTCAGAATGAGCATTCTTTTTGTTTCATGAAATTTGGTCCGATTTCGATTTTATTGCGAAAAAACAATTTCCCCATGTTAAATCCCCATAGACATCTTCACAGAGTGAATATGTCTATGGGGATTTTTCTAATTTCAGAAATAGTGGACCGAAATAGTGATCACAACTCACTTCTCTTTTAACGATTTCTGGGACACCGGCCGTCGGTGTTAGAATTGGCTAGTCGGCTTGAACTGGGAGATGACCAGGTAAGTTATGCTTTCAGTTCAAATGACTTATAAACATGTAAAAACATGTAATTATATAGAACTGTAATCTATTGCTTAACCCTTAGACTGCCGAGCATGAAAATTGTCGTCTGCTGTTGCTTTATAGTTTGCCTTCTTTCTCAATAAAAACATGGTTTGACAGCACTTTCGAATCATTTCCATTGGAAATGATTCTAAAATGCTGTCAAACCATGTTTTTGATGAGAAAAATCGAAAATAAAAATAAACTGCAGACGAAAAAATTTAATTCAGCAATGCAAGGGTTAAAAAGTAAACTGAAAATGAAAATTTCAACATCCATGATGCACAGGATATTGTTCTAAGGGAAGTTACTCATGATTCTCCAAGTAACCTATTTATAACAATGGTCTGTTCATCTGAAGTTTATCTGGCATGTTACAACCCTTTCTGAGCATATGTATATTTCATGCTCGAAATCAGGGAGTTTGATTGGTCGACACCGAGCTGTGCTTGGTCTATCCAATTAAATTGCTTGGTTTTGAATATGAATTTTGAAAATGTACTCAGACACTCAGACAATTGTATATGCACATACCCTGGCGATGATGGGAAAATAGTTACTCCCGATCACTGGGGACCGTTTCACTAAACTTTGTACGACTAAAATGTTCGTAAGTGCAAAATTATGTCTGTAAATTTCACATTAACAATGTTTTCTTATAAACAATTATTGGATTTACATTTACTGAGCATAGGCTGATTATGCAGCCTATGATCAATAAATGTAAACCCATCAATTGAAATTTCCAGACGATCCTAAATTTGCACTTACGATCATTTTAGTCGTACAAAGTTTAGTGAAACAGGCCCCTGGATAATAACGCACTAGCATGGTATTCTATAATTATCATCAGGTAATTGTTTATGCCGTAGAATAAACAAAGTTATACTGTTGTTCTTGAAAGACAATGGAATTTAGTTCCATCTTGGTGCTAGTCAGCGCTTACAATTCTAAAAGTTTGTTCCGCAAGTGACATACTAGTATATTAGAACTTTTCCATTAGTCGGACTGATTCAACCAATCTGTCCATGCCAGCTCATGTTTCCTGCACGAAGCACGCAGTCACTGTACTGACATCGTAGATATAGCACTCAATAACTCAAGAAACATCAAACACAGAAAAGCAATGCTGATAATGAACTATAAAAGATCTACAATAAACGTAACACTGGAAAAAAAACATGTGGCATCATTTAACAAACGCTACATGTTACTGCATCAATGTTAGGTGTTAGTGGATTTCCGTGGCAAAAGGTATAAAAGGTGGTTAACTTATATGAGTGTTTAGTCCCGGGTATGGAAGGTGTTCGAGCCAATTCCCACACTTACATATAAGCCGAATCGAATCAAGTGTTACTATGGTAATTACCAAATGTTTTGAAACAGGGATAACGTAGGCTTGCTCAGTCTCTTTGAAAAACTGTGTTTTGGCTATAGTTGTGCTGCTTAGTTTGGAATATATAATGGGCGTAATGCCCATGGTTAGTGTAGGGATGTTAGAAGTATTATATAAATACTGCCCTTGGTTTAGGGGAATATTGTATTGGGGAATATTATACAGTGAAACCTCTCTAAACCGGACACACTGGGAGGTCCCCAGGGCGTCCGGTTTAGAGATGTTACACTGTAAATCAGGCATTCTGATACGTATGTGCGTGCTTTGCAATCATGAACATACATTAGCATCTGAGATAAATGGCCAAAAGACTCTTCAAAAATAAGATCACATGTGTTTTATTGGTGTTCGGTTTAGAGAGGTTCCACTGTACCTCCCCAAGGAAGAAATATCTCGGGGATATAATCCACAATATTCCCCTCAACCAAGGGTGGTATTTAATTTATTATACCAAATATTTAATATGAAATAATTAAAGTCGCTGTTTCAGAAACAGAAGCAAAACGCTTGCTGGCTGGAGAATCGGCTATATTGTTTTTCGAATGCTGGGCTGGTACCCAGTTTCTATTGTAATACTACACCAGGAATGGCAAGAATGGGGTGCCAGCCCACCGTCGGATGTCATTTCAGATGTATGCCTTCGCAGTTTCATGTTCTACTTTGGATAAACGCCGGGACAGTCCAACCAGACTTCGGCGGTTTCCGTAATTACGCTTCGGGTATTTTCGGGATGGGAGGGAAACATTGTAATAATCCCCTCTAATATTGCTCACTGCGTTGTGAAGCAGACGACACGGTAGACTATTTTTATCACGCGATATGAAATTGACCAATGCAACGGCTAGAAATAGCAATGAAATATAATAATATTAAATGGTGATGAGCTATGTGACAATAACTAAGGATTGGCGGTTGTGTATTGACTTTCTTTGTGCCACATTAAAGGATTACCAATCTGCTGGGTATTAGAGCAACATTAGACTTGTTAGAAGAAGCAATACAGGTATATAAAAAAGGATTAATTCTAAGATCTTTTCTCAGTTTCTTAAAAAAGGAAATCATCTAACAATATGTGGCTGTGACTGGAGAAATGGGGCTTATGGGTTTGCGAACAGTGTAGATCCAGATCAGACTGTGCATACGCACAGTCTGATCAGGATCTGCACGGTTCGCCATTCAATCAATGAAACACCCATCATGCTTCTAACAAGCAATATAGATCGCTATCGGGTTACAGGAGTGAGCTATTTGATCATGGCCTACACGGGTCACAAATCCAGCCCCATTTCTCTAGTCACAGCTGCATAATATCAGCATCTGCTTAATTTACCATATTCATTTATTATTATGTGCCACTTTTTCTAAACTACAATGTATTCATTGGGGTTCAATTAGTCAAGTAAGTTGTCAGTCAATCTAATAATCTTACCCAATCATCGCCCTGCAAAATGGAGCATGCATGTGAGAAATACATTTATAGAAACACAAATGATATTCGTGATGATTATAAGGAATGAATGGCCTTTTTGTGGAATTTATCGGGGATATAAACTTGGAAAGTCGCGGGAATACTGGACTAAGGCCGGAAGGCCTCGTCCAGTATTCCCGCGACTTTTCCAAGTTTATATCCCCGATAAATTCCACAAAAAGGCCATTCATTCCTTATAATTCCAGCATTTATTCATCAAGAAAATGTGTTTATTTTCCGTTTTCTTAAGAATTATTTTAACTGCGCCTCACGGTTACGGAAAGTAGTTCGGTGTGGGAGTTTACTGGGATATAAATTTTGGACAGAGACTTGCTACGAGCCAATCAAATGTTAGGGAATTGTGTAAATATTTTTGTGCTGGAATTATAGTGATTATAATTTGTTTTGTTTATCAAGCTTAACTAATAGATGTACACAGATGGTGAATAAATGAACCAAAGTAATGCTTGAACAGAACACATGTGACTGGCCACAACAAAAATGGCCTCATCCAGTTTCTGACAAGTGCAGACCCAGATCAGCCTGCTGCTGAACTTAGTCTGGGTATACACGGTTCACTATCGCTGGGAAACATGTCTTGCTCTGCTAATGAAAACTCAAGAACTGCATATTATGGTTGCATGATTTATAGCTTATCAAGAGCTATAGCGAGTCACAAATTGATGGAAACGACAAAACCACAAATCTGGAAATAATTGAGATTATACTTGCAAGAAAGAAACAATTCTATCTGAAAACAAATATATCAGGAGCTACCGGAGGCACGAGTGGCCTATACGCTGTACGTACCTTCTGTGCGTGTGTTTTCACCGACTGCTCATTGAGATGTTGCTGCAGTTTCTGCTGCTCCTCATTGATCTTCTCCTGCAGCTGCCTCGCATTTTTCTCATTGGACAACAGGCGGTCCAGCTCCTCCTTCTCTTCATCAAGCTGAAGGTAACATGCGTATTCATGATACATGTAACATGATACATCTCATTGGACAACAGGTGATCTATCTCCCTCCTTCTCTTCCTCAAGCTGAAGGTAACATGAATATTCATGAGACAAGTAATATGATCCATCTCATTGGACAACAGTCGGTCTAACTCCACCTTCTCTTCCTCAAGCTGAAGGTAACATGAATATTCATGAGACAAGCAACATGGTCCATCTCATTGGACAACAGTCGGTCTAGCTCCACCTTCTCTTCCTCAAGCTGAAGGCAATATGAATATTCATGAGACAACATGTAACTTGGGTACATCCGTCTCTTAGATTACCAAAGTTTTACCGATTGTGATTTTGCAACCTTCAACTGAATGCAAATCAAGTTTGCAAACCTTTGAGAAAAGTTGCTCTGAAATGTATCAGTACATCGTTTACATCACACATTTTAAATATTTTAAAATAATCCATGGAAGAAAAAACACGAGCCAAACTTTGGCAAAACCATGCTTGTTTCATCTGTAACCAGAGTAGATCCTGGTATTAAAGCTGACACACTAGTGCAGCCTGATATAATTTCACATCGTTCCCTAGACGATTCACTGACTGAATGGTGAACTGTGTAGACCCTAATCAGACTGCGCAGATGCGCAGATGCGCAGGCTGATTTGAGTCTGCACTGTTCACAATGTCAATAAAAATTTGTGTTTTTTTAGACCTTGGCCTAGATACAATGCAACCTCCTTACAACAGCCACCCATGGGAAGACTTAAAACCGGCTTTTGCAGACAGGTGGCCCTTGTAGGGAGGACAAACACAGAGGAATTTATCCAACTGTGGTATAAAATTGTGGCTGTTATAGAGAGGTGGTTGGTGTAGAGAGTGGGCCGTTCAAGGAGGTTCGACTGTATGTATGTGAATGACTGTAAATAACCCTTTTACCCCTGAACATACAAAATTTAATTTTCAATAAAAATGGACTGTTACTTTAATGAGAAAATGGACAATACTGACAAATTCTAGAGATCCTGATGAGACGGCTCGTTTCATCTGGATCTACAGTGTTTGCACATATTGGTTTTATGGTATGTATGATTGAAAGGGTTAAGCTTTCAGAATACACGTTGACTGCGCTGACCAGCCTACCTCCTTCACTTGATTCTGTGAAGAGCGGAGCTCCAGTTGTACGTTCCGCATGGACAGTTCCGCTCGCTGCTTCAACTCCATTTCCCTGGTAATGTACGCAGTAGACACGAAATACATGCACATCAAGATATGGCTGCTTAATACAAGAGCATGGTACAAGAAATAACAAGAAATCAGCCGCAAAACCGTTAATGCAAATTTCTAAGTGAATTGACCTTGACCTTAAGCACAGGGGTCGCATGGGTGAGCTATAGAATGAAATGAAAATGTGGATGATGACAAATAATTGTATGAAGTTGCAAGCCAATCCGACTAAGACGGTAACAGCTAATAGGAAGCCAGATGCACGCTAGCGGTGAAAATAACAGCCAAATACGTCGTGGAATTTCATTGGAATTGCATCGTAACGATGCAATTCCAATGAAATTCCATGACATATTTTCATAAAATGAAATTCCACGACAACAACATATTTTCATAAAATTAAATTCCACAATATATTTTCATGAAATGAAATTCCACGACATATTGTCATAAAATGAAATTCCACAACATATTTTCATAAAATGAAATTCCACAACATATTTTCATAAAATGAAATTCCACAACATAGTTTCATAGTTTTCAGAGAGCAATAAGAAAAACATTATTAATGAAGCGTCGTCTGCTGCTATATTTGAACTATTTTTAGCCATTATTTTCCCAGCATGCAAAGATTTAATACACACAGGTCGAAGCTAAACCAATGAAATGAAAATGGAACTGATCATCGCGTAGACCAACCCAGGGGAAACTTACTGAGTGAACTGTTCTTCCTTCTTGGTGAGGTGGTCTTTGGTTTTCTGCAGGATGATCTCGGAGTTCCGCCTCTTCTCCGCCTCCTCATTCACATTGTACCTGTTCGAATTAGAATTTGAATATGAAATCAACTCTCAGACTCTACAACAGCAAGATACGGGAAGGCACAGAACTGGATGTTGTTAGTGAGGCTAAATATACAGAGCTCCAGGTACGGTGCGTATTGGCGTATTTTACGCACTTATTATAGCAAAATACGCATTGATTATCACACGAGGGAGTACAAAATACTCACAGAAATGTGAATATACGCATCGATTTTCAAATCGAGTAGTGAAAATACTGTAATAAAGTTGAAAATTTACTTAGTTGAGCTGCAAACAGCAAACAGTGTTTGCTTTTTGCAGCTCAAATAAGTGAATTTTTAAATTAGTTTTATTTTTTTATAATTTTTTAGCTAGTTAATATTAAAGGAAGAAAATCAATAATACATGTGTAAAAGTAAAATAAGCATTGAATTTGAAATATACGGGTATAATACTCTTTAGATACAAAACTTATCTGGAGCCTCTGAATATATAGGCAATTATCCATTATTGCATATAAATATTCTCACAGTGTAGGGTGCAGTGGCGTAGAATTTACCCTACAGATACATTGCGCCTTTGTTAGCCATTGCACACAATATACTTACTCCAGGTTTCGAATTTTGGCCTCCAGATCAAGTTTGCTCTGTTCTAATGTTGACTTATGGCCGCTAAGGGAATCTATTCTCCTGAAAAAATAAATACACAAATTGGTTGTATATTTGGAGCTAAAAGTATAGTCTAAAAGGTTGAAAGAAACAAAATGTATTTGTAGGTTATTTGATTTGTATTTGGATATATGCACAAGTTCTGCAGCGTGCGATATTAAGCGACTTTAACCAGTGGCATATATCTACATACAAATCAAATAACCTTTTTATTATGTACGTAATTATCATTCGCAATATATATGCGCCTCAAAATACATATTATAAATGAAATAAACAAATTATTAGTGATTTAGAAGGATCTATTATGCGAGGTGAACTTAGTTCCGGCACTGACCAATATGAACTCACGAGACGTCAATATGTAAAAATATTGACGGCTTGCGTTCCATTGTGTTTGAATGGGAAACAACAGTATCTAAATAACAAAAAGAGTTATAATCATTCAAATGTAACTGTTTACTGACTATAGTAATCATTTGGGGGAAATATAAGTTAAACAAATTTGCGACTGAAGCCGGAGAAGAATTATAAATAAAATAATATTCCAAATTTACGATGAAAGCATATCCCATAGCCAATTTCACCAACATTGCAAAGTATACTTTTCCAGCAAAGTATACTTTGAGGGAGTAATAATTGATTTTTCCGGAAATATAGAACTAACAACTGCATATATTTGATGATTAAAAGTATGCAGAATTATTATACTGAATGTATTACATTATCACAGCCAAAATGGCTGTGATAATGTAATAAATTCAGTATAATAAACATTAATAAATTTATCCTAAAATTGAAAATTTCTCCCTCAAAGTATACTTTGCTAGAAAAGTATAGTTTGCAATGTTGGTGAAATAGGCTACTGGTATGAAGTACCGTCGTAACATTAATTGTTGGAGTCTGGGAAACACATATAAATATATGATTTCCCACAACAATGTCCCAATATTTAGTGTTAGTATGGTCGTACTGATTTATCACAATAACAATGCATTTGAACACAATTTGTTTTGGGAAACCCAATTTTTATCGAGGTTTCCAAAAACAAATGGTATCCGAATATTTATGGTTGTTACCATGGTTACAGTAAACCTTACCTTTGCATCTCTTTCTTGTCTTTGGTGAGTAGCTTGTATTGGTTTTCCAGTAGCATCTTCTGGCCACGTTCGTGCTCCAACTGTCTACGGTGTTCCCGTAAATGTTCCTGCAGCTTTATAACTGCCCCGGAATCTAAATTTCATTTGTAGATTTTTCTTAATATTGCACAACCATTGGCTTTGTGCCACCACGATAATAGACTAGTCACTACCATACGCTGGATACATACATATTAACTCTGCATGCTGGGAAACTTGTGGGCTATAAATAGTTCAAAACTAGCGGACAAAAATTCATCATATTTTCTTGTATTTCTCACCGTAAATATCACGAATATGTCTTGGAATTTCATTAGAATTGAGTCCTGAGGACTCAATTCTAATGAAATTTCAAGACATATTTACAGAGAAATAAAACATAATTATACTCCTAATTCGTTTGGCGGATATTTTCGCCGCTAGCATGCAAAGAGTTAAGCCAGGTAGGTACATTGTTGTTTTCTCAGACCATAGGTAAAATAAACTAGAGCAAGTGAGCAGAGGCTCATGGATATCCTGGCTGCCGCCTGGACTGACAAACAAAAACTTTAACGCAAATATTTAAAAAAAAAGTTAACACAAATTGCTAAGTAATTTGACATTGGACATGAAGGCCGCATGGGTGTGGTATGGAATGAAAATATTGATGATGATAAGGATGTATATGAATTTTGAAGTCAATCCGACTTACCGTTGCAGAGATAACGGGTACCCGAAAACTTTAACGCAAATCTTACGGATGCAAATTTGACCTTGGACATGAAGGACGCATGGGTGTGGTATGGAATGAAAATATGGATGATGATAAGGAAGTGTATGAAGTTTCAAGTCAATTCGAGATTTGGAAAATAATTCTTAGCATATTGAATGCAAAAGAATCAGGTGGTTATTTGACACTCATAATATCGATGTGTCCAATTCTCTCCCTGTCCATATCCCGTCTTTACTCTATCTAGAATTGCCAAAGTTATTGACCCGAGGACAACGTCTGTTCATGATCGCAAAGCACCCACGAGTGTCTTTGAAGTAGTTACATGCAAGTTTCACAGTGGAACCTCTCTAAATCGGACACCCTGGGATGTCCCCAGGGTGTCCGGTTTAGAGAGGTTCCACTGTGATTGTCTTTCTATTGACTAGAACGTCTATCCTGTGACTTACCGGTGAGGTTCATATTGACTAGCATGTCTTTTCCGTATGGCAGGTTCTCTGGCTTATATGATGAGCTGATATCTCCGTTCTCCGTGGATGTTATTGATAAACCATCATCATCAAATGGAACATCGAGGCCCGACATAAAGAGCCCCGAGTTTGCAGAAATATCAGCAAATTGGTAGGAGGGCACTTCTCGCCTGAAATGGACATCATGAACTGTATGAATGATGATCCAATGAAAGTACAATAATTTCTGAAGCTCCAGATAAGCTGCGTATTTGCTTAAATACACAATTAAAATTGCCAAAAACCCAATTGAAATCAGAAGTAGCGAGTATCAAAAAGCAATAAAAAAAATTATGGTACCTTTAGCGTGATGCAGAAAACAATAAACCACAGGTGAATAAACAGACCACAAATATAGCATATATTTCTTATTTTCCATGAAAACACATCTTGGTATTTCATTAGAATTGTCTTTTTCAGGTATAAAAGTGTGGCATATAAAAGGCAAATTCAAATTTGCAAAAAGAAAACATACCTCTGCAATTTCTTTCCACAAATTCTAGCTTATTTTCAGTTTTAGCCAAAAAATTGGCAGTGGCAAAATCATGACATTTTCAAACTTTATCTTGAATTAACTACATTGAACTCATTTCTAAAGATGTTGTGGCCTTGTACCAAAAGCTAAATAGCATATAACTCTGCATTCTGGAACACCAAGAATGTGTAACTACCAATTTTCAGTAAGAAAACAAACAAAATCAAGAAAAATGCAACAAATTTGAACAAACCCTCCATTTTGTTTTGATGTCACATGATCTGAATGACATCACAGATGACATCATCAGTAAGAACAACAACTCTTGTTGGGAAGAACCACAACTCTGTCAGTACAGTATTTCAACATCGAGGGTGTGGATAATGTCTACAGAATTTGACAAACACCATTGTTTTTTAGCTATTCTGCAAAGTTGTGCCCATTAATTTTCATTAAAATACTGATTGTGAAGCTAATTAAGTTATTATTGTTTGTTTGTTATGAGCACATCTTTTATTATTCGAGCATAGTACTTCAAGTCAAGTGATTCAAACCAATCATAAAGCCTAATGAGCAATGTTTGTTTGAGGTATCAAGAATGATTACCCAATATACTGTAATAGCGAACAGTGAGATCCTGATCTCAGACTGCGGATGCGCCAACTCAATAAGCCTGTTTTCTTATGGCAGTATCTAACTACAGGCGTGTCGGAAGGCAGCTGCCAATGGGGCCGCGAGGCCCCCTTGTAAAAAATGTTTTTTATGACACGTCTTAGTTTTGGGGGACCTCCCGATTTCCCAGTAAACAGGTCACTAAATCACAAGCCAACATATTAATTGGGGCCAAAATATTGAGGCCGCGACCGCAGCCCCTGTGACCTTAGCTGCGACACCTCTGAACCATAGCTTATGTCTCTCTGCGACCAGTGAAGAACCAGATCAGCCTCGTGGGCAGTAGGTGATCAAGATACACACTGAAATAAACCCCTATAGACCAGTCTTATAAATATGTTACCAAACATCCCGAGAGATTTCCAACTGTTTCTGGTGCATGATCGGCATTTAGAATTGGCGTAGTTTGTCAGTATGTCATCACATACAGGAGAAACAAAGAAGCATCAAAAGTTCGCAACTGACATAATTTACAGAAAATATTGTAAACTTCAGGGCTCCAGATAAGGAATTAGTAATTGAGTATTTTCACTCCATCATTTCTGAAGCAATTGGGTATTTCAAAATTTTAATTGGGTAAAATAAAATCACTCTACTGTGCACACATCAACAGACAGCAATTATTGAATTAGTTTGCTTCGAAATGAAAACACATCTTGGTATTTCATTAGAATTGTCTCCTTGGAGACAATTCTAATGAAATACCAAGATGTGTTTTCATGGAAAATAGGAAAAATATGCTATATTTGTGGTGTTTATTGCTTTCTGCAGCATGATAAAGGGAGCACAAAATTGGCATTACTTTTTGATACTCGGTACTTCTGATTTCAATTGGGTTTTTTGGCAATTTCAATTGGGTATTTACGCAAATACGCAGCTTATCTGGAGCTTGGAAACTTTGTAAATATTTTTCATGAGATATCTATTGCACATCTTCTGAGTTACAAAATCGCATGGCTTGTCTTAAATACTTATAGATGAGTTACCAAACTTAACAAGAGCTGTAGGAGAACAGCATAGCTCGACTACGAGGGTTGTCGATGTACACATAGCTTGACAAAGAAGGTGGCTGCGGCCTGCATAAAAACCTTAACCAAGGTTGACTAAAAACATTAACCAAGGGAAATTAAGTAAGTAATTCAAGGTTAAATGTAGGTCAATGTCAAATATAGGTCAGGGGTTATTGATGTACATCACTAGGAGATAAAGTTTTCCAAGTATGGTTGCTGTAGGCCCAGGAGTATTCCATATACAAGCTTGAGTAAAAACCGTAACCAAGGGGAGATAACTAAGTAATCCAACGATAACAGTAGGTCAAGGTCAAATATAGGTCAGGGATTATTGATGTACATCACTAGGAGATGAAGTTGTCCAAGTATGGTTGATGTAGGCCCAGAAGTATTCCATATACAAGCTTGACTATAAACATTAAGCAAGTAATTGAAGGTTAAATGTAGGTGAAGGTAAAATAAAGGTCAGGGGTTATTGATGTACATCCCTATGAGAAAAAGTTATCCAAGTATGGTGTCTGTATGCACAATAGTATTCCATCTACAAGCTTGACTAAAAACCTTAACCAAGGTTGAGTAAAAACCTTAACCAAGAGGAATTAAGTAAGTAATTTAAGGTTAAATGTAGGTCAAGGTCAAATATAGGTCAGGGGTTGTTGATGTACATCACTAGGAGATGAAGTTGTCCAAGTATGGTTGGTGTAGGGCCATGAGTATTCCATCTACAAGCTTGACTAAAAACCTTAACCAAAGAATTAATTGTAAGTAATTCAAGAGGAAATGTAGGTCAAGGTCAAATATAGAATCAGGGGTTATTGATGTACATCCCTATGAGAAAAGGTTGTCCAAGTATGGGGTGTCTGTATGCACAATAGTATTCCCATGTACAAGCTTGAGTAAAAAGCTTAACCAAGGTCGAGTAAAAACCTTAACCAAGAGGAATTAAGTAAGTAATTCAAGGTTAAATGTAGGTCAAGGTCAAATATAGGTCAGGGGTTGTTGATGTACATCACTAGGAGATGAAGTTGTCCAAGTATGGTTGGTGTAGGGCCAGGAGTATTGCATCTACAAGCTTGACTAAAAACGTTAACCAAGGGGAATTAAGTAAGTAATTCAAGAGGAAATGTAGGTGAAGGTGAAATATAGATCAGGGGTTGTTGATGTACATCACTAGGAGATGAAGTTGTCCAAGTATGGTGGGTGTAGGGCCAGTAGTATTCCATATAGAATGTTGACTAAAAACCTTAACCAAAAGGAATTAAGTAAGTAATTGAAGAGGAAATGTAGGTCAAGGTCAAATATAGATCAGGGGTTATTGATGTACATACCTATGAGAAAAGGTTGTCGAAGTATGGTGTCTGGATGCACAATAGTATTCAATGTACAAGCTTGAATAAAAACCTTAACCAAGGGGAATTAAGTAAGTAATTCAAGAGGAAATGTAGGTCAAGGTCAAATATAGATGAGGGGTTATTGATGTGCATCACTAGGAGATGAAGTTGTCCAAGTATGGTGGGTGTAGGGCCAGTAGTATTGCATATACAAGCTTGACTAAAAACCTTAACCAAGTTTCACTAAAAACCTTAACCAAGGGGAATTAACCAAGTAATTCAAGAGGAAATGTAGGTCAAGGTCAAATATAGATCAGGGGTTATTGATGTACATCACTAGGAGATGAAGTTGTCCAAGTATGGTGGGTGTAGGGCCAGTAGTATTCCATATACAAACTTGACTAAAAACCTTAACCAAGGCGTGACGGTGACGCCGACGCCGACGTGACAACATAAGCTCTACTTATTCTTCGAATAGTCGAGCTAAAAACAGCTTCTCATTAAAGGCAATTACCGTGTCTGTTTCGGTGAGTGTGGTCCCCCAAGAGGGCCCCCCATACCGCCGCTGCCAGCTGCCACCGCTGCCACCGCTGCCACCGCCGCTGGGCTCCGACATTGGCTTCCCCGTGTGCATCACCGTCGGGATGAGTAGACCGGACGTGTCATTGGCCAGTGGTGGGGGAGGGGCAGCCGGTAGCTCAGGGGCAGATAACTCCTGGCTGTAATGTAGAAGGGTTTGTTGGATCATCCGTATCTAGCCCATTACATGCTGAGGCTACACAATTTATCGCACTAAAAATAAAAATAATTCCCCTAAACATATAATATCGGTCTATAATTCGCCTAATACCTGAAACAGGCGAGAATTATAGATATCAGTTGACTTTTCCATGAGAGTCCGTTGTCATGGGATCCTCCCAGTATTGCCAGTTTTAACTTTGTGACTTTCCTCATAATCTCTTATCACAGTTAAAAAAGCAACAGTCTTCAATTTTTGTTTTATTACTAATACAATCATGCATATTAACTCTTACTATGCTGAATTAAAGGTTTTTTTCTGTCGGAGATGTTTTATTTTAAATATTTCTCGACAAAAACCTGTTTTGACAGCGCATGAGAATCGTCTCCACTGACGATTCTCATGTCGATGGTCTAGTAACATAAGGTCGTAAGTGCTATGTTTTAGCATCGCACTTACGACCTTATGTTACTAGACCATCGATGTGCTGTCAAAACAGGTTTTTTTGTTAAGAATTAAGGCAAAAATGAAAAACAGCAGATGATAATTTCAGTCTCCAGCGTAGTGAGGGTTAATAAACTTGGGTCCTTTACTTCACCTGTGACTGATACTTGATGAACTGTCTGTTTAATGGCTGATGTTTTGGTTAACGGAATCATGAACGTCTCCAGTGTTGACCCTGATCAGACTGTGTGGATGTGCCAGCTGATCCGAGCCACACCGGTCACAATCCCAATTATGCCCTAAGCGGTGTTATATCGCATGAATTGACAAATCAATGACACAATGTGTTAATCAAATATTATCATACAAGAAATCATGCAGTAACAATGATCTAGGATGAGCCCCTAAAAATATCATGGGTGGGCTATAGAACGAAAATATGGATGATGACATATAAGTATATGACGTTTCATGCCAATCCGATTTAAGGTACATGTATTGGTAACAGAGATAGTAGGTACATGTGACCAAAAACTTCAATGCAAATCTGACAGATGGACAGACGGACAGACGGACAGTATGGCGACTACATGTATATGTATCCCCAAAATAGAAAATGTTCACGATACATAACATTTGTGTGGACAATTAGGTACCTGGCAAAGTATCTACCCAGGTTGCTTTTAAGTAGGGCGCAGTATTCAGCCTGGGCCCAGCTTAATTTAGGCTCAACATCAGTCGAATTTCCCAGTGGATCGGCGGAATTTTCCAACGGGGCTTCCAATGAATTCATATTGACCCCGTTACCTCACTGACCATCACAGTAAAATTCCAACATATTCAAGTCACATATTATTCCATATTGATCAGCAGAAGATGCGGAGAAATCGGAATACACAGAATATATAGACGAATGTGGCATATTTCCAATGAAATTTGTCTGGAAATGAAAAATCAAACTCGTGTTTAAAACTCATTTCATGCGAGATACCGATTCACAGGTAACAAAATTTCAAAATATTTTTGTTGATTTTCTTCATTTCTCCATGAAAGTATATGAAATGACCACTCATTTGAACCGTCTCGTCGAGACGGTTCAAATGAGTGGTCACAACATATACTTCTGCGCAAAAACAAGCAACAAAATATTTATAATACATGAGTCAGTAACATTGCGTGTCCTTAGCATGGAATGGGTTAATGACTAATCACAATGCATACATAAATGCCAAACATAATCCAACGTCATTAATTAATATTCTTCCAATATCATGATTTCCTTATTATCCTTCAAGTCAACTGTCCCAATATCATGTTTTCCTTATTCTTTTCTCCCTACTCTAATATTAGATTCCCATACATAAGACCAATGAATAATTCTGAATAAACACATGTTTTTATTGACACAAGTATATACAAGTAATGAATAAAAGACGTAGAACAACAATGTCTCGGCATTGGGTTCCACTTTCATGAACACTTGTACAATCACTCGAGTTATCGAGGTGCATACCTTTTATGTTTCCATTATTTTTGTCCAAGTGGCGTGAGGAGCTAGCTTTCATACTACGATCATTCATGAAAGGCCATACCTGGACAAAGTTAATTAATTTTATCATTTAATCTTGTCAATATTGACTGACTGAAGGGTGATGTGCGTAATTATGTCTCTAAGAAGAACTAATTGGGAGCTATATCAATATATCAATTCAATAATTGGGAGCAAGAACCTGTCAAAAATCGCAGATTCTTCAATATTTCGCGATTATCATTCGTAATTCGGCCACCGGTTGATCAAATCGACACGATGGCATTTTAGACCCGAGTTTAGAACCTAAACATTTACACTTTCATTCAGTTTGCACATGGTCTACGATAATTAATAATCTTGTTAAATTTTGATGGAAATGTGGACTTTTTACAATGTGCCTATCAGTGTTTGTGGCTGTACAAGCAGATCTGAAGCTATACTGGTCGACACTGACCCCTTTTGTCAGCTGAAGACAAATTATGGTAACTTGATAATGTGGCTGCGACTGTAGAAATGGGGCTTATGGGTTTTGCGACCAGTGTAGATCCAGATCAGACTGTGCATCCGCACAGTCTGATCAGGATCTGCACTGTTCACCATTCAATCACAGAAACCAATAACGCTTCTAACAAACAGTATAGATCACTATCAGGCAACAGGAGTGTGCTGTTTGATAAGGAGCTACACTGGTCACAAATCCCATAAGCCCCATTTCTCCAGGCACTGCCACATATACAGCTGAAAATACACCTGTATGGGGTGAAAATTGTCATTTAGAATCAACAATAATCCTGCAGTAAATTCACTAAGTGTATATTCAATAGAGTTATCTCTTAAATTACATGACAGAATAAATATTTTACTAGTCCTTTAGTAACATGTTATTTAAGATAATTCCTCATAATTTGATTGGACAAGTCTTTATATATAAAGCTTTTCGATCATTTTTCTTGTCCCAGGTAACAGGGCAATAAAACATTATGAGCACATATGATGCCACACCCTGATTCATACATGCCCTTCGACAGTAAAGCATTGTGCCTTCCTTGTGGTTTATAAGTTATTGAAAAATATAAGGGCATACAATAATCTTGCTTATTTTCAGACAAATAAAGAGGTGTTTGCCTCGAATATTCTCATTAATAATTAACATCACACCTCAGTCAGACATCTCTGCACATACCAGTCACATACCAATATGAGCCCCAGGTGATTTATGACAGGGGCGCTGGAAGCATTATAAAATTGGTCCGGCGAATCTAGTGGGTGCCTCCGCTACCCACCCAGAGTGTATGTCGTCACCACTCAGTTGAACCATCTCGCCGAGACGGTTCAACTGAGTGGTAACAACATACACTTTTGATGAGAAATGAGAAAAATTGCAGAAAAAAAAAATTTACATTCCGCTTTTTTTATATATGAATTCCAAATAAGTCAAAAGTATTGATCCGGCAGTTGCCGGACCTGCCGGACCTGTTCCGACACCCCTGTATGAGACCTTCTGCTTCTGACCAACATTATCTCAGACCAAACAAGTCCAAATTTTAATAGACTATTATAAAATGTGGCTGTGATTGCGGAAAGGGGGCGTATGGCATTCATGACCAGTGTAGACCCAGATCATTGTAAGGTTTTTGTTAACAGACATCAAGAATGTCTCACCACACAGCTATAAAATGTGTTCATAAAACACAGATGCCCCACATATCACTTTGATAGTAAACAAGGCAAAAAGTCAAAAAGGGGGAGAGAATACATGGCTCAATGTCAAAGTAAAAATAGAAATCCACTTTGTGCATCTACACACCATGAAGAAGCTACATGCCAACCATCAAGCCTCCACATATAACGGTTTAGAAGATAATCCATGACCCGGGGGTCAAATGAAAAATCAAAATAAACTTTACGCATCTACTCATTACAAGGAAGCTACCTACCAAGTTTCAGGTTTGTAGCTAGTATGGTTTAAATGGTTTACGAGTTACAAGGTTGGTGACGGACGGACGGACGGACGGACGGACGGGCGGGCTGTTTAGGGAGGGAGACTATTATGTGGCTGTGATTGAGGAAAGGGGGCTTATGGCATTCACGACCATGGTAGACCCAGATTATTCGAAGATTTATGTTAATAGACAATGTAGGCCTAGATCAGATTGTGTCGATGCACACGCTGATCTGGAACTACACAGGTTGTAAACTCAATAAGCCTCGTATTGTCTGTCCCCTGTGTGTCTATATATCAACAGATGGAACACATGATCAATGAAGGCTTGATCCATGAATAATTGGGTAAACTACACAAGAAATACGACAAATCCATGAGCTGTTATAACAATCAAAGCTTACAATGCCGAATTACATTTTGTCGTCTGCTGTGTTTTTTTTGTTATCAAAAACATGGTTTGGCAGCACTTTAGAATCATTTCCAATGGAAATGATTCTAAAATGCTGCCAAACAATGTTTTAACTAAGAGAAAAGACAAAACATGAAACAACAGCATGCAGGCAACAATTTTGGTTCCCGCAGTCTAAGGGTTAATATGGAAGCTATAATTTGTCTGTCAAAATATATTTAAATATTATAAATAAATAAATAATGCCAATATGGGATAGTATGTTCTTCAAATCCATCCGTCCACTCGTATTGGCGAGTGAATTTTCGATCTGGACGAGAGTTAATTTGAAGGGACAGTGCGGCTTAATTAACATTAAAACATATAGGAATATATAAGTTGAAAGTCAATCTGTACAAGGGGCAAATTAAGAGTTTGTCGAGGCCTGAAGATTCAAATTATTATGAATGCAACAAGGCAATGATTTTCATGAACCGGTTCAGACAGATCCACCAGTAAGTCTACACCTGTTAAACGTGGGCATTTTAATCAGCTGGAATAAGAATTAATCAAAATACACAACAAAAGAGTACACAATTATATCTCTAAGATGTGCATACTCAGCTTAGCACAGGGTACATTAAAGGTACATACCCACTCAGTAGGCAAACCATGCTCTTTATTAGGATTAACCTTTACTACGCGGAATTAAATGTTGTCGTCTGCTGGAAATGTTTTATTTTCAATATTTCTCAACAAAAACCTGGTTTTGACAGCACATGAGAATCGTCTCCAGTGGAGACGATTCTCATGTGCTGTCAAAACCAGTTTTTTGTTAAGAATTAAAGCAAAAATGAAAAACAGCAGACGGCAATTTCCGTCAACAGCGTAGGAAGGGTTAAATATGTGTATAATTGTGTCACTATTCCACCAGTTCTAAGAATTACGAGTGCCCGCTATACAGATATAATCATTTAGCCATCATTACTAATGTTTATTTTACTGTTAGTGACGCGCGTTGGTATCAGGCTATTTTTATATGCAAATGAGACATGGTATTTTTTAATTATTTATACTAATTAAATGCGTCACCTGAAAAAATAATATTTTTGATAGATTATAAAGTATGAACATTGAACTTCCAAAAATAATATACAGAGACAAAATAGTCATGTCCGTTAACATTTTAAGGAAACACGGTTATCGCCCCTGATATCAGTGTGGACATTTACTTTCGATATAAAATGAATAATAATGCCAATCAATACGTGGGATAATGGTCAATTAATGCTTATTTTGCCAGACAATGTCTCAGATGATGTCTCTGATATAAAGAACAGTTTGTGTCTACTGAGCGGGCACGTACCTTTAAGTCCACTGTATATTTGAATTCAACCATTAAGCCTTACAATGTTGAATTAAATTTTGTCGTCTGTTGTTATTTTTAATTTTCCAGTTTTCTCACTAAAAAACATGGTTTGACAAATCTTTAGAATCATTTCCAATGGAAATGATTCTAAAGTTTTGTCAAACCATGTTTTTTAATGAGAAAACTGGAAAATTAAAAATAACAACAGACGACAAAATTTATTAAAAATATTATTTTTTCAGGCGACACATTTAATTAGTATAAATAATTAAAAAATACCATGTCTCATTTGCATATAAAAATAGCCTGATACCAACGCGCGTCACTAACAGTAAAAATAAACATTAGTAATGATGGCTAAATGATTATATCTGTATAGCGGGCACTCGTAATTCTTAGAACTGGTGGAATAGTGACACAATTATACACGTATTTAACCCTTCCTAATGTGTTGTCAAACCATGTTTTTATTGAGAAACATAACAAAATAGAAACCAACATCAGACGACAATTTTCGTTTCCCGCATTCTAAGGGTGAAACTATACATTTGTCTATAGAAAACGTACAGCTAGAGTATATATTGCACTAACGAATATAGGAATAACGACAGAAATCAATATAAAATTCAGTCTTTTCATTGGTTGATATCCAGGTCTGAAGATTACACCGGTTAATATTCCATGAATGAGTTAGCCCCCTTATTCCACTGGCCCTTTCAATCGCAATGTATAACATCATGCATATAAATACTGTAAAAAAGTTACATATCGAGTATCAATTCTGATTGACAGAAAAAAATTCTGATTGTATAACAAATCATTTAATCATGGAATACTGGGGCATCAGTAGCCTATTTCACCAACATTGCAAAGTATACTTATCTAGCAAAGTATACTTTGAGGGAGACATTTTCAATTTAAGGATAAATTTATTAATTTTTATTATACTGAATTTATTACATTATCACAGCCATGTTGGCTGTGATAATGTAATAAATTCAGTATAATAAGTCTATGCATATTTGTAATCATCAAATATATGCAGTTGTTAGTTTTATATGAAATAATGCATTTCAGGAAAAATAAATGATTACTCCCTCAAAGTATACTGAAAATGACCATATTTCATAGAGGCATAAACTTCTAACCAGGTGGCCGCGGCCCGCATGTTCAGCCCGCCGAGGCATTTGATGGTCTCAGAGTGTATTTATTTGAAGTTTGAATTAAGGCTTAAGGGTTGTGGAGATATAAGGTATGTAAAAGCTTTAACGCAAATTTTAAAGTCATTTGACCTTGGGCATGTAGGCCACATGAATGGGCTAAGAATGAAAATATGAATGATAATAAAGAATTATTTGAAGTTTGAAGTAAATCGGAGTAAGTATTGTGGAGATATAAGGTACCGGTATGTAAAAACTTTAACACAAATTTCAAAGTCATTTGATCTTGACCTTGGGCATGTGGACCACATGGGCAGGCTATAGAATGAAACTATGGATGATGAAAAGGAAGTATTGGAAGTTTGAAGTAAATTGGAATATCGATTGTGGAGATATAAGGTATGTAAAAACTTTAACGCAGATTATATAATAACGCAAACTGCTATGTCATTTGACCTTGGGGCACAGGGGGAGCATGAGTGGGACACAGAATGAATATATGGATGATGACTAATAAGCATTTGAAGTTTCAAGTCAATGTGATTTAGGACTGCAGAGATATAAGGTATTTAAAAACTTTACAACATATTTCGGATGAACTGACGCATAGACGGACGGACAGACGCAGACGTCATTGTGATCACTATGTCTCGCTTTCCGCAAGTGGGCTCCACAAAAATGACACCAATTCATACAGGCATAAACTTCTAAAAATGAAATTGACATATTAAAGGCATAAGTTTTAACATAAGAAGTACTTACTAAAAGTATTAGCATCCAATATAAAGCACACCAACTGAATTAAATAATCCACAACATTTACAGAATAACACAAACTTATTGGACATAAAACTTCCAGACCAGAATCAGCAACCATTTGAGTAATACTGTACTGAACAACATACTGTTCTACTATAACATATGGCAGTATGACTTCTGCACATCTATAATTAACCATGAATTAATTATTCATCAGAAAATCACCGCTAATACATGTCTTGTGTTAATTAACCACCTATAGATTGGGATACACAACTATTTGCAGTCAATAATAGTTTTCTGCTTGTCTTTGTTTATCATGGCTGCTTTCAGGTTTGACTTAAAACTTTCACCCATAGATTACTGACACTGGCTTTTTCTATATTAACCCTTAAACGGCTGAATTAAATTGTGTCGTCTGCTGTTTATTTTTTATTTTCATTACACATTATTTTAAAGTCACTCTTTTTATTAAATTTTCGACCACATGTGGTCGAAAATTTAATACAAAGAGTGACTTTAAAATAATGTGTATTAAATGTGCTTCCCTTCAGAGGTTATTGGAAATTACTATTTTCATTATGTTTACCATTTATGACCATTCATCACCTTCTTGTCCCTTTAGCATTCTCACAAATTAACACACTTACAACAAAGCACATAGGATAACAACGAAAGCTGCCCAAATTTTACGGCCATATAAACAATTCAAAAACAACATTTATTTAGATAATATTAAATTAAAGGAAAATTTAAGAATGAGCCTTCTTTTTATTTCGTGAAATTTGGTAAAATATTGATTTTATTGCGAAAACAAAATTTCCCCATGTTAAATATCCCCATAGACATCTTCACTGGACCGATTTTTAAAATTTAACTTTTGTTTTCTAAGTTAGATCATTTCCAAGCTATCTAGCTAGGTTTCGGAGTCAATTTCCAAAAAAAAATAGTTTTTTGACTCCTCCCACAAGTCCTCTACCTCTTTTTCCCCATGTTAAATTCCCATAGACAAATCAATTTTTCGCAATAAAATCAATATTTGACCAAATTTCACGAAATAAAAAGAAGGCTCATCCTTAATTTTTCCTTTAATTTAACATTATCAAAAGAAATCTTGTTTTTGAATTGTCTATATAGCCGTAAAATTTGGGCAGCTTTCGTGAAACAGACAGTAATAAGGTTTTGAGTCTAGTACATACAGTGCAGCCGTGAAGTGTCTACATTCTTTGTTGACAAAGT
Organism: Conchocele bisecta; assembly: GCA_029237695.1. Taxonomy (NCBI): domain Eukaryota; kingdom Metazoa; phylum Mollusca; class Bivalvia; order Lucinida; family Thyasiridae; genus Conchocele; species Conchocele bisecta. The sequence goes on along the minus strand of CM055266.1, from coordinate 6,936,952 downwards.
GGAACATATGGTTATTTTTTTTTTTTACTAAATGGTTTATTTTCAATTTTTAAATACATCATGTATCATGTACATATTGTATAACACAACATAGTTTATAAATCACATGACATGTTACTAGAAAAGAGCATACATAATGTATTTAGAAATTGCGCTTATTTAAGAAGAGTTTTTTAAGAAGAGAGTTTATATAGGAAAGTGAAAAAGATAAAGAGGTCTACCTTCTGTTCTCGTAATTCGTAATACATGTGATTTATAACGTTTATGTCAATAATATAATATAGTTGAAATATATGGTTATATGATATACATGGTTGATACAGCTCTGTGTCTACAATAATTGCCAAATGTATGTGGTTTATAACTTAATCTTCGCATATTCCCTTGCTCAGTAATTAGGGTGAATATCTAAGGATCAATAAATCCCAGGAATGCGTTAAGTTCTAATGCAGGACATTAACAAGTAAATAAGAAAATGTGGCCTGTCGGCAAACAAATGCCCTCCGGGGCAGATTTGAGAAACTCTGGCAAACTTCTTAACCAGACCCATACACACACGCACGGACGGACTCAGACCACACACCATGTCTCCAGGCTCTATTGGGGCATAAAGACTGGGGGCATAAAGATGAATACGACACAGAATTTGCACCGCATGGTAGAAGGCCTGAGTAATCAGTTTTAACCCTCACTACGTCTGCTGTTTTTCATTTTTGTCTTAATTCTTAAAAAAAAATTAAAAAATGTTTTGACAGCACATGAGAATCGTCTCCAGTGCAGACGATTCTCATGTGCTATCAAAACACGTTTTTGTTGAGAACATATCCAACAGACGACATTTAATTCAGCATAGTAAGGGTTTAATCAGACTCTTAAGGATGTACAGATATAAAGTACCTGTATACACAAACCTACTCAAAATTTAAGAAAAACTTGAAGACAAATGTCATTTGGCATTGACCATGGGCATGGAGGCCGCATGGGTTGACTATGCATTGAGGAGAAATCAGTAACACTGATGAATGTACCCATTAAAAACATGAACACATGGGTGGGCTATAGAATGACAATATGACTGATGACTAATAAGTACATGAAGTTTCAGACAGATGGACAGGGTGACAACTATATGTATGTGTACTGCAAAATTATTTGTTTGTGTACATAAACAGCGATATTTGTTTCCCGCCTTTTAAGGTCTAAACATTACGAACACAATCCAACGTTTCATGCTGTAACCGCAATGCTAAGTATTATTATTATTTAATATTATAATTATGAGATATGAGCATATTACATGTTGTATATTTCTGTATTATAAAAACATTAATGGTATATAAGTGTGGCCAGCTGACTGACCAGAAATATTTGTTACACATTTCCCAATAATATAATTTTTGGGTAATGATTTCAAACAGCACAGATCCAAATAAATCATCCCATTGGGATCTAATTTTAATATGAATATTTAATAATAAATGGAATAATCTGCAAAGGGGAAGTAATTTTAGAGCTGTTTGTAGAACTCACTAAAGGATGAATTCATCCTTTAGTGAGTTCTATCAACAGCTCTAAAATGACTTGCTCATTTGCAGATTATTCCATTTTGTTCATCCTTTCGTGAGTTCTACAAACAGCTCTAAAATTACTTGCTCCTTTGCAGATTATTCCATTTATCAGGAAATATTCAAATTTCAGAGGTATCAACATCAACATCACTGATACGCTTTTCACATGCAAGTTGACAATGACCAAAGTTGACGAAGTGTCTGGGGAGATTATACTAAGTTGTTCAGGAGCTTGGATTTATATCAGAAAATCCTAATAGGGAATCTATTGACTGACTGATGGAATCGGATATACGTCCATTCAGCAACAAGGTTAAATACAGACAGGTCGGAGCATTTCATAGCAAGCAGCAGTGTATAATTGGTATGATTGGTACATACATTTGAGGTTTGTATGCAGCTGTTGTGCTAACTTATATTACATGTATAATTTGTGCTTCAATTCCGTTTCATTAAGACTTTCAAGCCTGAATATCCTACATTGGCTTTTTACTTTTTGGACTATTCCATTGATATCAAAATGTGGATTTTTTACAGGTGAATAATAGTGGCAAATGCTGCAGATCCTGATGAGACGGCTCGTTACGAGCCGTCTCATCTGGATCTACAGTGTTTGCACATGTCGGCTTTCTGGTCTGTCGGCATGGTAGGGTTGAAAGGGTTAGACTAAACAATTGTCATGCTGATATGCCTACCTAACAATCTGCATAAATTGAAACAAGCCCATTCACTTTAATACATTTTACCTGAAATATGGGTTCATACAGTGAGTGAAGGAATGGTGAGATAACACACATGTATATGTGTTGGGGGGGGGGGATGGTGTGACCAGTCAACACAGTGACAACACGCAATGGGAGACATCGTTAGCTCATCTTATTGTTTGTCCTAATTTCTCGACAAAGGAAAGCACAGCATTTTGTCTCAATCGCAAATTGCAACACTTTCGCCAATATCTATAAAATTAATCATTAAATGTTGCAATGCGTACAATGTTATATTATTTATATTTATAAACAGATGTCCTGCCTTGTTCATGTAATTTCACATGACGCAAACCATGTTACCGTGTGTGCATGATCGATTCAGTGTCAAACTGCCAATAATGTAACAGTATGGTAATTTGAAATGAGCGGCGCCATGAACATGTGCATGCAATGGGGTGGGCCAACAATAAGACAGTAATAGTTCACATATTTAATTTTAAAGAAACTAATTTTTCGCTCAAAATTAATTTATTAAAAATTCAATATGTGAACTACAACTATTACACTTAAAGGTTTAGAGAGGTTCCATTGTACACAAGTACAATCTTGTTTATTATAGCGTCACCTCTATTGAAAGAACCAGCCAGTTTTGACATATGGCACTTATATGAGACACTGTATACATGGCTGCAACTGGAGAGATGGGCTTATTGCCTTTGCGACCAGTGTAGTCCCAGACCAGCTTCTGCACAATCTAATCAGAGCGTGCACTGTTTGCCAGTCATCCAGTGAAACACCCAAACTTGATGTTAGCAAATGGTATACACCGTTATCTTGTTTCAAGAGTGTGCTATCACATCACGAGCACAATGACCATCATCTCAATTTCTCCAGCCACACCCACATATTTTCTACATGCATATCTAACACTGCTTTAACCCTTTCACCCCCAAGTAACTGGAATGGAATTTGATATGTTAATTTTGCAACCAATTCAATGGTCACAAAATGATTTTCAGCCTGGTCAATTTATGAAAAGGGGGTGTTTTTGTTCTTAAAAATATGAAAACTACTTGCAAAAAGTGCAGATCCTGATGAGACGGCTCGTCACGAGCCGGCTCATCTGGATCTACACTGTTTGCAAATACCTCTATACGGACCTGTGGTGTTGAAAGGGTTAATATGGTTATGCATCATTAATCAATTATACATATTAAAATTAATGTTTATCACATTAGCAGGTACTAGTACAATTAGCAGATGTATTACGGTATACACGCGGCACAATTAGAGTAAAGCAGTAAACGTGTAGATGGTAAAGGCGTGCATATGGGGGTACACAACGGCATACCTAGCCACCCAGCGGAATACACTACTGCAACGAAACACACAGCAACTTGCAATCACGTGGCAGGCAAAGAAATATGTGGCACGCCATGTGATTTTTTACCCAAGAACATGTGTGATATCAATGTGTGAAAAATATTGACAAAATTTACAATATTTTCCGTCGAAAGTTGATGAAAGTTTAATAGCAAATGCGGAATTCTATTCCGCATTTGCTATGAAAATGTCATCATCTTTCGATGTCATCTACAGAAAATATCACAGTTTCTGTAAATGTATTTCATGAAAAATCGCACATGTTCTTAGCCTAAGAATCTTAGGTACAAAATTACACGACGAGTCTGATACATGAATAGTGCATGAAAATGTAAGTATTAATTGTGAGACTGATCTAATATGAAGCTGGCTCCAAGAAACAGTGATAAAGCTGTCGGAGCTTTTTATCATTATGGACAACTAAATATACATTGTAAATTTGCCGCATGATCAAAAACACTACCATGCAAAAATATGTTAAATCCAATAATGTTCAAGCAGGTTATGGTAACTTATGACAATAATTGTGCCAGACTCCTTTGGTGAAAACACATAGCAGACTAAATTATTTCAAGGCTTGATAAAGCTGTCTGACAAGCTTAAACCTTTCAACACTACAGACCACTTTTGTGGTGTTTGCAAACAGTGTAGATCCTGACGAGTCGGCTCGAATTGAGCCGTCTCATCAGAATCTAAACTAATCTAAAGTAATTTTCATTTTTTTTTTAGAATAAATCCAAAATGGCTGTGATAATGTAATAAATTTAGTATAATAAAAATTAATAAATTTATCCTAAAATTGAAAATGTCTCCCTCAAAGTATACTTTGCTAGATAAGTATATTTTGCAATGTTGGTGAAATAGGCTACAGTTATGTAGGGTTGAAAGGCTTAAAAAACATAAAAGTTAAAATTCATGTACTACACACAACTGAAGTGCAGGCACTGTGCACAATATTTGGATCGGAGTTTGAAGTCTCATCCGAAAGACCAGTGACATGGAAATATTCAAAATATTTTCTAATTTCGAGAGCTGGGACTGAACACGTGAAGTATCGAAGTCAAGTGCTCTATTACTCGGCTATCAACCCATCTCTGATATTGCCACAAACCAATAGTGATGCCAAAAGTATTGCCATGGAGGAGTTGTACTCAAAAATACGGGGGCCTTCAATCACACCAAACACAAAATCTTAGATAATCAAAAAAAAGTCTCCGCAAGTCAAAATAGAGCTGTATGTTAGCGATATTGCCATCTGAATCCAGATCACTTTTGACTCGCTTTCCATTAAAGAAGAAAGATAAAATACAGTTGAAACTTGAAATAAAGAAAGAAGCTGTAATGCCTAATGGTCATAATGTTTACTGCCTGTTTCACGAAAGCTGCCCAAATTTAATATTTTTTGGATAATATTAAATTAGAGCAAAATTTAATAATGAGCCTTCTTTTTTTTTAGTGAAATTTGGTCCTATATTGATTTTATGGCGAAAAACAATTTTCGCATGTTAAATCCCCGAAGATGTCTATGGGAATTCAACATTGGGAAATTTTCGAATTTCAGAAATACTGGACCGATTTTCAAACTTTTGTTTTCTTAGACCATTTTTAAGCTATCTATATAGGTTTCAGAGTCAAAATAAAATCCTCCCACAGCTCGTCTGCCTCCTTTTCACCCATGTTAAATTCCCATAGACAAATCAATTTTTCGAGATAAAATCAATTATTGACCAAATTTCACAAAATCAAAAGAAGGCTCATTCTTAAATTTTGCTTTAATTTAATATTATTGAAAAAAATACTGTTTTTGTATTGTTTATATGGACTTAAAATTTGGGCAGGTTTCGTGAAACAGACAGTAGTCAAGTGACCAACAACTAACCAACACCAAAACAATAATAGAACCCAAAATACTTTCTAATAAAGTGTTTGGATTATAAAACAATTTGAGCATGTACATGTACTCAAAATAACAGTTTGATGCCATTCACACAGAAACTTGCAATCATGTGGAAGGCAGAGAAATATGCGCCACGCCATGTGATTTTTTATCTAAGAACATGTGTGATATCAATGTGTGTGTGAAAAATACTGACAAAATTTACAATATTTTCCGTAAATCACGTCGAAAGTTGATGAAAGTTTCATAGCGAATGCGGAGTAGAACTCCACATTTGCTATGAAAATTTCATCATCTTTCGATGTAATCTACAGGAAAAATCACAGTTTCTGTAAATGTATTTCATGAAAAATCGCACATGTTCTTAGGTACAAAATTACATGACTAGTCTGATACGTGAATAGTGCATGAAAATATAAACATTAATTGTGAGACTGATCTAATATGAAGCCTCGACCAATCAAACTTCCTAATTTTGAGCATGAAAATCGCGAACATAGTCAAAAGTCTTAATATCAATCACATGCCGAGATCGACTATGGAATAAGCCAGAAGTATAACTTACTGTGAGGTGTCTGGTCCGTATCCATTCACGGCCTTCACCCTCTGCTCCTGCAGTGGCTGTATTGCCTCTTCCACCACCTCCACATCGATTCCTATAGAATAGAATAGAATAGAATAGAATAGAATAGAATAGAATAGAATAGAATGACACCAGTCTCCGCGAAAGACCGTCGGACCTCGGACCTGGCCGACCAAAATTGACCAGGACGGGTAAATATTCTCGAAACTTCGGTCCTCGTGTCCGATGAAATTTTCAAGTTGGTGACGAGCTCAGCCAGTGACGAATTGACAAATTCTCCTCGTCCTTTACTAGTTTAGAACATGAAGTGAAAGTCATCGAGCTGTGTTTGTTTACAAAAATGTGTCGGTGAAAATGGTTGTAAGTTGCTTCCCTATTGGTGAATAGCAATCATAAAGTCAAATAGCATTGGTCTGTATGCCAATAGCCAATCAAATATCGCGTTTGTAAACTACACGCGTCCGAATAGTGAATAATTAATTTACGTTTGTTTCAGTAATGACCGCCCCTCAATATAATGTGTGGCAGTTTTCCCACGCTAGCGACACCTGTCGGGACATTCATTGGACACTTCAGACATTTATAATTAATCTACACTTTCCTAATAAGGAAATCGAGTAAGTTTATTTCTAATAATAGAACCACACGCGATTTCGCGGAAACGAATATGCGTACGTTTTTTAAATTCAACTTCCAAGTTATAGTTTTGCATATTTAGCGTCCAAACCGATCCAAACTTGCAAGAAACACTGAATATATTCAATTGAGAATGTGTTTCAACAAAAAAAATACATTTATTTACGATCGAAAGTGAGTTTTAAGCTAAAAGAATAATGGTCTTATCGATTGACACCCGAGCAAGTCGCCCCCACACAGTTTCGGATCTAAAAATGAATTTGTGAGAAATGATAATTTCACTGTTTTATATCATTTTAAATATATTAATTGGTTAATATAAATTAATTATAATAGGGGATAGTGTCTGTTGACGGCCCTGAGCAATAAAATATACTGTTTTCAACAGTTTCATGAATTTATATAGTGTATATTAATTCCAACTCGTATAGTGTTTGGACCGTCCGTCCGTGCGTCCATCCGTAATAAGTTTGTAACAGTTACTCAAATCAGCGGCAGGGGCCATCTGTGGTCCGCTAGGCCACATTTATTGTTTAATGTTTGAACGTAGCCGTCCATCTTTAGTCCGTAGTACGTCCATCACCCTACTGTCACCACTAATCCTCTTAAACCAGTTGATGTAGAAAGTTGAAACTCTGCAGTAAGCTTGCTTTAATATGATTGTCTGCTTTCATAGTATTTATTTTGTCGTATTATAAATTCAGTGTTGATTTTGATTGTAAATTTCCTCACATCCACGTACATGTCACGGAGTGGGATTCCAGCCTACCGAACCAACATTATATGACTGTAATATTGTTGAAAGATTCTTAAACCCTTTTCACTAACTCACTAGTGAAATGGAAACTTGTTTCATATCCTCTTGATAGACTATGTTTAATGTGTACGCTTGTTATGCTTAAAATGCAGATTAAATAAACCAGAAACTATGTTATTCCTATATATTTAAAATTTTTGGGTAAAAAATGTCCGGGCCAGTAATATTCCGTCCGGGCCAGTAATAATTGCTGGGTTGTCAGTCCTCGTGGCCAGTAATATTTTGGGGACTTTCGCGGAGACTGTGACACACACTTGACATAAAAATCATTAGCCTAATGAAGCAGTAAGTAGATGAAAGGGGCAAACTTCCTTGTGAAGTTAGCCACCTTTTCCACTGAAACTTTCATACATGTTTACAGCCTAGTAAATGCCATACATTTTTTACAGAATTTACAGAGCTAATATGTGAATATATAAAGAGTAACAGGCTAGTGATTTTTATGTCAAGTTTGATAGGTGAAGCTAAAACACATACTAATTCCTGGGCTTGCTGAAAAATCCTACTGTTTCTGAGCCGAGCCTGATAAACTTGATATCAAAACATATAAAACCTGATATTCTATGAATCAGGTAATGTTTTATGTACATGTTTTATGTTGTTTTGGTTGAAAGGAACGTGGACTTGTTCATATTGCGTCATTACACTAACACAGTTTAGCAACATTATAGGACATAGATCAACAAATGAAACGTTAACCCTTAGACCGCTATCTTATTTTTTTTGTCGTCTACTGTTTATTTTCTATTTTCCATTATTATCATCAAAAACATGCTTTGACAGCACTTTAGAATAATTTACAACATGATCTGACAGCACTTCAGAATCATTTCCATTGGAAATGATTCTGAAGTGACGTCAAATCATGTTTTTATTGAGAAATAAGGCAAGATATAAAAGCAACAGCAGACGACATGTGTTGTGAGTAGCGGTCTAAGGGTTAAGTTTAAATCGATATTTGACCGTGATACATTGTATCAATGTAAATGAATCCCTGAACAATTTAGCGAAAACTGTAAATTCAGATAGACTGTGCTACATTGTATCATCATCATCATCGCCACAGCCATCTCTTTATCAACAGTCAGCGAGTATACAGTCAACACACGGTGAATTACCTGCTATGTCTTCCTCCTCTATATCGTCCACGTCCTCATCCGACTCCTCTGTGTCCCCGCGCCCGAACATCCCCGCCACGCCGGGGCCCGTCCCATACCCGGGCGGGGCCCCAAATGTTGGGGTTTCCTGGGCCGCCACTTGGACGGGCTCCTCCAGAACGGGTATAGGGCTCTCGTTCTCTATCTCTCCCATCTGGGGACGGAACAACGGGCATTGTACAGTACAACCGAGTCAGGCCATGTGGTGAGTTTGTACCTAATAAGAATTTAACCCTTAGATCGCTACTCACAACAACTGTCGTCTGCTGTTGCTTTTATATCTTGCCTTATTTCTCAATAAAAACATGGTTTGACAGCACTTCAGAATCATTTCCAATGGAAATGATTCTGAAGTGCTGTCAAAGCATGTTGTAAATTATTCTAAAGTGCTGTCAAAGCATGTTTTTGATGATAGAAATGGAAAATCAAAACAGCAGACGACAACAATTTTTTTTTCTTCAACTTTTGATGTCATTTACAATATCATTTGCTGTAAATATGTTTTACAATATACCAGGGCTCCAGATAAGGAATTAGTAATTGAGTATCGTCACTCCATCATTTCTGAAGAAATTGGGTATTTTAAAATTTTAATTGGGTAAAATAAAATCACACTACTTTTTACACATCCACAGACAGCAATTATTAAACAGTTTGCTTCTAAATGAAAACATGTCTTGGCATTTCATTAGAATTGTCTCCTTGGAGACAATACTAATGAAATACCAAGATGTGTTTTCATGGAAAATAAGAAAAAATATGCCATATTTGTGGTCTGTTTATTGTTTTCTGTAGCATGATAAAGGTACCACAATTTTTTTAATGCTTTTTGATACTCACTACTTCTGATTTCAATGGTGTTTTTGGCAATTTCAATTGGGTATTTAAGCAAATACGCAGCTTATCAGGAGCACAGGATAGGATTTCACATTTGCTCTGAAAATTTCATAAACTTTCGACTTAACTTACATAAAATATCACAGTTTCAGTAATTTTTAATATATTCACTCTAAGATCAGTTTAATTATTTGAATTTCTGACTGAGAAAATGTACCTTACGATTCAAATACAACAATCCTAGATTTTTGTTCTGTTGCACAATCACGGAGTAGGATTAAAATCTACCGGGTAACATTTTTTTTATGGCATGTTTTCTACTGAAATAACTGAATGGCGAGCAGTGTAGGCCCTGATCAGACTGCACGATTACGCAGGCTGACCAGGGCCTACATTGGTCGCAAATGGTGTAAGATATCCTTTCTCAAGCTGTGGTCCATTCTTGTAAAAGATTAGAACTATATACGTATAGTTGTTTTGTATTTTTGTATGGATTTACATGATATTTTGACATAATCAATATTCCAAGTTGCACAAGTTCATCCCATATGTCCTATGTACCAGAGAAAACCACACAAAACTCACACTAATGCATACATGTGTTGTTTGTTTGTTTGTTTGTTTGTTGGTGTTTAACGGCCTATCAACAGCTATGGTCATTTAAGGCGGGATGCATACATGTGACAATGATTTTCAGTAATGTTAATTTTCATTAGTAACAACATCATATTTAGTACATCATATTTAAGGTTGTTAAAGACAAAAACATAAATTACTTTCATTATTAAAAGAAATGTGTCCAGGGCTCCAGATAAGCTGCATATTTGCTTAAATACCCAATTAAAATTGCCAAAAACCCAATTGAAATCAGAAGTAGCGAGTATCAAAAAGCAATAAAAAAATTGTGGTACCTTTACCATGCTGCAGAAAACAATAAACAGACCACAAATATAGCATATTTTTCATATTTTCCATGAAAACACATTTTGGTATTTCATTAGAATGACCTGTGGTCCGTTTCACTAAACTTCATACGACTAATAAGTAAACGCCAAATTTAATTTAAGAATAACAAATACACCGACAGCCAATGTTGGAAAGTCTTTAGAGGATGTGTTTACCTGTAAATAAATGATGTGTACATGTACATACAAAATGGTAACGTTAGTTAATCACGTCAATGTTAGACACAAATTATATTATATATAAAAATCTTTGTACAAACGTTTTTATTGTAAGAAGTCTCGTGAAACGGGCCCCTGAATGTCACGAATGTTTCGCTCGACTCATTCGCGAACATTGTATACCCGAACATTGTATACCCGAACATTGTATACCCGAACAGAACATTGTATACCCGAACATTGTATACCCGAAATTCTCAAAATTATATGTTGTATATGTTATATATAGGAACCGTCTCCCTAACATATCAATGGTCTAGTAACAGAAGGTTAACCTTATGTTACTAGACCATCGATATGATTTGGACAAAAAAATGAGGATTTTTTTTTTCGTGGAAAATATTTTAAAGTTGGAATACCCCAAGGTTCAACACCTTGGGGTATTCCAACTTTAAAATATTTTCCACGAAAAAAAAAATCCTCATTTTTTTGTGACTTCAGTTGGAATACCCCAAGGTGTTGAAAGTGGCTTCGTTGAATGCAAACCCAAACAAAGAGATTTTGTCATGGTGCGACATAAAACATGATTGCAGAAAACAAATTATTCGCAAGTATTAATATTTCCGGTGACCCTCACCAATGACCTTCACCTGACCTACCTTTACCGGGTTTCTCGGAGACGTCGGAGGTTTCACAAAGTGTGTAACAACCAACTTTGGCGGTCTCGTCAGCAGCTAGAAATAGGGGCAGTTTGTAAGTGGCTACGCTAAACATGTTAAGGAAACAACTCCTGCTGAAGCTAGCATGAACTGGGGTGTAAAGACCACAAATAATTTATACAGAAACAAGAAATGCGTCTGTCGAACGCGGATGCCACCTGCAGCATATTTGAGAAACTGTGACAAAGTGGTTAACCGAAAATTGTGACGGACGGACGGACAGACGGACGTTCTTACATTAGGGTACTTATGTGGCTTATCACATGTTAAATATTAGCCACATAAAACGATTTTTAGCCACATAAAACAATTTTTTAGGTGGCTAATTATAACCAACCCTATCCTTTAACAAGTCCATAACCCTGTGGGGCTAGCCACATAAGTACCCTAATGTGTGCCCGGACAGACGGACAGACGGACGGACGGACAGACAGACACGGACAGACGGATGGACGGACAGACGGACGGTCCAAACACTATATGCCACCCGTTTCTTCGAAACCCGGTGGCATAAAAAAGGAAATTTTGTAAAAATTAAAAATATCCACAAATGGTGCAGATCCTAAGAGGTCTACAGTGTAGAAAGTATTAATAAAACATGATCGCAGTGCACCATTGCAAACGTTTCCCTTCCGACGACCCCTTTAATGGTCACATCCCATATTCTGAAACCATCCCCCAATTGAAGGGGTCAGTGGAAGGCTGGGACTACCATGAGGGAGTTAGCCCCCTAATTCCACTGACCACTTCAATTGGCAATTCTGAAGAAACCCGACACAAAGCTTCAACAGGTTTTAGGACACATGAAACACGCAATGTGATTTTGTACCTTCAGACATCTGCATAATTTCATTAAATGCGTTTACAAAAATGTTTTTCATAAATAAAGTCAAAAGTTGACAAAATTTGAAAATGTTATCAACTTTTGACGCCATTTACGGAAATATTGTAAATTTTGTAATCGTATTTCACGAAATTACAAAGATGTCCGAAGGTACAAAATCACATGGCATGTCTCATCTAAAGATTAGTTACAAACAGGTGAATGAACAAACACATGGAAGGAAGCCAATAGAGACTTTTGTTAAAAATCTAAATTAGTTAATTACTACGATCGCCCATAAAGGGCAAGGAGACCAGAATGACACGGGGTGGTTAGCCACCAATGCGAGGAAGCTATTGATGAAGTTTGGTAAAGATCCGACAAATATATCAGGAGATAGGCAATATTTTGACGTGCGTCCAAAATTGTTGGAGCCTATGGTGATTACGTCAACGACGATGACGATGACACCAACGCCGGATTGTGACCACTAGGTCTCACTTTCCACTAACGTGGGCGAGACAAGAAAATGATGACTAATTTACAAACGTTATTCCATTCACCATACAACATAAAACATTAGAACAAACTAAGGGGCGGGGTGAGGTAGGCAATGTTATTTGAGACACTCACGTGAAAAGCTACCACCAACTACTTTGCAACCAGCTTAGTCCCAGTTAATTTACTTGTAGTTATTATAAGGTTTGATCATGTCCAGCAGTGTGCAAACGTTTGCTGTGGTCCGAGGGAACTGTTTGAACCCGCAGGCCGCGGGTTCAAACAGTTCCCTCGGGCCACAGCAAACGTTTGCACACAGCTGGACATGATCAAACGTTATTGTTACATTTCCAACAAAAAACTGATGTAATTTGAGCATTATATTCAGTACTTTTATAAAATCGTCCCATTCACGTAGATAATTTTCGGTATGCATATTCCGGGGCCGCGTCATGAACGTCATGAATGTCATGAAGTAGTGATGTCATGAAGGCACTTCCGCGTAGTGACGTCATAAAGGCACTTCCATTACGCGCGGCCCCGGAATGAGCATTGCCTAAAGTCATGTGCAAACAGCATGCGCTATTTGTTTGCACACACATATGTGCAAACAACGGAAACCACGTAACAATAACTTCTTAATGCAAATAATAGTGTACAAATGAAATACATCATGTGATTTTGTACCTAAGAAGATGTGCCATTTTCATGAATAAATTTAAATAATTTACCATAAATGATGTCAAAAGCTAACGAAATGTGACTAATAGAATTCCGCATTTGCTATGAAAATTTCATAATTTTTAGATGTCATTTACATAAAATATCAGTTTCTGTAAATATGTTTCATGAAAAACCATGTCTCGTCTCAAATAGATGATGATCAGGAATATACAGGCCACAGTATAGCCCTGATCAATCGTTACATTTATTATTTAGACAGTGAAATGTTCTGTGACAGAAATTTCACTTGCAAGTTACCCAGGAAAGTAAGAAAAAGGCAAGTTCTTCCAAAGCTTGTCCAGGTTCAGCTATTTACCCACAAGTTCCACACTACAATGCTACATTGTACACAGGGCTCCAGTAGTTCATTTCATCAACATTGCAAAGTAGCAAAGTATACTTTGAGGGAGAAATTTTCAATTTTATGATAAATTTATTAATTTTTATTATACTGAATTTATTACATTATCACAGCCAATTTGGCTGTGATAATGTAATAAATTCAGTATAATAATTCTGCATACTTTTAATCATGAAATATATGCATTTGTTAGTTCTATATGAAATAATGCATTTCAGGAAAAATAAATGATTACTCCCTCAAAGTATACTTTGCTAGTAAAGTATACTTTACAATGTTGGTGAAATAGGCTACAGCTAAGGGATTAGTAATTGAGTATTTTCACTCTATCATTTCTGAAGCAATTGGGTATTTCAAAATTTTAATTGGTTAAAATAAAATCACACTACTGTTTACCCATCAATTATTGACAGCAATTATTGAATAGTTTACTTCGAAATGAAAACATGTCTTGGCATTTCATTAGAATTGTCTCCTTGTGTTTTCATGGAAAAGAAGAAAAATATGCTATACTTGTGGTCTGTTTATTATAAAGGTACCACAAAATTGTTATTGCTTTTTGATACTCGCTACTTCTGATATCAAATGGGTTTTTGGCAATTTTAATTGGATTTTTAAGCAAATACGCAGTTTATCTGGAGCACTGGTACTCCATTCAGGAATATTGTTGACAGCATTCCGACATTATGCACACATAAAATTTGAGTAGTTGAGCATGGCCACATAGGAAAAAAAGTTTTCATAAATTTGCTAAAAATGATAAGATGGTAAGAACATTTAATGCAAAATGATATGAAAAATAAACAGCAGATGACAAAATATAATTCAGCATTGAAGGGTTACGAATGGGACCACGGAAAGTACGATGTTAGACTGTGAACAACAGGGGTACAAACAAAACAAAGATCATGTGTTTTTTATGAATTGAGGTGATTTTACAAAACCAGGGGCCCGTTTCACTAAACTTCGTACGACTAAAATGTTGGTAAGTGCAAATTTAGGATCGTCTGTAAATTTCGATTGATGGATTTACATGTATTGAGCATAGGCTGCATATGAAAACATTGCTAATGTGCAATTAACAGACTATCATAATTTTGCACTTACTAACATTTTAGTCGTACGAAGTTTAGTGAAACGGACCCCTGGCATATTGCCTTTGCAACCAGTGTAGACCCAGATCAGACTGCACCTCCGTGCAGTCTGATCAGGATCTACACTGTTTGCGGTACACTCAACGAAGAATGAATGGAACCTTTGACAACGTGAAACATTGCGAGGCAGCACACGGCTGTTGATGAGGATCTACACTGGTTGGAAGAGATGAATGAGCCCATTTTGTTAGATTGTGGCTACAATAAGTCATTTCATTGATGGAGAACGGGTCCGATAGAATCGCTAAACCTTCTACCACATTATTACTAACAACAACTAGATGAAGTGAGCAGGGGCTCATGGATACCCCTGACCACCGCCTGAACCAACAAACCAAAACTTTAACGCAAAATCTATAATGTTAAGTTTATGTGTTACAGACTGACGAATGAACGGATGTATGAACGGATAGATGACTTGGTGGAAAGGCCAAAATTATATACCACTCGGCATACTCAGTATGTGATGCTGGGGGCATTAATGATAAAACAGGGATGATAAAACAGGGATGACAGCAAGAGATTCTATCAGATTCTATTTGGGTGAAACAACGTCACAACATCAACATATCAAGTCATGGACTGAGACTTACAGGAGGTCGCGGGGGAGTCAGACTGGATGGGTCACTGTACTGTGACGATTGTCTGGCAGATCGCTCGGAAATGTCAGACTTCTGCGACTTCACTTGTGCTTCGGATGGCTGCGACCTACAGTAGAATGTCTCTTCATTGGATATGGAAGAAAACGGCAATGTGTTGAATATAGATGTCATTGATTTATTGATTGATTGCTCAAACTTGTGTGACTTCACTTGTGCCTCGAATGGATGCGGCCTCCATTACCCATAGTAGAATGTCTCTAAACCGGACAAGGGAGAAAACATCAAAGTGTTAGATGTGATTGATTGAATGGAGTTTTACATCATTTAGACAGGTTTCACAGTGATTTATCTCTAATGATATGTGTGCGTATCCTTGTATTTAGCAGTCAAACATTTCTGGGAGTGCTCAGTTACTTGGAAACTTTCTAAATCGGATACCCTGGGCAGGGTATCCTGCCCAGGGTATCTGATTTAGAAAGGTTTCTATGTATTCATTACTATGACGACATTCATAGACACAAGCTTGTCTTAAACATTTCTGGGAGTACTCATTTACTTGGAATACAATGGAACCACCTTCCTAAATCGTATACCCTGGGCAGGGTATCCTGGGCAGGGTATCCGATTTAGAGAGTTTCCACTGTATTCAATTGCTTTGGCGACATTCATAGACACAAGCTTGTCTTAACCCTTTCCCTGTTTTGCGATATTTCGACTCATCCAAATCCAAAACATCTGAATAAAAGAATCAAATGCTGGGACAAATGATGGTTAAATTATCTGATAGAGTAGAAAACATTGTGGGAAAAGGGGAAATTGCTTGTTAAAAGCAATTTCTCCTTTTCCCACAATGTTTTTAAAAGACATCTTCTGCAGAGGCGTGAAAAGTCGTCTCTATCAGGGAAAGGGTTGAACTTTGCCTGTAAACATTGCACCTGCATCAGCAAGAATAAAGAAACATAGTCATAGTTTGTCGTCAGCCAACGGAACAACTTACGGAATGAAATATGCAATTTCCTTACCTTTGAGAAACATTTTCAGACTTTTCAGACTTTTCCGAATCTGGCCTGGTATCCTTTCTACCATCAAACTCGTCCTTGCTTGAAACCGAAGATGATGACATACTCTCCAAGTCTTGCTCATACTGAAAACAAAGTCAATATGTCACTTAAGCTTGTGTCAGATAAACCACTATTGTTGAAACTCACATTTTTTGTCAAAAAGAATGTTTCCATTACTGCTGTCTGACCTGGCGGGCCAACTCCTCTTGCCTCAGAATCTCCGCCCTAACTAAACTAACCTTTCCCACCGTACCATAAGCAGTACCTCAAGTCACCTCCTCCTGCCTCAGTAGCCACACCCTATCTAACCTAACCCCGCCCACCACTACAGTACCTCTAGCTCCGCCTGTGCCTCCCTCAGTAATTCCTCATGTCTGTATTTCTCCTCCTGCTCCCATTGCTCCTGCCTGACCTGGTGGGCCAACTCCTCCTCCCCACTAGCTCCGCCCTATCTAATCTAACCCAGCCCACCACTACCATAAACAGTACCGCTAGTCACCTCCTCCTGCCTCAGTAGCCCCGCCCTGTCTAATCTAACCCCGCCCACCACTAGCATAAACAGTACCGCTAGTCACCTCCTCCTGCCTCAGTAGCCCGTCCCTATCTAATCTAACCCCGCCCACCACTAGCTTAAACAGTACCTCTAGCTCCGCCTGTGCCTCCCTCAGTAATTCCTCATGTCTGTGTTTCTCCTCCTGCTCCCATTGCTCCTGTCTGAACTGGTGGGCCAACTCCTCCTGCCTCACTAGCTCCGTCTCCTCCCAGAGCTCCTCCTCCTCCAGCTCTTGCAGTCTCTGCTCCTCGGCCAGGCCTCTAGTCACCTCCTCCTGCCTCAGTAGCCCCGCCCTGTCTAATCTAACCCCGCCCACCACTAGCATAAACAGTACCGCCAGTCACCTCCTCCTGCCTCAGTAGCCCGGCCCTATCTAATCTAACCCCGCCCACCACTAGCATAAACAGTACCTCTAGTCACATCCTCCTGCCTCAGTAGCCCCGCCCTGTCTAATCTAACCCCGCCCACCACTAGCATAAACAGTACCTCAAGTCACCTCCTCCTGCCTCAGTAGCCACACCCTATCTAACCTAACCCCGCCCACCACTACAGTACCTCTAGCTCCGCCTGTGCCTCCCTCAGTAACTCCTCATGTCTGTGTTTCTCCTCCTGCTCCCATTGCTCCTGTCTGAACTGGTGGGCCAACTCCTCCTGCCTCACTAGCTCCGTCTGCTCAGAGAGCTCCTCCTCCTCCAGCTCATGCAGTCTCTGCTCCTCGGCCAGGCGCTCCTGCTCAGTTGTCTCATCAGCCTGGCATATGGAGAACACAAACATGGCTGTTACTGGAAAAATGGGGGTTTATGGGATTTGTGACCAATGTAGCTCTTGATCAAATAGCACACTCCTAAATAACAATGTATATTGCTGGTATTGTTTTCCTGTGTGTATCTCTGTGAACGATAATGGTAAAAATGTGAACTGAATAATCAAACTTTATCACCTAAAAGATGCTTTTATCATAACAATTTAATGGAGCACATGCTCATCTTTAGTCAGGGCAACAGAAGTAATGTAACTAATTATGTGAAGTTATATGAACAATTTCGTTTTCCAGATTTTACAGTATTCCCCAGAAAATAAACAATGGCAGGTTTGACATGAGATGTAGCTGCACTGGACTGGGATCCGCCGGTCTCAATCCCAATTCGACTGTAGATTCTATTATCCTTACGTGAGCAATGAGACATCTCGCTCCATTGGCTGCAAGGACGTGTACAACAGAGATACTTACGTGAGCAACGAGACTATGTCTCGCTCCATTGGCTGCGAGCACCTGTACAACCTCTGCATGTCCCTCCTGGGCAGCCATGTCCAGTGGAGTCAAGCCATCCTGCAATGGTCAGTTGTAGTTGTGGCTGGAGAAATGGGGCTTATAGGATTCATGGTCAGTCAAGCTTGTGATCTGCTCGTGCTTTCTATTTTTTGAAACATGACTCAATAATGAACAGCGTAGTCGCAGATCAGACTGCACATGCGTAGTCTGATCTGGAACTACACTGGTCGAAAATACCACAAGCCTCATTTCTCAAGTCAAAGCTAAAGATGTGACGGTGGCTGGAGAAGCAGGGTTTATAGAATTTCTGACAAATCTAGCTGCTGATCTGTTAGGGCATTCCAGTAGATATTCCAGTAAGGATATTCCAGTAGATTGATTTTCTTCATTGCTAAATAGGGAACACATGATAAAAACAATATAACAAATGTAAACATTCACTTGTTTGAGATTGCTTTTTGCAGCTGAACTAAGTGAATTTTCAACTTTCTGACAGTATTTTCACTACTCAATTTGAAAATCAATGCGTATTTTCACATTGCTGTGCGTATTTTGTACTCCCACTTTTGATAATCAATGTGTATTCAGCTAAAATAGTTGCGTAAAATACGCCAATACGCAGCTTATCTGGAGCTCTGAGATGTGCAGGCTTATCTTGATCTTACCTTATTACGGATTTTGATGAAATATGGCGCATCAAACGCATCTTGTTATTAAGCTGCATTTGGTGGTCTCTGTATTTTCCATGAAACTTCTGTCGTTTTTGCGAAGAATCGATTTCCGTGTCTCCGACACGGAAATCGATTCTTCGCAAAAACGACATAAGTCTGTTCCAAACTCCCCGGACCACCAAATGCAGCTCATGAAGACGCGTTTGCTGCGCCATATTTCATCAAAATCCATTTGATACTCAGGCAAATATCAAATAATACTTTCAAGATTTCAACACTTTCAGCCACTGTTGTTGTTATAACCATGTGAACATACACCTTGACAGTGTATCACATAAATTATTGACAACTGCAGAATGGTCAAAAACTAATATGCTCTTTGTTAAATATTTCTTAACCACAATATCTTGTCTCAAAGACAATTGAAGAAATATTAATTGAAGCAAGATAACAGAGTACAGACTTAAATAGACCACCATTTGCACCAAACAAAAATAATAGGAAAATCTTTGACAGATTTGTGAGCCGTGAGAGACGGAATGGGCTTAACAATGAAAATAGTGTGCAACGAGTGCTGTGCTGCAGGATAATGGCTTAAAATATGGGCTGCTGTTCCTAAAGTAAGAGAACATTCACAAGAAAAGTATATTCTGATGGCCACGTACATTCACAGTTTTGGATTACAATTAATTTTATTTTCACTGGCTGACTGGTGAACAGTGCAGGACCTGATCAGACTGCGCAGATGTAAAGGCTGATCAGGGACTACATTGGTCGCAAATGTTGTTAATGTCACGTTTGCCAGCAGTACCGGAAAGACTATTTTATTAGAAGAGTGTAGGTCCAGAACGGACTGCGCAGATATGCAGGCTGATCAGGGACTACACTGGTCGCAAACATTGTTAATGTCACGTTTGTCAACTGGCGGCCCACATATACCGATCCTACCTGTGACTGAATGTTAATCTTGGCGTCACCGGAAACCAACGACTTGACCAGGTCGACATGACCTGCCTGTGATGCAATGTGCAGTGCTGTGTAACCACTCTGAAACACACATAGACAGAGGTGCGGATAAGGCAACATTTTATTATTTAACCCAATCAACACCACAGGCATGTGTAGTGGTATTCACAAAAAGTGTTGATCCAGATGAGCCGGCTCGTGACGAGCCATCTCATCAGGATCTGCACTTTTTGCAAGTAATTTTCATATTTTTAATAAAAACTAAAATGGACTAGTGTGAAAATCATTTTGTGACAATTGGATTGGTTGCAAAATTAACATATCAAAATCCATTCCAGTTACTTAGGGATGAAAGGGTTAACCCTTAATGTTAGCTGAATAATCATTTATTTTCAAAAACATATCAATTTGAAAACACTCTTTGATTTTCAAAATGAAGAGTAAAAAGACAAAAAAAAATAGAAATAGCTTGAATCTTTTACACTATATCAAAATCAATAATTATATATTCGGACACGATTTATTCTGGGAAACACACATAAATATATGGTTTCCCATAACAAACAGTGTTGTTTGTACTGGTTATACATAATGACAGTTTATTTGTATATAATTTGTTGATATTTTATAGAGGTTTTCCAAAAACAATTTATGGTCATTATGGTAGTTGCGATACATTAAAGAATTGCAATGCCAATAAGATTATAGTACCAGGGCTCAACCAATCCACTCATCAACTACAATTGGCCAGTGAATTCTTGATCTGGACGAGTGATAGTTTGAAGAGACAATGTGGCATAAACATGAAAACATATAGGAATGAACGAGTTGAAATCCAATCTGGACGAGGGGAAATTTAAGAATTTGTCGAGGCCTGGGTACCTTAGTTGTGACTTCCCAATCTGCCCCTCGCCTCAGTAGTTCCCGAACGACGCTTATATGACCTCCCACACTGGCCAGGTGGAGGGCCGTCAATCCGTTCTGAAAGTGAAAGATAATGGGTGTAACGGCCTAGCAACAGCAAGGTGTATGATCACGTGGTTTCCGAACCCGATTTTCCGACGTGACGTAATCTGTGACGTCATTTTTACAGTACATTTTCATTAAAATCTTCCTAACAAACGGACGGATTTTGATGATATGTAGCGCACCAAATACGATGTCATATGTGTTTTATGGGTGCTCTGAAAGTTATTTATAATAAAGAATCGAGTACCGTTTATTTCTTATATTCACCTGTTCTAGTTTCTATTTACATTTACGGTAACCGATTCTTCATCAAAACGACATAATTATGAGATTAAAGCCGCCTATACAATAAAGGGCAACGTGTACCGCATTTGCTGCTGTATATTTCATAAAAATATGTCATTCCATTAGCAAGATATTAAAGAAAATCTACTGTAAACACATCTAAAAACATGAAGTCATGCGGTTCGGAAACCACTTGATCCGCCACCTTGAACAGCTAAGGTCATTTAGGGACGGGACCATGGTGTCAAGCCTCATCCGAAAGACCAGTGGAATGGAAAAGTGAAAATGAATGGGTTTAATGTCCCAGCAACAGCTAAGGTCATATAGAGACGGGACCACAGTTTAAAGTCTCATCCGACAGACCAGTGGGATGGAAATACTATCAAACAACTTCTGGTGCCTAAGACAAGGTCTGAACCCATAACCTCAGTAGCCGATTTCATCAAAATTGCAAAGCATACTTATGTAGCAAAGTATACTTTGAGTGAGGGAGTAATCATTTTTTTCCCCGAAATGAATTATTTCATATAGAACTAACGACTGCATATATTTGATGACTAAAAATATGCAGACTTATTATACTGAATTTATTACATTATAACAGCCAAAATGGCTGTGATAATGTAATAAATTCAGTGTAATTTAAATTAATAAATTTATCCTTAAATTGAAAATTTCTCCCTCAAAGTATACTTTGCTAGATATTAAGTATACTTTGCAATGTTGGTGAAATAGGCTACTGGTATTGAAGTCCAGTGATCTAATCTCTTGGCCATAACCTGTCCCTCAATCAATCTGTATTTAATACACAATACACCGCCCATGATTACAGTTTCTTCCCATTTGTGACCATGACTGGAGAAATGGGGCTTGTTGGTTTTGCAACCAATGTAGATCCAGATCAGCCTGTGCATCCGCACAGACTGATCAGGATCTGCACTGTTTGCCGTTTGATCAATGAAACATCACTCATGCTTCTAACAATCAATATAGATAGATCGTTATCAGGCTACAGGAATATGCTATTCGATCAGGAGCTACACTTGTAACAAATAAAAAAAGCCCCATTTCTCCACTCACGGCCACATTAATGTAGATTGTAAATAACAATATGGGAAGGGTAAGATTTTGAATCTCTTTATTCCACAAGTGCTGAGAAATTTTTGTCACCTTTTGACATCATTTACAAAATGTAGGCAGAGCCTCGCCCATCCCGTTTCCTAAGCCTTGCCAGATATTTTTTCCCATTCACGGCACTAAGGCCAGTTTTTTTTTATTAGTTGGTTTACAGATCCGCCGACCCGATTTTTTGACAATGTGGAAAAAAATAAAAAATTTAATTTCCGATTTTTTTTTAGATTTTTTTACCCTCCGATCCAAAAAAAAAAAAAAAAAAAAAAAAAAAAAAAAAATTCTTCCTAGGGTCCTCTACCGCCCTGCCACAAATCCACACTTGTGCCAACCCCCACTGATATTCGTTTCAACTATATCGCCGCTTCGTTGTCTTGTATTTAAAATTATACCAGATACGGTATTAATATGTACGCATTACGCAACCCATTCAGTGATCAACATTCAACAGTATGTGAATATGAAACTGAGTTGCTATGTAGAATATAAAGAAACTTGCTGAACCGACTCCCTACGTTAACCGACAAACTCTTGGTCCGAGATGATGCCGGTTAACACAAGTTTCACTCTATCACAATCACTGGCCTTTTTGTTTTTTACCGACCACAAACCGACCCAACCATGAGCCTTAAAAAGGTGAACCGACCCAACCATGTGCCTTAAAAAGGTGATTTTTATGGTGTTCGGACCGTCCGTCTGTCCGTCACACGTTCGGTTAACCACTTCGTAACAGTTTCTCAAACCGGCCATATCTTCTACATAAGTTGCTCAAGTTCTTCAATATTTCAACACATCATTCATTGGTATGTATTTACCTGTATTTACCTGTACCCGCAGCTGGTACCCCTCAGGTTCCCGGCCGCGGAAATGGGGTAAGCGGTATGGCATCCATTACTACCCCATATGTTCTCTTGATGTGTTTGTCAATTCGGTTTTTAAACATGTTTATGCTAGTGGCACTTACTACACTGAGTGGCAAATTGTTCCAGGCCAAGATTGTTCTCTGTGAGAAGAAACTTTTACGTAGGTTTAGCCTGCTGTAGTTCATATAGAGCTTGTGAATATGTCCCCGTGTAGATTCGGTTAGGTTTCTTTCGAATAGGTGATGTTCCAGGATACATTCTCGGCCGGTTAAAATCTTGAAGACCTCGATCATGTCACCGCGATGCCTTCTAAGTTGAAGAGATGAAAGATGTAAAATTCTCAGCCTTTCAGGATATGGTTTTTCTCTTATTTCAGGAATCATCCTTGTTGCGCGACGCTGGACTTTTTCCAGAAGCTGAATATCTTTCATTAAGCAAGGGCTCCAGGCCTGAATTGAATATTCTAGATGGGGCCGTACTAGCTGCTTATAAAGCCTGACGATGATGTCTTTCCGCTTGTACACTATATTCCGATTGATGCAACCCAGCATTCGATTAGCACGCTTAGCAGATTCAGCACATTGAAGAGATGGTTTAAGATCATTTGATATTAAGACACCCAAATCTCTTTCTGTTGAAACAGACTCAAAGAACAGTACCGTTCATTATGTATTTGGCATTGTGATTATTATAACCAAAATGAATAACACTACACTTTGACTCATTGAAGACCATCTGCCAATCCTCTGACCACTTACATAGACTATCAAGATCCTTTTGTAATATGTCTATATTTGTTTGACTTTTTACCTTACGATAAACTTTGCAGTCATCCGCAAATTTCTTCATGTAACTGAATATACTTTCATCAATGTCATTGACAAATATAATAAATAGTAATGGGCCCAATACCGAACCTTGGGGAACACCACTAGTAACGTCTGACCACACCGAAGCCGCTCCGTTAATCACAACGCGCTGTTTCCTGTTTGAGAGCCAGTTCTCTATCCAGTTAACTATATTCCCAGATATGCCGTGTGCCCGCAGCTTTACGAGTAGTCTATGTCGAGGTACCTTATCAAAGGCTTTTGAAAAGTCCAGGTATATTGCATCTACAGGTTCACCATTGTCTAACGCTGCTGTTACATCCTCCAGAAATTCTAACAAATTGGACAGACACGATTTCCCTCTGGTAAAGCCATGTTGGGATGAATTAATCAAGTTATGTTTATCAAGATGAAGATATAATGTATCTTTCACAAGAGATTCAAACACCTTACATACTTGCGATGTTAAACTGACTGGGCGATAGTTACCACACGTCGATCTCGACCCCTTTTTCTTATAGATGGGTGAAACATTAGCTACCTTCCATTCAGCTAGTACAAATTCTTCTTGTAGACATTTGTTGAATAGAATCGATAACGGTAGACTCAAGTTAGATGCCAGATTCTTCAATAATGTTGAACTAATCTTGTCTGGACCGGGAGCTTTGAAGGAGTTCAATGAATTAAGCTTCTTAAAAACTAGCGACTCAGTGAAGGTGAATGACTGCAAGTTATCATTGTCAGTACAACGTGATTCAATATCGGGAATGTTCCTTGTATCTTCATTGGTGAATACCGAAGTGAAAAAGCCATTCAGTTCCTCAGCCATACACTTATTATCAGAAATCACTGACCCTTCCTGGTCTTTGAGCGGCCCAATACTGTCTTTCACTTTCTGATTCTGTCTCATATACTTGAAGAAACTTTTACTGTCTTGCTTTATATTATCGGCTAACTTAGCTTCAAAGTTCTTCTTGGCATTGTTCAATTCAAACTTTGCGGTATGTAATTGACTTTGATAACGCAACAAATCCTGCTCATTCTGTGAATGTTTATATTTATCCCACAATTTATGTTTCTTACGAACAGCCCTTAAAGCTTTCCTTGTAAGCCAAACTGGTTTAGTGTTTAGTTTCATAGTGCGTTTGGGTACATATTTATCAGTAATATTGTTTATAATATCTGACAATGAGGTGCAACATTCAGCAGCATCTTTCTCTTGTAGGTATTCTTCCCAATTGTAAGTCGATAGTTCATTGCGCATACCATCAAAGTCTGCTTTCTTAAAATCTGGTGCAAATTGCGTATTGTTACCACATATGAATATTGTCGCATGTACATTACACAATATAGCTTCATGATCACTAGAACCTAGAGCGCCTATAGACTGTATGCTAGAACCATTGAAGGTTCACTTGTAAAAATAAGATCCAACGTATTTTGCTCTCTGGTCGGAAATGATACATGTTGACACAAATACAAATCGTTAAATAAGTCTAGAAAGATCATATCTGTTCCATTTGCCGTCTGAAGTGTCCAGTTGATTGACGGAAAATTAAAATCACCCATTAACAGCACGTGCTTTTACCCGCCAGTTGACCTAGAATGTCACAAAGTTTCTCATCATTTTCCACGCTACTATTTGGGGACCTATACACACAGCCAACCAGAAGTTTTGATGTAGAATCTATGTCAATTTCACAGAATATACTGTTTGTAAAATCCTTGGCCGCAGCCAGATTCACCTCAGCACATGTAAAATAGTCTTTGATATATAAAAGGACACCGCCACCACGACCGTTTAGGGTATTCTTCTATCTTGTCGATACAATTTGTACGAGGGGATATGCAACTCTGAGCTGAGAATGTCACTATGCGCCCAAGATTCTGTAATTGCTATAATATCAGGTTCATGTATTTCAATACAAGCCAATAATTCACAACGTTTATTTATAATACTTTGAGCATTGATGCTTAAACATGTTAAATCCTCTAACTTCCCATGTCTATTACGCTTGTTTACTTTCCCACTCGCGATACTAAAGTTTGGATTACCTAGCAAACTGTCTGTTTCTGAATCGCTTTCACTATCCGTGGGACTAGAACCATCAAAATTGCTGTTCACTATTAAGATGTCTGTATCATCCGAACTGACACTACCTGTATGATGCTCATGATTGTGCGATTCCACAAATTTAGATTCCTCAATCAAAGGCGAAGATTTAACAAACACACTGTCATGTATATCGCTACGCGTTATCACAGAATTATTAATACTGTCACCATGGTTACTAAACTGACTAGAAATGAGATCATTAACAGTTGATAGATCCAAAATATTGGCTCGATCCATAAAAGCATAATTGCTAACTGAACAATTTGAACGTGAACAACTTAACAATAACTTATTTACATGAGTGCTACATGCACACTCTAGTCTATCTTTACACACACGACCCTCCTGTTCCATGGAGGCCCCTCACGATGTGCTTGTAAGGGTTTTTTCCCGCCAGTTCTTTAGCGTTCCGCACCTGTGCTTCCTGGACGAGCTCCCTGTTTCTTGCGCGCTCTGCTTTGGTCATGTCGTGTGATATACTAACATTCCTAAACTGCTCATCTATGGCAGGGTTCTTCAGCTCCTTCAAGCTCCCCATGAATTTCATTTTCATTTGTAGAGTCGTGAAATCGATGCGGACCGGTCTTGGTTTAACATTGCCATCCTTGTCGCGAGAGTTATTTTTGAAGCGATAAGTAGCTAAAACACTAATCTCTTCCTGACTTATGGCAGCACACATCTGTTTCATGAATAACGCGTCGCGTTTGTTCTGCTCCTCTTCCGAGTAAGGCGAAATCTCTGGAATGTTGTACGCGATGGCACTATTTGCGCGTAATAAACTATCGCGTTCCTCCGCACGCACCGTCTGCCTCTGAGAGCTAGGTTCATTCTGCATTTTCTCGCGCACAATGCTGATCTTCTCCTGAACAATCTTCTCTACCTTGCCGTCGTCGACACTACTCAAATTGAAATGGTTTAGTTTTTCATCAATCAGTTTTTCAACTTTAACCATAGTCTGGTCCGAGGCGAAACTAACTTGCTCATCAACAATACTGCCTACTGCTTCTTCAGTTAATGCTGCGCCGACTTGAATTTCAACAACACACAGCCTTTCGTTCATGCTCTTGGAGTTGCTTTCGAGTACCATTCATCTTGGAGAACATGTTCTTGGCATTGGGTAGTGCTATCAAGCAGTGGGGACAGAACCATAATATTGAATCTGGGCTGACAAGTAATGTTTTATACATTGGGGCCTCTAGCTGCGAACAATCAAAACAGTAACGGTTTGTGCAAAATCCACACTGAATGGCCACAACTTTTTTATTTCTAAACACCTTTTCACAATCTTTGCAATTCCATGAGTCTTCACAATTTGTATCTGCTTTCTGTTTCTTACTACTGTCTACAGCTGGTTTGTTAATTGTTATTGATCTATTGACAGGAATTTTGACAACTTCAGGAAGTTTCTTTGCGTCTTTTGTTTGACCCATTGTGAAGGAGTGGGTGGGATAAAGGTCAAATGTTCTTACCCGAATTACCGTGCTCAGAGCGTTGCTACACTAGTGTTACCTGCGCCACTATAATGTATATATATGAGTTAAGTCATTTAAACCGATGTGCCACTAGCTATGTCATTTTACATAGGGGATTTATTCGTTGAAACACAAATTACTTTGACCCACAAATTTTAGCGGCCATGCTTTTTGGACGGACTTGTTTACTTGTACTATGGTGTCGGCTAATTCTGCGCACCTAAGGATTTCCAAACAAATTTATATGTCATTAACATCCCCATGTTCAGTCAATATTTCCAGAATATTCAATGCATGTCAAAGACGTCTCTGCAGTGTGCTATACCTGCCTTGTCATACTTTATATTACCTTGACCTTTTGACCTTCACAGGGCTGCTGAAAGGACTTAGCAATTTTGGTTAACCAGTTTGTCACAGTTTCTCAAATTGGCCATAGCATCTACATAAGTTGCTTAACTGCTTCAATATTTCCATACTTCATTCATTTGCATGTATGCTACACCTGCCTTGCCATACTACATATGACCTTCACCCTTTGACTTAACACTTTTGGTTCACCCGTTTGTCAGTTTCTTCAATATGCCGCCGGTGGCATCCGCGTTTGACGTTTTTTTTTTTGTTTTTTTTTTTTTTTTTTTTTTTCCCCGACCGACCCAACCCTGTGCCAAAAAGAATAAAAAAAATTAAAAAACTTTTTTTTATTTTTATTTTTTTCCGACCGACCGACCGACCGACCGACCCGATCTCGCGGAAAAAAAATCCGTAAACCAACAAATAAAAAAAAACTGGCCTAACCTACCATTCTCTATATATCTGTTTCCTAGAATTAATTTTGTCCGAATATTTAGGGGTTATTACGGTAGTGTAAGTTACACTAATCACAAACTGAGTCAGCCTCTTTTATTTATTGTGAGTCAGATGTGATCATGTATACATCATGCAGAGCTCCAGATAAGCTTTATGTCTAAAGTGTACTATGTTTTTGTTCCGAGTTTAAACGTCGACTTTTGGTTTGACCCGCGTTTGCGCTAGATTTACCATAAAACCAATTCTTGTGGTTTCGGTGTGTTTCCCTCTTTTTCTTTACTGTGTAGTGTTTTCAGTGGAAATGCTTAACGATTTTTGTATCACTACACATGCACTCGGTAAAAATGGGAAAACCCTTTTCAAATATTTAGCAATGGGAAAACTTAATTGGCACACGCTTGGCCCATGTTTGGACCACGTTCACTTCAGGTTTCAAAGTTGGTGGAACACAAACGCGACTGTAATACAAAACGAGTAACTTACAGAATTGCTCGTGTTGATGATGTCTGCGTCACCATCCACGTGATCCTGAACAGTCTTCAAATCTCCATCTTTGGCTGCTTGCAGGAAATTTGCACACTACAAACACAACGTAAATGTTCAATCACAAATGAGACTAGCCATAGGAAGATGTGCGATTTTTCATGATCAATATTTACACAAACTAATATTTTCGGTACATGACGTCGATAATTACAACAATTACATAGCAAATGCGGATTTCTATTCCGCATTTGCTGTGAACATTTTCTCAACTTTTGTTGTTTATTTCATGATATTGCACATTTTCTAAGGTACAAAATCACATGGCTGGTCTCAAATCACAATTCAATGCTGACAATTCGCCATTTATCCGTTCACTTAACAAATTTTATGATGAGGATATGTCATTTATTCGGCTACACTGGTCAGAAATCCCATAAGCACCATTTCTCCAGTTACAGCCACTGAAGTACATTTGAACCGTCTCATTAAATGGAATGGCCTGAAAATTAAGATGGTCCAGTCGAGTTACTCAGGGGTAAGCGGGTGGTTGGTTGGGAGAATGCAAAGGGTAAATTTAACCCTTACTACGCTGAATTAAAATTTATCGTCTGCTGGAAATGTTTTATTTGCAATATTTCTCGATAAAAACCTGTTTTGGCAGCGCATGAGAATCGTCTCCACTGGAGACGATTCTCATGTGCTGTCAAAACAGGTTTTTGTTAAGAATTAAGGCAAAAATGAAAAACAGCAGACGACAATTTTCGTCTCCAGCGTAGTGAGGGTTAAAGATGGTCTTCAACCTTAACAGGAATCCTGATAGCACTGGTTTGACCCTGAGATACATGTTGGCTTTCTCGTATGCGGAAGTTGAATCTGGTTATACCCATTACAAAAGTAGTTAGATTAGTACTAATCCTATTACTTTTAGGGAGTGGGATTAATTGACTCTGATGTGGCGAGGACCCGGCACCAGGTCAGGTTATTCTAATGTCAGGGCAGACTGTATATTTTTTCCGCAAACATTCAGTTCTGAATTTGGGATCCCCCCCCACCGCACAATCACAACAGGTGAAATATGGGATTCGACACCATATATTAACCCGAACTAAAATGACCTTAGCCATTGACAGACCGTGAAACACCATTAAATAAATACTCAGGGGTGAAAGAATTAATGGTTCATACTTTCTGCCTCTCTATTTCCCATTCACTGATGGACTCCTCATCTGACATGGCCGAGTGAGACTGGTCACGTGGGGTCCGTGGGGTCCGTGGTGACGTATCAATGTGGCGGAGTCCCGCATGGTCGTCCTCGTCATCAGTCTGTACTTCATCCTGTAATTGGTTGGTTGGTTGGTTGAGTGGTGGTTGGTTGGTTGGTTGGTTGGTTGGTTGGTTGGTTGGTTGGTTGGTTGGTTGGTTGGTTGGTTGGTTGGTTTGGTTGGTTGGTTGGTTGGTTGGTAGGTTGGTTGGTTGGTTGGTTGGTTGGTTGGTTGGTTGGTTGGTTGGTTGGTTGGTTGGTTGGTTGGTTGGTTGGTTGGTTGGTTGGTTGGTTGGTTGGTTGGTTGGTTGGTTGGTTGGTTGGTTGGTTGGTTGGTTGGTTTTTGTTGGTTGGTTGGCTGGCTGGCTGTTGGTTAGTTGGTTGGTTGGTTTGCTTGTTGGTTTGTTTGTTGTTGATTGGTTAGTTGGGCAAGTGATGGGTTGATTGGTTGGTTGGTTTGGTTGATTGGTTATTGATTGGTTGGTTGATTGAGGAGTGGGCGAATTGGTGATTTCGTAGGTTGTTTGTTGACGAGTTGGTTCGTCAGCTGGATGCTTGCTTGGTTAAGAATTGATTGGTTGAGGAGTGGGTGGATTATTTGGTAGCTGGTTGGTTAGTTGTTGGTTGAGTTGGGCCAAAGTATGTTCTCCAAATTCATACTCGAAATGAGGCAGCTTAACCCTTACTACGCTGAATTAAATGTTGTCATCTGCTGGAAATGTTTTATTTTCAATATTTCTCGACAAAAACCTGGTTTTAACAGCAGTTTTTTGTTAAGAATTAAAGCAAAAATGAACAAGAGTTGTCAGAGGACAACGAAGCGCGCCCGGTGGCAGCAAAGGAACCGAGGGCACATTTGAACGTGGATTTGCCACAGCGCAGTAGAGGACCCTTGGAGCAATGCGTGTGTGAAATATGAAGCAAATCCAAGCAAGGAAACAGAAAATATAGGCCATTATAATTTTTGAAGACGGACGGACCGGACGGACGGACGGACGGACGGACGGACGGACGGACGGACGGACGGACGGACGGACGGACGGACGTTCTTACATTACTATACTTATGTGGCTTATCACATGTTAAATATTAGCCACATAAAACGATTTTTAGCCACATAAAACGATTTTTTAGGTGGCTAATTGCAACCAACCCTATCCTTTAACAAGTCCATAACCCTGTGGGGCTGGCCACATAAGTACCCTAATGTGTGCCCGGACGGATGGATGGACGGACGGACGGACGGACGGACGGACAGACGGACGCCTACGACGCCGAGGGTATGCCATAAGCACGGCTTCCTTCGGAAGGCGCACTAAAAACAGCTGACAGCAATTTTCGTCAACAGCGTAGGAAGGGTTAATTAGCCTAGACAGCTGTACCAATCTAGCTTTCGGATTTTGCGCACAAGAACGGAGTACATACTCGGAAAGTTGTATCATGTGGAGGGTATATGTATCTACCTCAGAGTCCCAATCAGAGTCATCTTCGTCCTCACCCTTGGGCGTCCGGGTTCGCGGTTCCTCCACCACGGCTTGTATCACAGTCTTCTGGATGGACCCTGACCCACTCGTTGTGGTCGGGTCTGGGGTGTCACGTGACCTGGGGATATAGATATTGAGTTATAATGACCAGTAGGGCACCCCCCCACCCCGCCCCACCACGGCTGTCTTCTGGATGGACACTCTGTCACGTGACCTGGGCGGCAAGGGTAGGGTTATTGAGTTATGATAATGAATAGTTCTACCTTGATCAATCGAGTGTCCTTTATCGGCAATGATGTATTAAGATCTAGCGCAAACAATGAATTTATTCACTTTTGAATGATTAATCAGCCATAATTTTACTTGCAAAATATTCATATTTTCTATAAACTAAAACTCTTTATTCTCATATTGACTTGTACTATCCACATACCTGGGTGGCGGTGTAGAGTCTGACTTTGGCTCGGGCGTGTCCACAGAAAGGCTGGGTGACTTCTTGGTTGGGATTTTGGCACTCGGGGTAATAAACGATGTCATCACATCCTC
The DNA here is from genome assembly GCA_029237695.1 of Conchocele bisecta. NCBI lineage: Eukaryota > Metazoa > Mollusca > Bivalvia > Lucinida > Thyasiridae > Conchocele > Conchocele bisecta. The sequence goes on along the minus strand of CM055266.1, from coordinate 6,904,592 downwards.
GATTTGGTCGTTAAACTCCTCAATGTTGCTCTCGTCCTCAAACTCTATTTCACCAACTTTGGGGCTGGATAACTGTGAATGATTGATAGGTTGGTCACAGCCATATATATATATATATATAGACACAGTAAATATAATAATTTATTGGATTTGACAGGATAATTTAAATGATCGTTTTAATGATTCACACCCAAAATTATCACAAAGCTAATAGCAAAATCGATATACTGTGCCATGTGTCAAGTCTGCTGTGCTGTTTCAAAGTTATTGAAGGAAAATACTGAAACAAGAGTTGTCAGAGGACAATGAAGCGCGCCCGGTGGTAGCAAAGGAACCGAGGGCACATTTGAAAACACAACGTGCTGGATAAGGGAAACAAATTTTATGAGCCATTTACCAGTGTGTGTTAAGGTTTCGAGCGTACAAAGTATTTGACCTTGACCCTGGGCTTAGCAGAGGTAGAGGACCCTTGGAGCAATGCGTGTGTGAAATATGAAGCAAATCCAAGCAAGGAAATAGAAAATATAGGCCATTTACCCGAGCGTCCAAGCGTTAAGGTTTGAGATGCACAAAGTATGTGACCTTGTCCCTGAGCTTAGAAGGGGCGGCACGGACGTGGATTTGCCACAGTGCAGTAGAGGACCCTTGGAGCAATGTGTGTGTGAAATATGAAGCAAATCCAAGCAAGGAAACATAAAATATAGGCCATTATAATTTTTGAAGAAAGACGGACAGACGGACGGACGTTCTTACGAGAGATACATTGTGAGGTTATTTCCTTTGATGTTTACACTGTGGGGTTAACCTCACAATGTAGCAACTTATTCCGTTATTTTCTTCCTTAACGATTCTCTTACGGAATAAATCGCATAATATGCAAATGAGCTAGCCATTAGTTAATTATATTTGAAAAACACTTATCCAAGTGTCTTAAATAGGGCGGTGGGTGGGTTTCAGCACAACACAGCAACCTCACAATGTAGCTCTCGTAAGTACGGACGGACGGACAGACGGACGTTCTTACAGTACTATACTTATGTGGCTTATCACATGTTAAATATTAGCCACATAAAACGATTTTTAGCTACATAAAAGGATATTTAGATGGCTAATTGTAACCAACCCTATCCTTTACCAAGTCCATAACCCTGTGGGGCTAGCCACATAAGTACCCTAATGTGTGCCCGGACAGACGGACGGATGGACGGACGTTCTTACGAGAGATACATTGTGAGGTTATTTCCTTTGATGTTTACACTGTGGGGTTAACCTCACAATGTAGCAACTTATTCCGTTATTTTCTTCCTTAACGATTCTCTTACGGAATAAATCGCATAATATGCAAATGAGCTAGCCATTAGTTAATTATATTTGAAAAACACTTATCCAAGTGTCTTAAATAGGGTGGTGGGTGGGTTTCAGCACAACACAGCAACCTCACAATGTAGCTCTCGTAAGTACGGACGGACGGACGGACGGACGGACGGCGAGGGTATGCCATAAGCATGGCTTCGATCGGAAGGCGTGCTAAAAAGAACCTCACATATTAGGTATTTTTAACAATTTTCGGGGGTGACTGAGAAAGCTTGATGCGAAATTCAAAGTGAGAATTTGGTTTGATAAAAATACTTCCGGTGGTTTGATGCAAGTGACAAAGGGAAAATGACAGGTAGGTACCATGTTTCATGCCTTGTGCAAAGCCCAATTTAACATGCCAATATGCTTATCCAGACCACAAGTGGTTCAGATTTATGCAGGCCATTCACAACTTTCGTCATTTTGTCCAGTTTCTTAGACCATTCGAGAAAATGCCGGACATCCCCGTCCCCAAAGCAGTTTTTAACTCTCTCACAGTTTACACCTTTTCGCAGGACTTTTGCTCTGCTAAAACCTTCACTGTATAATGCATTTTGATAAAATTACACGATATCGCTGCAAGGTTTGTGAAAATCTTCACAGCATTTTCGGAAACAGCATTGTTTGATCTGAATCCACTGTAAGACCATTCAAGTTTGATGTGGCGATATACGGCGCGATGCAAATGCATTGACGAACAGCATTGACAAACATATTTCCAATGGAAAATGCTGCCAAACCATGTTTTTACTGAGAAAAAAAGACAAAAGATAAATTAACAGCAGACGACTATTTTCGGTTCCCGCATTCTAAGGGTTAAGACCTTTACAGTTTATGCCAAGTCTTACATAAATTACCTGAGCTCCAAGTCTGTCCTGATCACGTGGGGTCCTCGGTGTGTACATGTCATCAGTCGAGTCCCACTGGCTCGTCTACAATAACATCAGAGGTAAAATGTCTTATTGCTTACAATTATCATGAAATAATTTGTTGTCACATTTTCTCTTATTTTCAGATTTTTCTAAGAAAGTGTTTTGACAGCACAAACTCATGTGCAGACAAAAACAAGGGACCGTTTCACTAAACTGTTCACGACTAACATGTTCGTGCACACTTATGATGTCTGTAAATATCACATTAACAATGTTTTCTTATAAACAATTATTGGATTTACATTTATTGAGCATAGGCCTATGTTCAATAAATGTAAATCCATCAACTGAAATTTCCAGACGATCCTAAATTTGCACTTACCAACATTTTAGTCGTACAAAGTTTAGTGATTGCAAACAGTGTAGATCCAGATGAGCCGACTCGTGACATGAGCATTAAGTCAATGCGTGTGTGAAATATCAAGCCGATGAGTGCAAGGAAACTATCCGAGCGTTAAGGTTTCAAACGCACCAAGTATATGACCTAATGTCTGTTTCACGAATACTGCCCAAATTTTACGGCTATATAATCAATTCAAAAACAAGATTTCTTTTGATAATATTAAATTAAAGGAAAAATTAAGAATGAGCCTTCTTTTTATTTCGTGAAATTTGGTCAAATATTGATTTTATTGCGAAAAAACAATTTCCCCATGTTAAATCCCCATAGACATCTTCACGGAGTGAAGATGTTAAATCCCCATAGACATCTTCACGGAGTGAAGATGTCTATGGGGATTTAACATGGGGAATTTTTTTTGAATTTTAGAAATACTGGACCGATTTTCAAAATTTAACTTTTGTTTTCTTAGTTGGATCATTTCCAAGCTATCTAGTCAGGTTTCGGAGCCAATTTCCAATTTTTTTTGTTTTTTGGACTCCTCCCACAGTTCCTTACCACTTTTTCCCCCATGTTAAATTCCCATAGACAAATCAATTTTTCGTAATAAAATCAATATTTGACCGAATTTCACGAAATAAAAAGAAGGCTCATTCTTAAATTGTTCTTTAATTTAATATTATCGCAAATAATATTGTTTTTGAATTGTCTATATAGCCGTAAAATTTGGGCAGCTTTCGTGAAACAGACTATAGACCCTGGGCTTAGCAGGGGCGGGAAGATCATGGAGTTGTCACAGGGCAGTAGAGGACCATTAAAGCAATGTGTGTGTGAAATATCAAGCAGATGAGTGCAAGGAAACAGAAATTATAAGACATTTACCAGAGTGTTATGATTTCGGGGCGGACGGACGTACATACGGACGGACGGACGGACGGACGCCAGTAACACTATATGCCCCCTCACCATTCGGTGGCAGGGGCATAACGATGTAGGAACATAATATATGTTGTTAGTCAATAAATAGTTGGACTGTTGTCCAGTCATGCAGTATACACTGGTACAAGCAGTATATATGTAGTTAGTCAATAAATAGTTGGACTGTTGTCCAGTCATGCAGTATACACTGGTACAAGCAGTATAAATATGTAATTAGTAGTGTCGGTTTTCACACAGGTTGAAGTAATGGACCGAGGTCTATAAAATATACATTAAATATGCCTAAAAGCCTAAATATGCCTAAATTTTTTGTTTAACTTACTTTTTTTTCATGTCTATGCTTTTAGGCATATTTAATATATTTATAGACATCGGTCTGTTACTTCAACCTGTGGGTTTTCAGTGGCTAACATGTGCAAAGAAATATGGCAAGACATGCAAATCTTCTTTTTACTATTCTCCACATTATAAGTTGTTTAATCTCAGAATTTCAAATTCTCCATATGAGACCAGCCATGTGATTTTGTACGTGAGAAGATGTACATTACTTTATGAAAAATATTTACAGAAACTGTGATATTTTCTGTAAATGACATTGAAAGTTGACATTGAATTTTAGAATTCCACATTTGTTATGAATATTTTGTCATCTTTCGACGTGATTTATGGAAAATATCATAAATTTTAGTGGCCCCGTCTCATGATTTATGGTCATATGTTAATATGTGGCTCTGACTAGATAAATAGGGCTTATAGGTTGTGTGACTAGTGTAGATCCAAATCAGCCTGCATGTACATCCGCACAGTCTGATCAGAATCTGCACTGGTCGCCATTCCACCAATGAAACACCCGTCAGGCTTCTAACAAGGAATATGTTATTCTTATCATACTATTTGACCAGGAGCTACACTGGTCACAAATCTCATAAACCCCATTTCTGCAGTCACAGACACATATGATCACTGATCATGACCAGCTGTAGTCATCATGTTGAGCACTTTGTCAGTGGAAATGACCCTTTCAACACCACAGGCCTGTATAGTGGTATTGGCAAAAAGTGTAGATCCAGATGAGCCGGCTCGTGACGAGCCGTCTCATCAGGATCTGCAATTTTTGGAAGTAATTTTCATATTTTTTTAGAACAAGAACACCTTTTCATAAATGGACTAGTCTGGCAATTATTTTGTGACGGGTTGGATTGGTTGAAAAATTGACATATCAAAATCCATTCCAGTTACTTAGAGGTGAAAGGGTTAAGGTCATTTTGCAGAATTTGGAGATCCAGATGTCATTGCGATCATTACAGATCTGGACAAAAATATAGTTCTCCTTGACATAATAGATTCCAATTGAGGGGTGACAACAAAATGGTGATGGGTTAATTTGTTAATACAATGGGGAAATTATACAAACATGATTGGTGATACAGTGGAGCAGCAAACTGACATCATTTTAATGCAAATACATGTATTCATTCTGGATGGCATTTTACATTTGTATTTATGTTCTTACCACTAGAAAAAGTATATCTTTGATGGATGTAAATGTGAAAGATGCCTTATACTCCTTTAACCATCATATGATGTCATTTTAAGAATACACAATTTCATGTACAGAAGTTAAAACTATTAACAACAAAAGCAACTTAATTTTTGGGCCCATCAATTAATACTTTCAGTCCGATGTAATTGAAATGGACTATTCCATGCTAATTTTCAGACTTGTATTAATCAGAATACAGGTAGAATATTTTCTGTAGTGTTTTTGTTTTTCGACAAACTTGTATGATTAATTGATTGATTGCTTCATGGAAAGTGACTCATGTCAACATCCAGCTAATTAACGAAACAGCTTGAGCGTGGTTGCTCAAAACCTCACCTCAGTAAGATTAACAGGGCCCGGTTGCTCAAAGCTTCTGTTAGCTTAACAGACTGTTAAATCCTTAGCAATGCTAAGGATTTAACAGTCTGTTAAGCTAATAGAAGCTTTGAGCAACCGGGCCCAGACCGTTAAATCCTTGAGCAACAGGGCTTGATATTTACGGTAGCCTGGAAAAGTTCATGTGACATACTTATTGGTAAGTATAAAGGCAAACTATGGATGAACTAGTGGTATTGTCTTTGCTTTGTTCCAACAAAAGTGCTGTAAAATAAATTGACAATGTGACAACTTAGTATTAAATACAAACTCAATGTTAGTAACATTCATGGGTGCGAAGGTCGGTGTCAACTGATGAAAATCAAATGGTTACAACACTCCACACAAATCACCTCTTCCTCAAACGAGACTTGGAAGTCGGCGGTGTCATTTGTGGCTGGCTCCACACTGAGCCGGAAATCTTCCTGCATGGCCACCAAGTTAGGGCTTACGTCAGTGACAGTGCTTGGTGTGTCCACAGTTAGAACCTTTGCCACTTCTTTATCTGAGGCCCCAACACTGCTGGCTCGAGAGGCGTTACTTTTAATTGAATGCTTTTTCCGCAGCTTCCTTGTCATTCTAATGGTCTCAATTACTTCATCTTGGAGTGACTCAGTGTCAAAAGCAGTTGAATCGGATATGTCACTATCTGCCTCAGTGGTGCTGGGTTCATACTCAAACACACATTTTGGAGCTGTAGGGTCAATGACCTTGAGATCTGAAGAGCTTCGATGTTGCTCTTTCTCCATTTGTCTGTTGTATTTCTCCACTATACTTGGCTGTCTGTCATCTTCATCATCATTTACTCTCTGTTTATCATAGCAACCAATCTCCCCTTCAATGATTTCATCAATTTCCTTCAATGGTTGTCCTTGGAATATAGCTGTATCCAGGGTATCACCCAACTCACCTTTGTGGTCAGTACTGGCCTGCGTGATTTCTATTCTATCTATGGTCTCATCCTCCGAATCAAAGTCAGATTCATAACCTTTAGCTGCAGCCTTACCACCTGGCCCCCTATCTCTAATCTCCCTCAGTTCCTCTTCATCTACTGCAGTTTCATTAAGTTCATTGATCACCAGAGCGTCAAGTTCTACGGTGTTTGCGAGATTATACTGTGCAGAGATATTTTCTGGACTGGTGGATTCCTGGAGGATTACTGAGGTGTTGGAATCTGGGCGATCAGAGATTTCATCCTTCTCAATATCAGTGTGGTCCTAAATAAGCAGCATGGCAACAAAACATGTAACATGAAAGCTGAATATCATACACTAGTTGTACTAACCATGCTAACCACTTCAATTACACAACTGACTATGACATAATAATATTTGTGAGTTAGGAACATTAATGTTTTTGATAAAATTTTGAAATCAAGAACTTTGTTAGTTATTGGAATCGTCACAGAAAATCTAGTATAATGCCAGAATACAAACGTCAGTTATTGGAATTACTAAACAGAGTGGAACTTCCATTGCCATTTTCAACTGCATATTGAAGTAAAACATGAAGTGGATGTTGAACAGAGATTTTGTATATGGTCAACTATGATTGCTGAATATTTTACGTGGTAAAAAGAAGAGGTTTGATAAATGTAATTCATGGCAAGCAAGTACAAATATGGACAAACGCAAAATGAAGCATCCCACATCCAAGAGTAATCCAGATATCAAACATGCTAGATGTATACCAGGGATTCCGCTGGAGATCGGCACTTTCGCAATTGGCGATAAAAATAAACAATTGGCGATAAAAAATTACAATTTTCTAAAAAATAAAAATAATGTTTTTTTTTTGGTTTTTTTAAGTGGCGATTTTTTTATTTTCCCCAGCGGAATCCCTGGTATACATGCATATAAATTAATAATTATTTGGGCTACAGTGTCCACATAACTGTGACGCAGGGCGGCTTGTAAGTGGCCCTGTGTTACAGACAGAAAATTTGGGTTAAACTTGTTACTGCTGATATTATACAGTAAACCACAGCAAGACTCCAGAGTGAAGCCCATTTGAACAATTATTATAGTTTTCTTATTTCTGCTAAAATGCAATTGGAAGCTCATTGAAGCATCTCAATTCAAAAGAACGTCTTCCAATTTGCACTTTACATTTTGCGAACAATACAAAAATATTGAACACAGGGACAGCAATTGCCATTGCGGGGATTGCGCTTAAAAAACCTTCTGATTAGTCAAAGCTGAGCTACTCAGTCTTGGCCAACCACATTGCTTGATTATTTTGAGTATGAATTTGGAGAATGTGCTCGGACGGTTTTAAAAGTACAGATCCAGGATTAGTGTTTTATCATTTAAGTATATGTGCATTCTCGGTGAGCCTTGTAATTTTTACACATTCCATAGATTTGCTTGATAAGAAGGCACTAGCCTGCAGGGATTCCGCTGGCGATCGCCACTTTCGCAATTGGCGATAAAAATAAACAATTGGCGATACAAAATTAGAATTTTCGAAAAAAAAAAAAAAATCCTTTTTCTTTTTTTCGAAAATTGTAATTTTTTATCGCCAATAGTTTATTTTTTATCCTATTGGTTATTCCTTTTTTTTTTTTTCTTTTTGAAGTGGCGATTTTTTTTATTTTCCCCAGTGGAATCCCTGAGCCTGGTACAATGTGATATCTATATCACAGCCAATGCTGGCATCATATGATCACATTTTTGTGCTGTATTTCACTGAGAAGCAAGTAAAGAATTGAATTTGCTGGAATCTGGAGAGAAACTGATAGTAAACTGTGCCTTACCATTCGCCAGGGCACGTTACTCGGTCTTATACCACGTCTCTGATAATTGGCAAAAGTGAAAGCGAATGGGTGAGTGTACAGTGCTCCAGATAAGGTGCGTATTGGCGTATTTTACGTAATTATTTCAGCTAAATACGCATTGATTATCATAAAGTTGAAACTTCACTTAGTTGAGCTGCAAAAAGCAAACAATGTTTGCTTTTTGCAGCTCAATTAAGTGAATGTTTAAATTTGTTATTTTTTATCATTTTGTTCCCCAAAAAGCAATGAAAAAAAATTAATAACCCATGTGCAAAAGTAAAATACGCAATGATTTTGAAATCAGGGGGTATAGTACGCTTTAGACACAAAGCTTATCTAAAGCTCTGAGCGTACCTACAACAGCTAAGTCATAAAGTGACGGGACCTCAGTTTCAAGTCTCATCCGAAAGACCAGTGGAATGGAAATACTATGAAAGTATTTCTCATGTCTGGGGCGGGGTTTGAACCCACAACATCTGGTATTGAAGTCCAGTGCTCTAACCTCTAGGCAACATCCCGTCCCTGATAATTTGCAAGAAACTATACGATGTGAATGATGCATCAGATGAAACTTTCCATGGCAGTCGAAACTAGACATTATGTATGCAAAACATGGATAGGCCCCTGCGGCATACTGGACTCTAACTGGACAAACTCTTTGACGTAAATGTACACGGTCGGACGTACAGATGGACGGACGGACAGACGGATGAATGGATGGACGTACGGACAGACAAACCTCAAGAGCAACACAGTATGCCTCCCTTGCTATCGCATAGGGGGCATAATAAGTGACTAATTGGCTGCCATTAGATTGATGGACAATGCAGATCATGTGTAGAATCGGCCTCTTAACCCATTTCATGCCGAGAATTCGTCATTTTCTTTCACAAAGACTGCATGATACAGCAGAGGTTTTCGAGCCTTCAATATGGCACTAAGTGCCCTCCACAACAAGTGGTGTACAGTCACAAAGAGGAAATAAGAAAATATTTTAAATGCCTTGGTTGGCAGATAGGGGAAACATCTAGCAAACTTCTAAACCAGACTGTATTCACATGCAATAGAACTGACTATATTAATCATGGCATAGTTAACCCATTAAAGACAATTATAGCAGTATGAAACTTTTTAGGGGAAAAAATCCTATTTTCTTTATTTCATCTCGAAAGTATATGTTGTTACCACTCATTTGAACCGTCTCGACGAGACGGTTCAAATGAGTGGTAACAACATATACCTTTATTGAGAAATAAACAAAATAATGATATTTTTTCAACAAAAATTATCGTATCATTTGACTGAAATGGGTTAATACTTAACCAGACCCACTGATACACAGTCCACACACTATAATATTATGCAACCCGGCTATACAAAGACCGGAGGCACAAATAAATGCCAAAAAATCACTTTTATCAACCAATGGCTCTCATGAAACTTTAGACATGGTTATCTTGAAAATGAGAAAGACACACACACATGTTTGTAGTAACTGCCTGATACCAAGTAATCAAATCAAACTCATGTAAAAATCCCAAGAAAATCACAGCAAAACACACAAAGTCAATGATGAATCGCAAAACACAGATGAACTTTGCATCGTTAATTGTAACCAGAACATCATTACAGAGCTGCCTCTACTCGGTTACGGAAGATGCAAAATTTTCTATTTTCTTGCAATTGAGGACGGGCCAAGCTGCAATGACTTACATAATATTATGCAATAGAACTGACTATTAATCATGGCAGATTTAACCCATTAACGATGGGATACAATTATAGTACCGTAATATGAAACTTTTTAGGGGAGAAAAAATCCTGTTTTCTTTATTTCATCTCGAAAGTATATGTTGTTACCACTCATTTGAACCGTCTCGACGAGACGGTTCAAATGAGTGGTAACAACATATACCTTTATTGAGAAATAAACGAAATAATGAGATTTTTTCAACAAAAATGATTGTATCATTAGACTGAAATGGGTTAATACTACAATGTTTGCATGCGAAACGAATCCAAATCAGAATACATACAAGAAAGTTATCGTATACATCCTAGTTTTCAACCCGAACCATATGTATAAGACACTTAACTAACTATTGCAATATATTTTACAACATCAATAGCACTGTGCATAAACAATGATGTGCGCAGTTACCTTTTGTCTCTGTAATATCTGCTTGGTAGAATAAACGAATAGAGTAAATAAATGAAGTGGTGTTTCCAATGAACATGGTTGGCATAAATCGTTACTGAGCAAATCACCCTCAAAACACTGATACTATAAACAAGAGGGCCATGATGGCCCTAATTCTCTCACCTGACTCCATGAACACCAGAGGAGAATGTGACATTGAGTTCATGTGTTTTAAAAAAATTGTGCTATTTTTACATGGTGGTCATCTTGGATTAAGCGATGACTCTCATTTTACCAAATTTGAAAATGCTTCACCCAAGGATCTTAACTTCCTATGAAGTTTGTCCAGCATCGGCCATGTGGTTCCTGAGAAAAAGACGTTCAAAATCTTGAATAAATGGACCTTTTGGTGGCCATCATGGATGACATAATCATCCGATTCCGTCAAATATTGCACCAGAGTGATCGCCTCATCGATACCTTCAATTTGATATATGACATGAGCATATTCGGTCAAAAATAAAATTACACCCCAATTTGACACCACGGGCCACGCCCATTTTTGACCCCAGGGTCACCATTTTCACAACTTTGAAAGAGCATTGTAAATCGAGCATTTCTACCAAGTTTAGTCGAAATCCGGCCAGCGGTTCACGAGAAGATCTTTTTAAGAATATCTGCTATTTTTAAACAGCGGCCATCTTGGATTAGCGATGCCCTCCATTTTAACAAATCTGAAAAGGCTTCACCCACGGACCATAACTTTTAAGTTTGGCTACCATGGGCCAAGCGGTTCATGTGAAGAAGAATTTTGAAATCTCTAATAAAAGAACAACCTTTTGACATTTCGGCGTCCATCTTGGATGACATAACAATCCGATTTCGACAAAAAATGTACCAGAGTGATCGCCTCATTGATACCTTCGATTTGATATATAACATGACCATATTCGGTCAAAAATAAAATTTCACCCCACGGGCCACGCCCATTTTTGACCCCGGGGTCACCATTTTAACAACTTTGAAAGAGCATTGTACATCAATCATTCCTACCAGGTTTCGTCAAAGTCCAACTAGTGGTTCATGAGAAGAAGATTTTTTAAGAATTTATGCTATTTTTAGACGGCGGCCATCTTGGATCAGCAATGACCTCCATTTTAACAAATCTGAAAAGGCTTCACCATTGGACCATAACTTTTAAGTTTGGCAACCATGGGCCAAACGGTTCATGTGAAGAAGAATTTTGAAATCTCTAATAAAAGAACGACCTTTTGACATTTCAGCGGCCATCTTGGATGACATAACAATCCGATTTCAACAAAAAATGTACCAGAGTGATCGCCTCATTGATACCTTCGATTTGATATATAACATGACCATATTCGGTCAAAAATAAAATTTGACCCCAATTTGACCCCACGGGCCACGCCCATTTTTGACCCCGGGGTCACCATTTTAACAACTTTCAAAGAGCATTGTACATCGATCATTCCTACCAAGGTTCGTCGAAATCCGGCTAGCGGTTCAGGAGAAGAAGACTTTTTAAGAATTTATGCTATTTTTAGACGGCGGCCATCTTGGATTAGCAATGACCTCCATTTTAACAAATCTGAAAAGGCTTCACCCATGGACCATAACTTTTAAGTTTGGCTACCATGGGCCAAGCGGTTCATGTGAAGAAGAATTTTGAAATCTCTAATAAAAGAACGACCTTTTGACATTTCGGCGGCCATCTTGGATGACATAACCATCCGATTTCGACAAAAAATGCACCAGAGTGATCGCCTCATTGATACCTTCAATTTGGTATATGACATGACCATATTCGGTCAAAAATAAAATTTGACCCCAATTTGACCCCACGGGCCACGCCCATTTTTGACCCCAGGGTCACCATTTGAACAACTTTGAAAGAGCATTGTACATCGATCATTCCTACCAAGTTTTTTTGTCGAAATCCGGTTGGCAGTTCTTGAGAAGAAGATTTTTTAAGAATTTGTGCTATTTTTAGATGGCGGCCATCTTGGATTACATAATGACGTCATTTTAACAAATTTGTAATCCCCCTACCTAAGGACCATGACCATGAAGTTTGGTGACAATAGGCCCAATGGTTACCGAGGAGAAGACGTTTGAAAATGTTTACGGACGACGGACGACGACGACGACGACGGACGACGGACGACGACGGACACATTGCGGTAACAATAGCTCACATGAGCTTCGCTCAGGTGAGCTAAAAAGGGTATTGTTCACAAGATTATCATGTATAAAATTTTCACAAAGATCTGCATAATTTTCCATTAACCCTTTACATCTAGAATACGGTAGTTATTCAAACATTGCTGTAGCACTTGCGAAATTCATCATTTGACATTTTTTACGTTAACTATTGTCAGTAGTCTAACATACTAGCCTGGAAACCAAATGTTAGTCATACGTCAACTATGAACATCAATTGTGGCTATGATTGGAGAGATGTGGATTTTCGTATTTGCTATCAACGTAGACCCAGACCAGACCAGCAATTTTGCACTGTTCACTATTCGGTCAACTAGCATATAACAGACAGTATAGCTCCTTATACTGCTGCAGGAAGACCAGGGGGCCGTTTCACTAAACTTTGTACGACTAAAATGTTAGCAAGTGCAAATTTAGGATCGTCTGGAAATTTCAATTGATGGATTAACATTTATTGAGCATAGGCTGCATATGCAGCCTATGCTCAATAAATGTAAACCCAATAATTGTTTAAAAGAAAACAATGTTAATGTGAAATATACAGACTATCATAATTTTGCACTTACAGACATTTTAGTCGTACAAAGTTTAGTGAAACGGCCCCCAGGAGCTGACCACAATTCCCACAGGTCACATGATTCTCCAATGGCAGGCACAACTAGTTACATCAGCCAGGTAAGACGCCAAACAGTCTACTACACAAGAGAACACTATTTGTATTGTGGCATGTTACACGTCATACCTTCTCTGTCCCAATGGAATGGTCAGGGTTCAGCGATTTCTCAAGGTCATCGTCATATTCATCAGACTGAAAATACACAGATAGTTTGTTTGTTAGTGTTTAACGGCCTATCAACAGCTAAGGTCATTTAACGCCGGGCAAATGGGTTCAATCCCATTTTAACCTGCTGCATTGGGGGGAAAATCCCAAAATCAGAATGGAATATTTACATCAAGAACAAATATATTCAGCCCTGAAATTAGAATAACCTGACCTGGTGCTAAAGACGTACATGTATGTGAGGGCCAAACCAGGTCTCCAGTCGGGATTCCGGCAAGGATGAAACCCGATCGTTAAATTACCCATCGCATTCTCCCACCTGCCACCCACCAATAAATACACAGATAGGTAAATAGTGTGAAGCAAGAAACTGTAGAAAAACAGGTTGATAATGTCCCACCTGCATTTTAGAGGGTTGGGTTGGGGGTGGGGGGTGGGGGGACTTTGTCCTCCAGTGTCCAAAAAAATGGGGAGATTTTGTCTGTATCCCAAATCTCACCCAGTGAATATATGGGCCACAGAAATAATTGTGATGACCAAACATTTGAATGTAGTTTCCTTTGTTGCAGCCTATTGCCAAACAATGTTACTGATTATCAAATACATTGATTTATACTTCAAGTCACATTTTGATGAAAATCGTGTGTGAATTACATTGTGTAAATATGCAGCGTTCCAGATAAGGAATTAGTAATTGAGTATTGTCACTCCATCAGTTCTGAAGCAATTGGGTATTTCAAAGTTTTAATTGTGTAAAATAAAATCACACTACTCTTTACACATGAACAGACAGCAATTATTGAATAGTTTGCTTCGAAATGACAACATTTCTTGGCATTTCATCAGAATTGTCTCTTGGAGACAATTCTAATGAAATACCAAGATGTGTTTTCATGTTTATTGTTTTCTACAGAATGATAAAGGTAACACAAAAAAATTATTGCTTTTTGATACTCGCTACTTCTGATTTCAATTGGATTTTTGGTAATTTTAATTGGGTCTTTAAGCAAATACGCAGCTTATCTGGAGCACTGAAATAGACTGTACCTCAACTCTGGGAATCACTGCATGTTGTTTCGAGGCCTTGACGTCCGACTCACTACGTTTCGTCGAGTCCCAGTCACTCTCTTCATCCTGCAGAAAACAATGAGGGATCGTAGCTAGTTATCTCCCTTTGAATTTATTTATAGAAATCTGATCCAAATTGTGTAGTTTAGAGCCTTATTGCTTGTAAAAGAGCGAATGTAGAATGATATGATGCGGATAGGAGCAATTATAGTGACATTCACTAGTCTTGATCCAGTAGCCTATTTCACCAACATTGCAAAGTATACTTTTCTAGCAAAGTATACTTTGAGGGAGAAATTTTCAATTTTAACATAAATGTATTAATTTTTATTATACTGAATTTATTACATTATCACAGCCAATTTGGCTGTGATAATGTAATAAATTCAGTATAATAATTATTCATACTTTTAATCATGAAATATATGCAGTCGTTAGTTCTATATGAAATAATGCATTTCAGGAAAAATAAATGATTACTCCCTCAAAGTATACTTTGCTAGAAAAGTATACTTTGCAATGTTGGTGAAACCGGCTACTGATCATACTACATATCTACGCAATCTGATCAGGGACTACAATATTTGCCAGATTCATATTTTCTGGTCTACTCTGTTCTACTCTGTAGACTGGGTCTACACTGTTGGCAAAACTAATTGTTTGTGCTATTCAGTAAGAAATAAACACTGAAATACAGCATAGGACTGGACCTCTATAAATAGATTTGCAAAGGGAAATAATCGACTACGAGTCCGCATTGATGGGGTCAGTCGATTTCATTTAATTTCAATTAATGGTGTTTAGTGGCCTGTCAACAGCTACGGTCATTTGTGGCTGTGACTGGAGAAATGAGGCTTATGGGTTTAGCAACCAATGTAAATCCAGATCAGCCTGTGCATCCGCAGTCTGATCAGGATCTACACTGTTCACCATCCCATCAATGAAACATTGATCATGCTTCTGATAAGCAATATAGTTTATTTCAGAGTTTATTTCATCAGGAGCTACACTGGTCACAAATCCCATAAGCCCCATTTCTCGAGTCACAGTCACATTTTAGGCTTCAATTTTATAATGATCATCTGCCCGAAATCTCAATGATATTCTACAATTTGCATCAAAATTATAAGGATATGCTGAAATGCTGTTGAAAACTACATTTATTTCATGGTAATTACATTTTCTGGAATTTAAACAATTATATTGCTTTAATATCGCTGAAAGCAACAAATTATGTTGATTATTCAATTACATGTACTGACTATTTCTTGGAATTAGAATCGGTAAATAAATATTTCCAGACAATCACAAGATGATGGACTTTGGAAATTACAGATTGTTAGAGAGAATAGATCCGTTGTTGGAATGTTTAATTTAGGTAACATTAACCCTTAGACCGCTATCTTAATTTTGTTGTCGTCTGCTGTTTATTTTCAATTTTCCATTTTTATCATCAAAAAAATGCTTTGTTAGCACTTTAGAATAATTTACAACATGCTTTGACAGCACTTTAGACTCATTTCCATTGGAAATGATTCTGAAGTGCTGTCAAACCATGTTTTTATTGAGAAATAAGGCAATATATAAAAGCAACAGCAGACGACAATTGTTGTGAGTAGTGGTCTAAGGGTCAACAGTCTGGAAATCAACATGTAAGAGTGCATGGCAGTTAATTTTGGGTGAAGCGGTAAACAAGCACATGGTCAATCTATCATACAGTTACTTATTTGTTTAATGGTGTTTAACAGCCTTTCAACAGCTATGGCTATTTTAGGACAGGTTAATGGATCGAATACCATTTTTCACGTGTATAGAAGGGCAGAAAATCCTAAAATCAGGACTGAATATTTACATAAAAAATATATATTCAGACTTGAAATTAGAATAACCTGACCTGGTGCTAGGTCCTCACCACATCAGTCACTTAGCCCCACTCCCTAAAAGTAATAGGATTAGTATTACCAAGAGCATAGTCAGTCGTTCAGACTTAGAAATGTACATAACCCATTACAATGCTGTCGTCTGCTGTTTATTTTCTACTATCCATTTTTATCATCAAAAACATGTCTTGACAGCTCTTTACGATAAATTCCAATGGACATGATTCTAAAGTGCTGTCAAGCCCTGTGTTTATTGAGAATGGAAGACAAAATATAAAACAGCAGCAGAAGACAATATTCGTTTCCCGTAAGGTTAAAGTGATACTTGAACCACCATTTCTGTACTTGTTTAGTCTTCCTGAGATAATTCAGTGAGAAAAGCAACCAATGTTATTTATTGCGCTATAATGTCAATAATAAATTGGCAACATAATATAACAGCAACAGAAAGATATATGCATGTAATCAGCTGTGAGAAGTAAAGCTATACATGTGCCATACAAGTTACAACAGCTTATCGTTTGAAGATGGCAAAAGTTACAAACAAGAAATCGTTAACACTGAGGAGGATGTACCCACAAAATGATTCTATAGTTACGTATAGTGCTGTCAAACCATGTCTTGATTCAGAAAGAGGACAAAATACTTAAATATTGTATCTTCAATTTATGAAAGCAGTTTAACCCTTAGAATGTGGAACCAAAATTGTCATCAGCAATTTTTTTTATTTAAAAAAAATTGCTGATGACAATATTTGGTTCCATATTCTAAGGGTTAAAATGCTTTCATAAACTGAAGATACTTTATTTAAGTCTACTTTTCATATTCTTACGTGGGAAAGATCACAATGTTTATTACACAGTAAGGTAACAATTAATCCATTGATTTATTTCTGAAGTAAAATTATGTGATATTCTCAACACGTATGGCATAAATTATGTAATAACGTAAGTGAAAAAAGCTGGAAGCAAAGTAAAACATAAGGAGAATAATCTAAGTTGAACATTTCAATGTGGGAGAGGAAATATATAGAGGATATTCATATTTTTGTAACGAATATGACATATATGTTCATCTCGTGGTGTGAAATGCCCATATTTCACTCGTGCCTAACGGCACTTGTGAAATATGGACATTGCATACCACTAGATGAACATATATGTCATATTCGTATTTACATCGTATAACTATGTATTTCATGGGTAGGTATATAATAAATATTCATATGTATAATTAATCTAATTTCCAACAAAGACATGTTTTGGTAAGAAATGTGAACCACTCCAACAGCGATTCAAAGTCGATGAATAGATATAAAGATACTACCTCTCTAAACCGGACATCAAGAAAACACTTGTGATCTTATTCGTTATGAGTTTCTTGGTCACTTAGCTCAGGTGATAATGTCTGTTCATGATCGCATAGCACACAACTACAGTGAAACCTCGGACACCGGTTTAGAGAGGTTAACTTAACAGTTGACCTCCAAATCTGAGCTTGACCTTTAACCCTTAGATCGCTATCTTATTTTATTTTATTTGTCGTCTGCTGTTTATTTTCTATTTTTATCATCAAAAAAATCTTTGACAGCACTTTAGAATAATTTACAACATGCTTTGACAGCACTTCAGAATCATTTCCATTGGAAATGATTCTGAAGTGCTGTCAAAACATGTTTTTATTGAGAAATAAGGCAATATATAAAAGCAACAGCAGACGACAATTATTGTGAGTAGCGGTCTAAGGGTTAAGATGCGACACTGAATTATGCTCATGACAGACCTGTTCATTGTGTAACAAGTACTAGAAATTGCTTGAAATTTAATAATAACATTTAATAATTACACAGATAGGGAGTTTTCACATTTAACCATTGCCATCTCAAAGTCACCTTGACCTTTACAGTACAGACATGAAGTTTAAGGCAAAACAACTTCATGTAACACTTGTATGAACATTGATATAGAGAAGTTATAGAGATATGGTTGAGATATAAATTTAAGTAGGTAAAGACACTAGGAGACTGACAATAGTTTAAGTATAGACACTTTCGGGGAGGTTTAACTCTTTGAACCCGAAAGCCCGCTATAGCGGTTTATGTAAACTGTGCAGATCCAGATGAGCCGGCTCGTAACGAGCCGTCTCATCAGGATCTGCACTTTTTGAAAGTAATTTTTACATTTTTGAGAATAAAAAATACCCCCTTTTCGTACATGGACTAGTCTGAAAATCATTTTTTGATGATTGGGTTGGCTGCAAAATTAGCATACCAAAGCCAGTCAGTCCAGTTACATAGGAGTGAAAGGGTTAAAATGATATAATATTTCTCACAGTGAAATGTGACTGACATGCCATGACAAGATGCGACTTATTGAGTTTTCACCAGTGTAGCTCCTGATCGGCTAGCACATTCATGTAGGCGGACGCAGATGTTTCGCAGAGCTCCAGATAAGCTTTGTGTCTAAAGCGTACTATACCCCCATATTTACAAAGCATTGCGTATTTTACTTCTACAAAAGGATTATTGATTTTCTTCATTACTAAATAGGGAACAAAGGATAATAAAATGCAAACAATTTAAAAATTCACTTATTTAAGCTTTTTGCAGCTGAACTAAGCAAATTTTCAACTTTATTACAGTATTTTCACTACTCAATTTGAAAATCAATGCGCATTTTCACATTGCTGTGTGTATTTTGTACTCCCACTTTTGATAATCAATGCGTATTCAGCTAAAATAAATGCGTAAAATACGCCAATACGCACCTTATCTGGAGCTCTGGTTTCTGTTCGGTTAGATGGTTCAAGAAAGTCTTGATTCATCTAACCATTGACAACAGTGTATAGTCCCAGAAGCTGGATAATGAATGTTCTGTATTGCTTGTTAGAAGCATGATGGGTGTTTCATTGATGGAATGCAGGGATTCTGCTGGCGATCGCCACTTTCGCAATTGGCGATAAAAATAAACAATTGGCGATAAAAAATTACAATTTTTTAAGAAATTTATTTATTTATTTTTTTATTGAAGTGGCGATTTTTTTATTTTCCCAAGCGGAATCCCTGGGAATGGCGAACAGTGCAGATCCTGATCAGACTGCGCGGATGCGTAGGCTGATCTTGGTCTACACTAGTCATAAACTCAATAAAACTTTTTGTCGCGGGTTGCAAAAAGGTTAAATAAGGTGCAATGGTAAATGACCTTCAGATGAGAGTCAGCTATGACCTTGCTATCTGATGTATGGACGGTAGGACATGCAGCTATGTTGATTTCTGCTTTAACAACAATCTGTGTAGCCTGAAATCCCAAATTAGTCAAATACCTACAACTTGGAAAGCTCTACAGTATGGGCTGCCTGCCACTCAAGATACATCAGTATTTGTTGTATCAATTAGAAAATTTGTTCATAAAACATGGATGCCCCCCACCTACCGTTTCGATAGTAACCAAGGCAAAATTTCAAAAGTGGGACATGGCCCGGTGTCGAATAAAAAATTGAAAGTCACTACCAAGTATCAAGCCTCAAGCTATTAAGGTTTAAAAAGCAAAATTTTCAAAATTCTACGTCCAAAGAGGGAGATAATCCATGACCCGGGGGCTAAATCAAAATTTAATTTGCGCATATACACACCATACGAAAATTACAAACCAAACATCAAGCATCCAGCTATTACGGTTTGAAAGTATTACGAGTTACAAGGCAAAATTGTAAAATGCTATGTCCAAAACGTGGAGATAATTCACAAACTGGGGGGTAAAAATAATCTAAATTGAGTTTGCGCATCATAGAGAAGCTACATACCAAGTTTCAAGTCTCTATTACGGTTAAAAGCTTTACATATTACAAGGTTTGTGACGGACGAATGGGACAGAAGGATGGGACGGAGGGACGGGATGGAAGGACGGGACAGGACGGACAAAGACAACACTAAATGCCCCCTCCAGTATCGTGGTGGGGCATAAAACAAGAGGGCCATGATGGCCCTAATTCGCTCACCTTGACTCCATGAACACCAGAGGAGAATGTGACATTGAGTTCATGTGTTTTAAAAAGATTGTGTTATTTTTAGATGGCGGTCATCTTGGATTAAGCGACGACTCTCATTTTACCAAATCTGAAAATGCATCACCCAAGGATCTTAACTTCCTATGAAGTTTGGCCAGCATCGGCCAAGTGGTTCCTGAGAAAAAGACGTTCAAAATCTTGAATAAATGGACCTTTTGGTGGCCATCATGGATGACATAATCATCCGATTCTGACAAATATTGCACCAGAGCAATCGCCTCATCGATACCTTCAATTTGATATATGGCATGAGCATATTCGGTCAAAAATAAAATTTGACCCCAATTTGACCCCACGGGCCATGCCCATTTTTGACCCCGGGGTCACCATTTTCACTACTTTGAAAGAACAACCTTTTAACATTTCGGCGGCCATCTTGGATGACATAACAATCCGATTTCGACAAAAAATGTACCAGAGTGATTGCCCGATTGATACCTTCGATTTGATATATACCATGACCATATTCGGTCAAAAATAAAATTTGAACCCATTTGACAACCACGGGCCACGCCAATTTTTGACCCAGGGGTCACCATTTTAACAACTTTGAAAGAGCAATGTACATCGATCATTCCTACCAAGTGTCGTCGAAATCCGGCCAGCGGTTCATGAGAAGAATATTTTTTAAGAATTTATGCTATTTTTAGATGGTGGCCATCTTGGATTAGTGATGACCTCCATTTTAACAAATCTGAAAAGGCTTCACCCATGGACCATAACTTTTAAGTTTGGCTACCATGGGCCAAGTGGTTCATGTGAAGAAGAATTTTGAAATCTCTAATAAAAGAACGACCTTTTGACCTTTCGGCGGCCATCTTGGATGACATAACCATCCGATTTCGACAAAAAATGCACCAGAGTGATCGCCTCATTGATACCTTCAATTTGATGTATGACATGACCATATTCAGTCAAAAATAAAATTTGACCCCAATTTGACCCCACGGGCCAACAACTTTGAAAGAGCAATGTACATCGATCATTCCTACCAAGTTTTGTCGAAATCCTGTTAGCGGTTCTTGAGAAGAAGATTTTTGAAGAATTTGTGCTATTTTTAGATGGCGGCCATCTTGGATTACGTAATGACGTCATTTTAACAATTTTGTAATCCCCCTACCTAAGGACCATGCCCATGAAGTTTGGTGACTATAGGCCCAATGGTTACCGAGGAGAAGACGTTTGAAAATGTTCACGGACGACGACGGACGACGACGGACGACGACGGACACATTGCGGTAACAATAGCTCACATGAGCTTCGCTCAGGTGAGCTAAAAAGTGAATATGAAGGTCATATATAGACCCTCAGTTTTAAGTCACATTCAAAATACTAGTTGGATGGAACTTCGATGTAAGTATCTTTTGCATGTCTAGACAGGGAATTGAACCCACAACCTCTGGCATTGCAGTATGATGCTCCAACCATTAGACACAGCTCATCACTATGAAATTATATCACCTATTATTGTCATGGGATAATAAATGGTAATGTGTAAAATATTTATCATACGGTTCCATGCACATGCTGCATATATGCCATTAGTAATTGTACAGTTCTATATACAGTATCTGAATTAATTAACCCTTAGACAGCTATCTTATTTGTTTTTGTCGTCTGCTGTTTATTTTCTATTTTCCATTTTTATCATCAAAAACATGCTTTAACAGCACTTTAGAATAATTTACAACATGCTTTGACAGCACTTCAGAATCATTTCCATTGGAAATGATTCTGAAGTGCTGGCAAACCATGTTTTTATTGAGAAATAAGGCAAGATATAAAAGCAACAGCAGACGACAATTGTTGTGAGTAGCGGTCTAAGGGTTAAGCAAATGCATGTTTAGTAGCTGAATTTATTTGTTACCACTTAAATGTTTCTCATTAATTTAATTTGTTTATTCTTTGACCACCTACAGACGATTTGTGTGTTTAGTGCATTTCTGACCACAATTGATCTTGATCAGCCTACACACTATCACACTGTGTGGTAACTCACATATGTGGCTGTGACTGGAGAAATTGGACTTATGGGATCTGCGACCAGTGTAGATCCAGATCAGCCTGTGCATCCGCACAGTCTGATCAGGATCTGCACTGTTCGCCATTGTTCGCACATGAATGAGACACCTGCCATGCTTCTAACAAGCAATATAGATCATTATCAGGCTACAGCAGTGAGCTATATGATCAGGAGCTACACACAGGTGGAATACTCGGACCTGTGACACCAACAAAATATTTTGTTGGTGTCACAGGTCTGAGTCTTCCACCTGTGGAGCTACACTGGTCTCAAATCTCATAAGCCCCATTTATCCAGTCACGGCCACATTTATGATCACCACAAAGTCACACTAGGTTTTCAGTTTGGACTGCAGTTACACTCACTTCTTCTCACATATTTTCACCATATTCGGCCAAATTAGCGTTCAATACCTTATTATCATTCAGATTTGATTAGACATAGACCAGCATGTACATTCACACAGTTCGAATGACCAGCGTGATCACCATTTGTCAGCTTGTTAGCAAAACATCCAGCCATTAGTTTGTTTGCTTGTTTATTGGTGTTTACCGGCCTATCAACAGCTAAGGTCATGTAAGGCCGGGCAAACGGGTTCGATCCCATTTTAATCTGCTGCATCGGGGGGAAAATCCCAAAATCAGAACGGAATATTTACATTGAGAAAAAATATATTTAGCCCTGAAATTAGAATAACCTGACCTGGTGCCTAGTCCATACCACACCAAAGTCACTTGGCCCCTTCCCCTAAAATAGGATTATGAATAATCGTAATGCTCACATAATGGGTATAACCAGATTCAACTGTCACATACAAATTGCAGAGACGTATGTGAGGGCCAAACAAGGTCTCCAGTCGGAATTCCAGTAACGATAAACACCGATCGATGAATTACCCGTCGCGTGCTCCCGACCAACCACCCCCACCAGCCATTAGTGACCATGTAGTTACAAAAGACTGATTTACAGTACACTCACGAGTATTTATTTTCGTCAGGGGGGGGGGGTCGTTTCGAAGGCTCAAGGGGTCTGAAGTATCTACCTGTTTGAAGGGGGGGTCGTTTCGAAGGCTCAAGGGGTCTGAAGTATCTATGGGGGTCTAAAAAAAGTGGACCTCAAGGCTAAAAAAGTGAACCTCGAGGCTGGGCGGGGGTGGTCGTCCGACCGCTCCGACCCCCCCTGGCTACGGGCCTGCTATTTTTGCTGTTCATGGCCTATTTTATTATTAGATTACTATACAATAGTATATGGTGCACCAAAGCGTCAGTACGCAATGTGAGGTTATATGTTCACCCTTTCAACACTACTAGTGTACCATGTAAATGCTAGCAAACAGTATAGATCCTGCAGCCCGCTCATTTTGAACCATCCATCTTTTCAGGATCGACAAAGCAATCTATGTTTCTATTTACACATTTCTGATCAGAATAGTCTGAACATTAACCCTTGTAAAATAGTTAAATAGTGTTGTATGTCTATTTTTCTTAAATTTTTCTCTCTAAAAAACATGTTTTGGCAGTGCATGAAAATTGTCTCCAATAGAGACAATTCCCAGGCGCTTCCAAAGCATGTTTTGGTTAAAAAATAAGTAAAATATGAAGACACCAGACATTATATTTGTCAAACATGGATATGCCCCCGTGGCATACTGGGGACCGTTTCACTAAACTTTGTACGACTAAAATGTTCGTAAGTGCAAAATTATGTTGTCTGTACATTTCAAATTAACAATGTTTTCTTTTATTGGATTTACATTTATTGAGCATAGGCTGCATATGCAGCCTATGCTCAGTAAATGTAAATTCATCAATTGAAATTTCCAGACGATCCTAAATTTGCACTTACGAACAGTTTAGTCGTAGGAAGTTTAGTGAAACGGACCCCTGGACTCTAACTGGAGAGACACTTACAAACTTTTCGACTTTTCAATGTAAATATACAGACCGGCATACGGACGGACGGTCGTACGTAACTTCAAGAGCAGCGCAATATGCTCCTCTTTCTATCGCATAGGGGGCATAAAAAACAACAGATGATAATATTTGTTACACGCCTTTTAAGGGTAAATTTAGAACAGTCCATTCAGAAGTTAGTATATACATGTAGGGGTGAAAGGGTTGGCTGGAAATAGTGACCTTAGGACTCGTGTCGTCATCATCCGAATCCGAGAACTGTTTGTAAACAAAATAGGATCACGTAAAACTGGTCCGCTTACTGACCAAATATATACAAACTTTGTGGCCGGTATACATGATCGGGCGACAGTTTTTACCAGTTGGTCTGGATTAAAGTATACTTTATAAATTAGTATCATTGAACATTATATAATGTGACAGTAAATGGTTGAAGGTTCCAGCAACAGCTGAGGCAATGTAGAGATGGAACCTTGGTTGGTTATAAGTCTGAAGCGAAAGATTTCACCAACATTGCAAAGAATACTTTTCTAGCAAAGTATACTTTGAGGGAGTAACCATTTATTTTTCCTGACATGCATTATTTTATATAGAAATAACGACTGCATATATTTGATGATTAAAAGTATGTAGAATTATTATACTGAATTTATTACATTATCACAGCCAAAATGGCTGTGACAATGTAATAAATTCAGTATAATAAAAATTAATAAATTTATTCTAAAATTGAAAATTTCTCCCTCAGAGTATACTTTACTAGAAAAGTTGCAATGTTGGTGAAATAGGCTACAGAGGATGTTACATGATAAATAGAATACCAGACCATAGGAATTACAATGAAAGTATTTCTCATGGCTATGGTGGGGACTGAACCAACAACACATTTCCTAGTCTTTAGGATGCATGAGTTGAGCTGGTCGCCATTCTAAATAGGGTTAAATTGTAAAGCCGCCATCTTGTTTTTTCATTTCCATGATTCACGAACGATGAAAAGAATAGAAACAAAATCGTTGTACATTAGCCTATAAGATTATTCTGTAAATATTTTGATGAGTAAAGTTTCTAAAGTCTAAAACAATTATTGATCAATTTACAAAAAGTACTGTCATGACTGTTTATTAAAATTCGCAATAAAAACAATATTTGATGGAATTTCATAAAAATAAAAGAATTTGGGGAGGTTGACTTATGTGACTAATGAAAAAGTACTTACATTTAATTTTTTTTTTTATTTAATGTGTTTAACCCTTAATTACTACGCTGAATTAAATGTTGTCGTCTGCTGGAAATGTTTTATTTTCAATATTTCTAGACAAAAACATGGTTTTGACAGCACATGAGAATCGTCTCCAGTGGAGACGATTCTCATGTGCTGTCAAAACCAGTTTTTTGTTAAGAATTAAAGCAAAAATGAAAAACAGCAGACGACAATTTCCGTCAACAGCGTAGGAAGGGTTAAGGGATTTTACAACGATACTTTATTGAACTATGTTCTGAGTGCCAAGGAGTGTTTGATGCAATTCAGTTCCAACTTATCTCGCGTCTGCTGACTAAATTAACTAAATTAAGTTGATTTAAATGCTGTTTTAGAATTTTGACGGGACAAATATGATAGTAGTTTTGTGCCGTGAATGGGAAAAAATATCTGGCTCAGCACGGAAACAAGCCTCGCCCATCCAGTTTACAAAGTCTCGCACTACTTTTCTCTACATCAAATTTATCAACCAAATAGTAATAGGGAAACTCAACAGATGGCTATTATGAACCTTCAGAATGTTAGTGCAAGTAGAAGTGTTTCGCTCATAGGGGTTCGTGTAACGCCAAAAAAAACACAAAAAAAAAAATTAAAAAATTTATACAGATAAGGGTTTTATAACTCCATTTGCACTCATTCAGATTATCGAACGTCAAAGCACAGAGCTGTGTTTGAAGAACTGCAGTCCCGTTGGCACGGCAACCGCACCTACTTCTGTACTTACATCAGAATCCATGTGTGCTTTGTTGGATGGCGGTTTTCCATCTTCCGGCTGAAAAAGGAACACATACATCGTTAACCATCGAAATGCTGAAATAATTTGAAATCTGCTGGGCTTTTCTCTTTCGATAAAACATGTTTTGTTCAATGGAGATAATTCTCATGTTCTGACATTTTGTGGAGAAATTTCAATGAGAGGATTGATTGATTGATTGGGGTTTTATGTCCGTTCATCTGCAAGGTCATTTGCAAGGCCCCATTTCTCCAGTTACAGCCACATATACAGACAGGAGGGAATGTACCAAATAAGATCATTTTGAAAGGCAGCAAACTATAAGAACTACACATACAGTGAAAGACAAGAAGCATTCTGCTACATAGCCTACAGGGGCCCATTTCACTAAACTTCGTACGACTAAGATATTCGTAAGTACAACTTTATGATCGTCTGGAAATTTCAATTGATGGATTTACATTTAATGAGCATAGGCTGCAAACGCAGCCTATGCTCAATAAATGTAAATCCAATAATTGTTAGTGTGACATTTACAGACTATCATAATTTTGCCCGTACAAACATTTTAGTCGTACAAAGTTTAGTGAAACGGCCCCCTGGTGGTGACATTGCCATACCTAATGTTATAGCTATATGCCTTCCAGCTGAGACGAATATCTCGCCCATGAAGGTCAAGGTCACCCGAATGACACCAATGAGAGGAAGCTATAAATGAAGTCTGGGACAGTTTGTTTGTTTGTTGGGGTTTAACGGCCTATCAACAGCTAAGGTCATTTAAGGCCAGGTCAATGGGTTTAACACTAAATCCCATATATTACCTGTACAAGTACATGTACATATTCAAGTACATGTACAAATGGGGAGAAAATCCCAAAATCAGAACTGAATATTTACAATAACAAAACTATATATTCAGCCCTGAAATCAGAATAATCCTGATCTGATGCCAGGTCCTCGCCACACCAGAATCACTTGGCCCCTCCCAAAAGCAGTAGGATCAGTAACAACATTTATAATGGCAACAACCCAATTCAACTCCCAGGTAACTAAAGAGCCAAAGATAAAAACGTACCTGAGGGCCAAACCAGGCAAATCGTGATTCCTATAAGGAGGAACCCATACCGTTAATGTACGCCATCTCATTCGCCCGACCGCCACCCACGTGCTGAAATTTTGAAATTGATGCGGCTGCATCACGCGACGTGTACTGCAGCCCCGGAATATGTATGTGTAAATCAGCTGTTTGAATGGGACGGGTTATCAAAGTAACGAAAGTACTGCATTAATGCTCCAATTGCATGATATTTCCGACGGAAATGTAACAATAACGTTCGACAATGTTCAGCCATGGGTAAACGTTTGCCGTGGCAATCGGGAATTGTTAGAACACGCGGCCTACGGCCTTGGGGTTCACGCCATGGCAAACGTTTACCCACGGCTGGACATGGTCGAACCATATATGTATTGCCCGTTTTCTGAGTCGCAATATTGCCAGTGGTCACCAACTAACCTTCCAATATTTGAGAATGCCCTGTCGGGGCTCAGATCCGGGCGCCTGGCTTTCTTCACGCGGACTTCTCATGTCGATGTCGGAGGCATCGCTGAAATTCGGGTCACTCACGTCCGAGACATTCCCATCAAAACCAATTGACTTTAGAAATTCTGGAATTGAAAAATTTATTTTAAATTACGCTGTAGACGGAAATTATTGTTTTTCATTGTTACCTTAATTCTTGACAAAAAAAATAACCTTTTTTGACAGCACATGAGGATCGCCAGTGGAGACGATTCTCATGCTCTGTCAAAACAGGTTTTTGTCGAGAAATATTGAAAATAAACCATTTTCAGCGGACGGCAAAATTTAACTCAGCGTAGTAAGGATTAACATATTGATAGAGGCATCAAGAAAACAGTAAAAATAGTAGATCTAAAAGTAGTAACGTGGCTGCGACTCAGGGATTCCGCTGGCGATCGCCACTTTTGCAATTGGCGATAAAAATAAACAATTGGCGATAAAAAAAATGACAATTTAAATCTTTTTTTTTTTTCTTTTGAAGTGGCGATTTTTTTATTTTCCCCAGCGGAATCCCTGTGGACAAATGGGGCTTATCGGTTTTGCAACCAGTGATTGATCAGGATCTTCACTGTTCGCCATTCCATCAATGAAACATTTGTCATGTTTCTCACGAGCAATATAGATCGTTATCAGGCTATACGAGTGTGCTATTTGATCAGGAGCTACACTGGTCACAAATCCCATAAGCCCCATTTCACCAGCCACAGCCACAAAAATTCACTGAATTTCAGCTTTCAAATAATAAAAACATTGGGATCTGGGTTTTATTTTGACTGTAGTTACAAAAGCCACGCTTTTAATAAAGTTACATCCGTGCACAAATTCATATTCCTGAGAAACGACGAATAACAAAACAGAAAATATGGCCTGCCGACACACAAATGCCCCGGTTGGCAGATTAAAGAAACTCTGGAAACCTTCATACCAGTAGCCTATTTCACCAACATTGCAAAGTATACTTATCTAGTAAAGTATACTTTGAAGGAGAAATTTTCAATTTAAAGATAAATTTATAAATTTTTATTATACTGAATTTATTACATTATCACAGCCAAAATGGCTGTGATAATGTAATAAATTCAGTATAATAATTCTGCATACTTTTAATCATCAAAAAAATGCAGTCGTTAGTTCTATATGACATAATGCATTTCGGGAAAAATAAATGAATACTTTCATGAAATCGGCTACTGGACCCATGGACACACACACGGACGGACGCACGGTCTAAACACTCGATCCCACCCATCTCTACTAAGATTGGCGGGAAAAAAAATAGTGATACACTAAATTTAGCAAATCTGAATATGACAAAACACTCTCTTATGAACATTTCAGAAAAAGATAATGTATGAAGAATATTTGCCAAAAAAATATTTATACAAACCTAATGTGTAATATCCCTAAATATTTGGACACCATTTGTTTTGGGAAACCCCTATAAAAGGGGTTTCCCGAAACAAATTGTATCCAAATACATTGTTATTGCGATACACAACCATACGAACACTAAATATCGGGACACTCTCTGTTGTGAGAAATTAGATATTATTTATATGCGATTCCTAGAAAAAAATGTGTCCGAATATTTATGGCTACATGAAAAACAACAACACACATGCAGTGCTCAATAAATGTCACATCAGCTGCTGTCGACATTGGAAATGCTACGTGTTACAATTCTAAGTTGGAACGCCAGACAGGAAGTAGTGTTGACCTACAGAAACAACTGCAGTTTTGCGCTATGCATTCAGAAGGAACAGGCAGCTATCAGGTTTTGTTTCAAAATATGAAATGGAAGTAGCAGCTTGATCCAGTGTGTTTTACTTCACATTAAAATGCAGCCAAGCTATGTATTGCTCATATGTGGATGTGACTAGAAAATGTTTGTTTGTTTGTTTATTGGGGCTAAACGGCCTATCAACAGCTAAGGTCATTTAAGGCCGGGTCAATGGGTTTAGTACTAAATCCCATATATTACCTGTACAAGTACATTTACATGTTCAAGTACATGTACAAATGGGGGGAAAATCCCAAAATCAGAATTGAATATTTACAATAACAGAACTATACATTCAGTCCTGAAATCAGGATAATCCTGATCTGATGCCAGGTCCTCGCCACACCAGAATTACTTGGCCCCTCCCAAAAGCAGTAGGATCAGTAATAAGCTTACTACTTTTATAATGGGTAATAACCAATTCAACTCCCAGGTAACTAAAGAGCCAAAGATAAAAACGTACCTGAGGGCCAAACCAGGCAAATCGTGATTCCTAGAACGTGGAACCCATACCGTTAATTTACGCCGTCTCATTCGCCCGACCACCACCCACGACTAGGCAAATGAGGTTTATGGGTTTTGCGACCAGTGTAGATCCAGATCAGCCTGTGCATCCGCACAGCCTGATCAGGATATGCACTGTTCGCCATTCCATCAATGAAACAGCCGTCATGCATCTAACAATCAATATACATGTAGATCAGTATCAGGCTACAGGAGTGTGCTATTTGATCAGGAGCTACATCAGTCACAAATCCCATAAGCCCAATTTCTCCAGTTACAGCCATATTTGTGACAAATGGGGCTTATGGATTTTGCGACCAGCGCATATCCTGATCAGCCTGTGCATCCAGTCTGATCAGGATCTGAACTGTTCGCAATTCGATCAATGAAACACCCGTCATGCTTCTACCAATCATTATATACCATTATCAGGCTACAGGAGTGTGCTATTTGATCAGGAGCTACATTGTTCACAAATCCCATAAGCCCCATTTCTCCAGTCACAGGCACATATGCCAGAATTACAGAAGAACATCTCTAAACCGGACGCATTGGAGGATGTCACAATATTTCCTGTTTAGGGAGGTTCTGCTGTAAGATTATTTTTATCAGGTAACGACCTCTGCATTGACTGAATACTCGATGACTGATAACAAATTGCCATATCCTGCATTGACTGGACATGCAGGACCACAACTACTTGAGCTGACATTCGATTGGTGGAACGTCGTCACATGACGTTTCCGAATGACGTCAGTGCAATAGCGCAATGCAAACAATGAAAACCATGTGATTTGTACCCACCCTCTAGCCCTCTAAGATTAAACTGTACCTGATAAACACCATACCATGACACTGCTGTATGTTGATATCAAGTTTATCAGGCAAGGCGAGGAAACGTGTAGGAATTACGAGGAATTCATACACGTTTCCTAGCCTTGCCTGATAAACTTGATATCAAAAGACACAGCTAAGGACACTCGTTTGCTATTCTCTATATACAACAGCTGATATGATTGGTGCAAGACAACAAACAAAACAAAACAACCCAATACAAGGCATTGAAAAACTGAAAATTATAAATGTCCGAGCGTGAAAAATTGCAAATTTCAAAAAATTGTATGTTCACATAAATTAAGTTCTATATACACAACCTGGGCCCGTTTCACTAAACTTTGTACGACTAAAATGTTTGTAGGTGCAAATTTAGGATTGTCTGTTGATTTCAATTGATGGATTTACATTTATTGAGCATAGGCTGCATATGCAGCCTATGCTCAATAAATGTAAATCCAATAATTGTTTGCAAGAAAACATTGTTAATGTGAAATTTACAGACTATCATAATTTTGCACTTACGAACATTTTAGTCGTACAAAGTTTAGTGAAACGGGCCCCAGGTGATGAAAAACAATGCCATTATCTAATTTCTACCCGTAAATATCATGAATATGTCTTGGAATTTCATTAGAATTGAGTCCTGAGTACTCAATTCTAATGAAATTTCAAGACATATTTACAGAGAGAAATAAAACATATACTCCATTTGGCGGAAATTTTCGCCGCTAGCATGATAAAGTGTTAATAGCTATAGGTCATCTATTTAATTTTTAATAATTTAATTTCGAGTGAGCGCTAGCGATCGTAGAAATTAGTTTATTAAAAATTCAGCACTTGACCTATAACTGTCTTATAGTTTGGCCGTCTACATCGCGTACACATGTTTATTTGAATCTGATTGGCGGTTTGACATCGAAGCGAGCATGCACAAATGGTAACAGGGTGCACGTCACATGGACTTCCGACAAGAAGGCGTCACCTCTGGCTCTAAATATAACACTGCACTTATTGTGAACAATTAATTATTAATTTAATAGATATTCGTGAAAGAGACGCAATATACAATTGATTTACATAAAAAAACGGTGATTGGTCGAGAAACTATGGCAAACAATGATTAACATTACCAACACAATTCTCTCCTAATTATTATGCAACCAGAATAAGAAAATGTTCCCAGTACAAAACACCAATGAATGGTGCCAATAGATGTCATATTCCTGCGAACATGGAGTGCTAGGTCTAATACTACAGCATGACAAAATGGAAATTAACCCACACTACGCAGGAGATGAAAACTGTCGTCTGCTGTTTTTCATTTTTGCCTTAATTCTTAACAAAAAAACTGTTTTGGCAGCACATGAGAATCGTCTCCAATGTCAAAACAGGATCGAGAAATATTGAAAATGAAACATTTCCAGTAGACGACAAAATTTAATTCAGAATAGTAAGGGTTAATGTTCAATAATCAGAAGGTAACAGTTCAATATATAGGTGGCTGTGACTGGAGAAATGGGGCTTATGGAATGTGTGACCAATCAAATAGCACATTCCTGTAGCCTGATAACGATCTATATTGCTTGTTAGAAGCATGATGGGTGTTTCATTGATTGCATCGTGAATAGTGCAGATCCTGATCAGACTGTGCGGATGCACAGGCTGATCTGGATCTACACTGGTCGCAAAACCGAGAAGACCCATTTCTCCAGGCGAAACCAAATATACTAATATAATATACTCTAATTAAAAACATGCATGTTATTGTCATTGCCGGTCAAATGGCAGAGAATACACTTGCATTCACGTGCACACTTTCACAGCAAGCAGATATATCTGAACATATTTATGTAATTATTAGAACATAACAATGTTTATTCAACGCTATGGTCATACTTACCGGCATGTTCCATAGCTTAATGAAAATAGTAAATTAAAATTACACTTGGATCAGCCTATGTCGGGTAGTCGATGCATACCGTATACATTCAGGACAAAATATTCTTATGTTTTATTCTTTCACCAATTTTTTAAACTACATACATAGAACAGAACCTGGAATAGAATGTTTGGCTCCTATGAATTTAGCAATGCCATTCTTAAGTTTTTAATTTTGATTCGAAACATAGAAAAAAAAAATGAATAGAATGTTTGGCTCATATGAATTTAGCCAGGCCACTCTTAGTTTGAAACATAGAAAAAAATGAATAGAATGTTTGGCTCCTATGAATTTAGTCGGGCCACTCTTAGTTTTGAATTTGAAACCGTAGAGTAACAAATTGGTGATAATTCTCATATGTGGCTGTGACTGGAGAAATGGGGCTTACGGGATTTGTGACCAGTGTAGTCCCTGATCAAATCGCACACTCATGTAGCTTGGTCTATATCGCTTATTACAACAGGACAGGGGTTTTGTTGATATAACGATAAACAGTGCAGATCCTGATGAACAGGCTGATCTGGATCTATACTAGTAGCAAAACCCATAAGTCCCATTTCTCCAGTCACAGTCACATATAACAGAGTAAAAAAAGTGTCGTAAGTCACAAAATACATCTGTTAAAGATGGGCCAGACAGCGAAGATGTAGAAATGTGAAGCAGTCACCAAGGCAAGAAACCTTATTGCGGATTTGAAAATCTATAGCATTATTTCTTCCTCTTGTTGTGATAAACAGGTATACTAATTTAGGTAGAGATGTCAGGGTATGGGATCACATGGTCTATTGTTTACACTGGATTAATGGCGGCGCCCATGAGGTCTCAGGTAAATCATATTTTTCATCAATACGACTGAAGTTTCTTCCTTTTAATGATGACCATGTTCCAGCCGTTAACACGAGTCCGCCAATACCAAATTTAGCAACATTACTTATGTAGTTATTCTGAACATTCAGCAGAGAAGTTTGAATCGGACGGAATCGAACGTTGTTTAAACTTGGTCCTATTCAAATTTCTCTGCAGAATGTTCAGTCTAACTACATAAGGAATGTTGCTAAATTTGGTATTGGCGGACTCGTAGTGTTAAATTTGACTAAGTTAAAAGTGTGATATTTTTGTTAAAAAATATTTTTTTCGGCATAAAAACACCAAGGTGCACATATGTGTAGAAGGCGTGTGTATAGTTTCAGATCGATTGACTGAAAGGTTTCGGAGGAGTTGTGTACACAAACTCTGCAGTTTTTCTGTCCGCCGTCAGGTATACAGGTAATGTAAATCTACCAATAGCATAATATATTATCTAAAGGTGAGATAGTAAAATAATATACTAACCCTTAGACCGCTACTCACAACAATTGTCGTCTGCTGTTGCTAAGATATAAAATCTTGCCTTATTTCTCAATAAAAACATGGTTTGACAGCACTTCAGAATCATTTCCAATGGAAATGATTCTGTAGTGCTGTCAAAGCATGTTTTTGATGATAAGAATGAAAAATAAACAAGAGGGCCATGATGGCCCTAATTCGCTCACCTGACTCCATGAACACCAGAGGAGAATGTGACATTGAGTTCATGTGTTTTACAAAAATTGTGCTATTTTTAGATGGCGGTCATCTTGGATTAAGCGATGATTCTCATTTTACCAAATCTGAAAATGCTTCACCCAAGGATCTTAACTTCCTATGAAGTTTGGCCAGCATCGGCCATGTGGTTCCTGAGAAAATGACGTTGAAAATCTTGAATAAATGGACCTTTTGGTGGCCATCATGGATGACATAATCATCCGATTCCGACAAATATTGCACCAGAGCAATCGCCTTATCGATACCTTCAATTTGATATATGACATGAGCATATTCGGTCAAAAATAAGATTTGACCCCAATTTGACCCCATGGGCCACGCCCATTTTTGACCACGGGGTCACCATTTTAACAACTTTGAAAGAGCATTGTACATCGATCATTCCTACCAAGTTTCGTCGAAATCCGGCTAGCGGTTCATGAGAAGAAGATTTTTTAAGAATTTATGCTATTTTTAGACGGCGGCCATCTTGGATTAGCGATGACCTCCATTTTAACAAATCTGAAAAGGCTTCACCCATGGACCATAACTTTTAAGTTTGGCTACCATGGGCCAAGCGGTTCATGTGAAGAAGAATTTTGAAATCTCTAATAAAAGAACGACCTTTTGACATTTCGGCGGCCATCTTGGATGACATAACAATACGATTTCGACAAAAAATGTACCAGAGTGATCGCCTCATTGATACCTTCGATTTGATATATAACATGACCATATTCGGTCAAAAATAAAATTTTACACCAATTTGACCCCACGGGCCACGCCAATTTTTGACCCCGGGGTCAGCATTTTAACAACTTTAAAAGAGCATTGTACATCGATCATTCCTACCAAGTTTCGTCGAAATCCGGCTAGCAGTTCATGAGAAGAAGATTTTTTAAGAATTTATGCTATTTTTAGATGGTGGCCATCTTGGATTAGCGATGACCTCCATTTTAACAAATCTGAAAAGGCTTCACCGATGGACCATAACTTTTAAGTTTGGCTACCATGGGCCAAGCGGTTCATGTGAAGAAGAATTTTGAAATCTCTAATAAAAGAATAACCTTTTGACCTTTCGGTGGCCATCTTGGATGACATAACCATCCGATTTCGACAAAAAATGCACCAGAGTAATCGCCTCATTGATACCTTCAATTTGATATATAGCATGACCATATTCGGTCAAATATAAAATTTGACCCCAATTTGACCCCACGGGCCACGCCTATTTTTGACCCCGGGGTCACCATTTTAACAAATTTGAAAGAGCATTGTACATCGATCATTCCTACCAAGTTTTGTCGAAATCCGGTTGGCGGTTCTTGAGAAGAAGATTTTTTAATAATTTGTGCTATTTTTAAACGGCGGCCATCTTGTATTACGTAATGACATCATTTTAACAATTTTGCAATTCCCCTACCTAAGGACCATGACCATGAAGTTTGGTGACTATAGGCCCAATGGTTACCGAGGAGAAGACGTTTGAAAATGTTCACGGACGACGACGGACGACGACGGAGACGGACGACGACGGACACATTGCGGTAACAATAGCTCACATGAGCTTCGCTCAGGTGAGCTAAAAATAAACAGCAGACGACAAAAGAATTAAGATAGCGGTGTAAGGGCTAATACACTGGCTGTGTAGGCCTACTTTACACTAGATATAGATTGGAAGTGACAGATCCGTCCGCAGGAATTAATTTAGGGGGTTGCGTTATCGACGGCGCAAAGGGCCGGAGTTGCTAAAAATAATTGTTTACAAATCCACCGACGGATCTCGGCGGATTAAAGGGGGTGCGTACGCACCCGTCGCACCCCCTCTGCTCCCAAGTGACAGATGTAATAGCTGTTAGTGTTCATAGAAATTCCGATAACAAAAAATTATCATACAATTGGGAAAACAAACAACTGTGGTATACATTTGAAATGCATTTAAAACAAGATCAGCATTACAATTGTACAGTACATGTTATCAGTTCAGCTTACCTTCACCAATATGTTACCAACAGTAATTAACCCTTACTACGCTGAATTAAATATTGTCGTCTGCTGGAAATGTTTTATTTTCAATATTTCTCGACAAAAACCTGGTTTTGACAGCACATGAGATTCTCATGTGCTGTCAAAACCAGGTTTTTGTTAAGAATTAAAGCAAAAATAAAAAACAGCAGACGGCAATTTCTGTCAACAGAGTAGGAAGGGTTAAATACACACAATTAGGTACATTTATTGGCAAACCATATAAATGTTGTTCAGACTGAAAATGCACAATAATATGTTATAAATATTCAGTTATAAAATCTAAAAAACAAAGAAATTGTTAATACAAATAGCATTACATTATGAAATATTGGAGAAGATTGTTAATATTGGAAGCACGAAACTATTAAAATATGAAAAGAAAAAAAAATAGGGATTGATGTCAATGTGAGGAAGTTATAAGGAGACAATGAGAATGTAGTCGGGAGTTTAACGAAAACTACAGAGTAAATGTTTCGACATGTTATAAAAAAAGATGATTGGTTTGAGCCAAACTTAAAAAACAACATCCTTTAGAGATCAGGCCCTGTTTCACTAAACTTTGTACGACTAAAATGTTCATAAATGCAAATTTAAGATCGTCTGGAAATTTCAATTGATGGATTTACATTTATTGAGCATAGGCTGCCTATGGTGAATAAATGTAAATCCAATAATTGTTTACAAGAAAGCATGGCTAATGTGAAATTTACACACTATCATAATTTTGCACTTACAAACATTTTAGTCGTACGAAGTTTAGTGAAACGGGCCCCAGTATACCATTATATGATTACAATAATTTGTTTCTGGGATCAAACTATGGTGCAATATGGCAAATCGCCAGAACCTTTTTACCCATAAAAATTGCAAGCGTTATTTTAGTGCTGGGTGGATGGGAATTAAACATATAAATGGAAGTGGTGGCCAGTGATGAATGTGATAGCATTATTTGAGACAAGCCATGTGATTTTGTACCTAAGAATGGAATGGTGCTTAACAGCTCACCAACACAAAAGAGTATCATTTAGGGCCAAGCAATGTACCGAAGAAGATGTGCGATTTCGCATGAAAAATATTTACAGAAACTGTGATATTTTCCGTAAATGACATCGAAAGTTGATGAAATTTTCACAACAAATGCAGAATTCTATTCCGCATTTGTCAGGACAATTTCACCAACTTTCGACGTCATTTACTGAAAATACCGTATAATTTGTCAATATTTTCCTGAGATACTGCACATCTTACAAAATCACACGGTGCGTCTCATTTGAGTTACTAATAAAGCGAACGAAGTATCTACGGAGAGTGACACGGTGATGTGAAATGTCAATACAAGGAAACGTCTACAATGGAAATCAACACGTACCTGGGTTTTGGTCATCTGCGCACATACCAATGGTTAGTTACATGGAACATCATATGTTGCTGTGACAGGAGAAACGGGGCTTGTGGGTTTTGCGACCAGTGTAGATCCTGACCAGACTGTGCATCCGCACAGTCTGGTCAGGATCTGCACTGTTCGCCATTCCGTCAATGAATCAACCGCTATGCTACTAACAAGCGATATAGATCGCTATCTGCTGTTTGATCAGGAGCTACACTGGTCATAAATCACATAAGCCCCATTTCTCCAGTCAGAGCCGCACATATGAGATTTCAACATCTTGATATAAGAATAATTCCCCCAAAAAAATACAATAGAATCTGGATTGAATTCCATGTGTGCTTTGAACTTTTTGTTAATTTCTGACATCATGTACCAAAGGTATCGCACATCTTCGAAAATTGACTCATATACTGGTCAATATATGCAGGATTTTGATTATTTTATTATGAAAAGTTTAGGAATGTTTTTATATCTATAAACAAAGAAGGAAATTACCAATTTCTGAATGTTTTGTTTATTTTCAGTAATTGAAGTACAATTCCTGTTAACGAAAGCACTGAAAAAATAAAATAAAAAATAATAACACATACAGTTCTGCTACATAAACTGCTAAATAACTTGCACTGTAGTTTCCAACAACAAAATATTTGCAATTTGTATGGGGAGTTGGAACATTTTGAGAATTCTGTCAATTATGAAAAGTTACTTGTGTACTTTGCAATATAAATTTTCAATTGACAGATTTTCAAAACAACCAAGGCAAACATTGTACGTATGATGAAGTCATATATATATATATATATATATATCTGTAGTGAAACAAGGACATCGTTATTACTAAGATATTACCCTCGGAAAAAATATCTGGCAAGGCTCAGGAAACGGGATGGGCGAGGCTCTGCCGAGCACATCCCGTTTCCGTGCCGCGCCAGATATTTTTTCCATTCATGGCACTAACCTACTATTCTATTTATCCAGTCACACTACAAATGACTTTAAAATGAAAAAAAAAATAACCCCAATCACCGCACATATTCATACGCAGTGATTAGGTCGTATTGACAGGATATCAAAAATGTTTCACGGCACTGTGTTTCACGGCACATACTCACTGTGTTGATGGGATAAAATAAAATGAACACAAGACCTCAGTGACCTTGACTTTGGGTATTCAGACATGGGGTGTATGTGAAATGAAGCACCATGCCAAGATGCACATTGTGGCCAAATATTATTAAAATTGGTGAAGCGGTTAAGCACTTATTGAGAAAAAACAAACAAACTTCATCACATTTGCCTTACAAACAAGGCAGAGCTCCAGATAAGCTTTGTGTCTAAAGCGTACTACACCCCCTGATTTCAAAATCATTGCGTATTTTACTTTTACAAATGGAATATTGATTTTCTTCATTACTAAATGGGGAAAAATGATAAAAAATTATAACAAATTTAAATATTCACTTATTTGAGCTGCCTTTTGCAGCTCAACTAAGTGAATTTTAAACTTTACGACAGTATTTTCACTACTCAATTTGAAAATCAATGAGTATTTTCACATTGCTGTGCGTATTTTGTACTCCCACTTTTGATAATCAATGCGTATTCACCTAAAATAATTGCATAAAATACGCCAATACACACCTTATCTGGAGCTCTGCAAGGTGAATGTAAATCCTCATTGACCGTGGATATTCAGATGTGGGGTGTATGGTAGACACACAGTCTGTAGCCTATTTCACCAACATTGCAAAGTATACTTTTCTAGCAAAGTATACTTTGAGGGAGAAATTTTCAATTTTAGGATAAATTTATTAATTTTTATTATACTGAATTTATTACATTATCACAGCCATTTTGGCTGTGATAATGTAATAAATTCAGTATAATAATTCTGCATACTTTTAATCATCAAATATATGCAGTCGTTAGTTCTATATGAAATAATGCATTTCAGGAAAAATATATGATTACTCCCTCAAAGTATACTGGGCTACTGGTCAAATATTATTAAAATCTACGAACTGGTTCAGCACTTATGTGTTACTAACACGTGTACGTACGCACATACATGGACTACCGCTGTATCCCCTCCTGACTATCACCGAGGGGATAATGGCAAGGTCAAGCCACTACACACCTTTCTGTTTGTCCATGGAGTTGGACGACACTGTGGACGTGGGTGCCCCAGATGGTGTGTAACCGCCGGCAATGGGTGACGTCATCTGTAAATTGTCACAGCAGGAGTCAACATACAGATTCATCAAAAAGCAGGATAAATTATTCAAATCGTTGGTACAGCTATGTTGGAGACAAAATTGTCATTAGGAAATAAAAAAATATGTGAAATCTTTCACTTCGGACATATAGAGAACACCACGCTAGTACCATTTGATATCAAGTTTATCATGCAAGGCTAGGAAATGTGTAGGAATTCTGAGGCTCGCCGAGGAATTCCTGCCGTTTCCGAGCCAATTCTGAAGTCAATTGATACCAGCATAGTGTT
The DNA here is from genome assembly GCA_029237695.1 of Conchocele bisecta. NCBI lineage: Eukaryota > Metazoa > Mollusca > Bivalvia > Lucinida > Thyasiridae > Conchocele > Conchocele bisecta. The sequence goes on along the minus strand of CM055266.1, from coordinate 6,864,106 downwards.
CTATTTATCAGGTAATTTTTTATGCTACAAAATTTGCAATAGGTTCTGGTTTTAGTTGAAAAGGATGTAAACTTGTTTACGCTGCATAATCAAACTGATGTCATTCGGTAACGTCATGTGACGCCGTTTGGCCAATTGTTGTGATCCGTATATGTGTATCTAGTCAATACCCGATATGACATTATGTTATCAGGCAGTACGTATTGGGCCAATACAAATATCGCTACCTAATAAATTGCCTAATATAACGTTGCATTAATTAAAATCAATATGACTTATTTAACCCAATCAACACCACAGGCCTGTATAGTGGTATTGGCAAACAATGTAGATCCAGATGAGCCGGCTGGTCACGAGCCGTCTCACAGGATCTGCACTGTTTGCAAATGATTTTCATACTTTTGAGAGCAAAAACACACCCTTTTCATAAATGGACTAGTCTGAAAACCATTTTGTGACGATTGGATTGGTTGCAAAATTAACATATCAAATTCAATTCAGGGGTGCATGCTAGTGGCGAAAATATCCGCCAAACGAATTACGAGTATATGTTTTATTTCTCTCTGTAAATATGTCTTGAAATTTCTGCTACTTTTGAACTATTTATAGCCCACACATTTCCCAGCATGCAAAGAATTAAATCACAAACTGAGAGGGAAGATCTATGGTTTATGAAGCTGCTTAGAAAATGGATCAATTGCAAAGTGAGAAAATCACACCATTCCTGTGATGGACACTTACCGCCTCATCTGGTGTCTCAATCCGGCGTTTCTTACACTCGACGATTTCGTCCATGTCATCATCAACATCAGTGTCGTCTTCCGCACTCTGAATGTCACAATAAATACAACTAGATCTGTCAGTAAGCGTGGCTTATGGAATATATAAGCGTGGGCCCAGGTACCCATAAATATGTACTTGACCCTGGGCTTAGCGGGGGCAGCACGAATGTGGGTTTGCCACAGCATGATAGTTGAGCCTTAGAGGACTGCATGCATGAAATATTAAGAATTTTCGATGAAGGAAATAGAAGTTATTAAAATGAAAACACTCCCTTACAATATTCTTGACATCCTGGTCCTCCTTGAATGATACGCGGTGGTTCCGCTGTGGCTCGTCCGCATCCGACCAATCATCCTCGACCGTCGTCTGTGAGGCCCCGGACAGGGTCTGCCGCACGGGGATCTTGGACGCCTCCACTCCCTTGAACGCCGGGGACTCTCCCCTCATGGTCGGGGTCACACCCACCGGGGTCGACCTCTGGCTGTCGGGCGTCGGGATACGCGTTAATGTTGTCCGCACAGCATCTGGAAATGTCTCGTATTAGTAAATATCACAGAAAATGTTTATAAACGACAGTCTACACTTGTTTACTCAATGTCCAGAGGACTGAGAAAAACACTTTGAGTTAACAAAATTTGAGTCAATGAGAGTTATTACATAGGAAATATGTACTTTGAGAAGAATTTGCCAAGAGTTTGACTTTGAGGTACCAGTAGTTTGACGTGGGAGAGTTTGAGTTAACAAGTGTAGACTGTATTACAATGTGGGTTTTTTTCTGAGCTTCTGCACAAATCTTATGATGAGCATCCATTGTGGCTGTGACTGGAGCATTGTGTGGCTTATGGCAGTTGTGGCCAGTGTAGCTGCATAGGTGGCGGAAGCCGAACATTATTGGGGGGGGGGGGGCCAATGTTCAGGGGCCGAAGGGCCTGATAGCGCTAGGGGTGTCCGGGCGCATGCCCCCCCCCCCCCCCCCCGGAAATTTTTGAAATCCAAGTGGTGTGAAACACCATTTCCTGCATTCTCAGCAAAGTTCTCAGCAAAGTTCCCAGTACACAAATATATTAGAATAAAAAATCCAAAATTTACAGAATTATTGGGGGGGCTAAGCCCCCCCAACAAAATTATTAAGGCAATATATAAAAGCAACAGCAGACGACAATTGTTGTGAGTAGCAGTTTAAGGGTTAATATGTGACACTGAATTATGCTCATGACAGACCTGTTTGTTGTGTAACCAGTACTTGAAATTGCATCAAATTTAATAATGCACTATCAGGGCAATGACACAGACGAGGAGTTTTCACATTTAACCATTGACACTGGTCGTAAATGCCATAAACCCAAATATCGGTGGAACTAAGGACATATCTTTTAAAAGCATGATGGGCGTTTTAATTACGCGAACAGTGCAGATCCTGATCAGACTGCGCAGGCTGGTCTGGGTCTACACTGGTCGTAAATACCATGAACCCAATTTCTCCAGTTACAGCCAAAATTGCAGACGGAACTATAGGTATCACTGTGCTAAATATAGTACACATCGGCCAGGGGGTATGCTTTAGTAGTCCGGTATAAAAAAATAGTGCAGACGTTTTGAGGCCACAGACCCAGTTTGCTTGTAAATCCTGATCCATTACAGCCCAATTTTACTTGAGAAACATGTTGGGGTGTTTTTAACACCAGTTTCCAGCATATTTCTAGCATTTAAAAGAAATTACTGAGCCTGCTTGTCACGTGATGTGAACACTACGTCACATGACACTTTGATGATAAACAATATGGCGGACAGGACAATGTTGAAATTTTCTTTCTTAGGAGTAAGTGAACATATTGTTTAATTAGTGAAAATCCGGTGCAGACAGGTTGCAGGTTATGAACAGGTAGGTTCCACAGCATCCATACGAATAGTGTAAAGTGTGAGAGAATGGCCATATTTGGAGGAATCGATAAGTTGTATAGTAAAACTAATTGGGTTGCTAGCCTATAAGCATTTCCGGGTCATCAGTGGATGTCGTCTGCTTTCTTTGAAAACAATTCTAAACGGTTTTAATCATGGCTACAGCAAGTTTTATTAAGAGAACAAAGGACAGAATTGCTGGAAAATCAGTTTTATTTAATGAAAATGGTTGCATCAAGTGGGTCGGGATAACCACAGGTGTACGAGTCAAATATGGAAAGATTAAAGTTAAATTTCCAATGATGCAAGAACAAAATACTATTATACACATAGAGTAGCATTCATGTTACACCATAATGTGTTTGAAATACCCAGGCACCTTGAAATATCACATTTATGTGGTTGTTCCCTGTGTGTTAACCCGGCCCACCTGAGTGCTGAGTCGACAATTATAAATAATTCTCGAAAGAATTGCCATAGCGAAAAGCGCTGTCTGAGCCATGCACTCGACGGCGTCACATATCCACCCTGTATCTGCTAATAGTTCCTGTTTTATTAATTGCGGTAAATTAACTGTATACCTATCTACATTATGTACATGTCTACATACTAATTACACAGATTTGAGATGCATCAGGGAGCCAGATGAGCCTGTTACTGACTAGTTCAGCCATATTAAAGTGGCGCGTCGCTTTAATTGGCACTGTGTATTTGATTACTAACCGGTATCAAGCAAGTGTATAGCTCCCCAACAGGTAGCAACGTTTTTCTAAACATTATTTATTGACTCGGTTGATACTTGCAAACATTATGACCAAATTTGGCTGCGCGATCAGGGTCTACGCCAGTACTTCTTGGCTACATTTTTCCAGAAAAAAATTCAAAATTTTAAATTTAGCAGAAATTATACTGTCAACATTGCTTGCCACAGTAACCTTTGAAACACATGACTATTGTGCAAATTATTCCTGGCATTATGCTCTTTATTTGTTCTAAGTTACCATTATGTTTGGCATGTGCTTGCCTCAACTTTGCAATGCACCTGGATCTTACAGAGAGAGCAAATCGGTTTCTCAAGTTTGTTTTCTTGACCCCACGAAACATGTTCGAGCTAAATGGCGCCTTGTTTATTTCTCGTTTCAGGGAGTTACTCAGATGGCGGATATCTTTTAGATGCGTTACCGTTACCCCTGGTTGAGCGGCATCTACACCTTTGTGTGATTTACTATCACCATCCCCCGTGTAATGACTAACATGTAAGTCACTATTTATCTGCTTCGTAACTATTTCATTCCATTTCGCTTCATTACTTATTGACTCATTTTCGGGAGGTTGGCAGTGCAGTGACCATGATGGTTTGGGCAGCTGATATCTCCACCCTGATTTCTTAGCTTACTACCTATTATGCACAGCTTACTGCCAACAAATGCCCCAATGATTAATTTATCTTTGGTATTATTCTCGCACATAGTGGTTGTCACGATTGTACCCGCTTGAAATGGTGTACTGTCGCTATTGAATATTGGGTTATTGTAGCAAGAGTCACCTTCAACTCGAACCGTCTTGCTACGTTTATTGCCACAGAGTTCATTCTCTCTGGCCACAGTTTGTCTGATTTCATGCATACTTTTAGTGTTTAAGCCAACCATAGTCTCTGCTATCCTATTTGACTGCTTTTGCATAGAGTTATACGTCGGCGGAATTATGTTTGTGTTTCCAACCACAGCCGACAAGCACCATAATTACTGATTGGTGTGCTCATAAGGCCCAGCTGCAAACCCACATTAGCTTTCCCTGATTTCCTAACCTTTTGACTTGACGGAACCTCTTCATATAGTTTATAATATTTACTTTTATATCTACATCGGGTGCATTTTAGCCGCTCAGCCCAACAAATGCCCCATTTTCTTGATGCGGCTGCATCAAATACCATTTCGCCACTACAGTGCGTATTGAAGGCGCGATGACTGTTTATTTCAGTATTAAACATCTTCTGGACCTTATACGGTCGATATAATTTGTTTATCAACAGATCGGGGTGTACGGATGCATTTTGCGGTACGGCGCATTCGTCAACGAGTTTCGGACGCCTCGACAGAGAGCGCAGAACAGTTACATCATTGTCCGTACCATCATCATTTTACAGGTAAACGTTTTATTTTCATTTACATTAACCCGGGATTCAAATGAGTCTTTGGTTAGCCTGATGTACCTATGATTTGTTCCATTTGGTGAGTGAGAAGAAAGTTTTTTACCTTTATGTTCATTTACCCGCCCCGTTTGAAATCCGCAATTTACCCCGCCTCCTATGCTTATTGGCGGGCATGTTTTCATTAGGTTAACCAAGTTCACTCTGAGCAGTACATATCGGTAGAGAAATATATATGGGATAGCATTGCTCATTTAACAGGCAGTGTCTATATACCCTAAGGAAACAAGTGTCAACACGGGCACACGTGTTTCAATTTCCTGTGACATTTTAACACTTCTATGTCTGAATTCGCTGGCAGCACTCATACACTGGGCTGGTTTCAATTTAATTTGACACGTATCATTCTGGCATGTCACTAAGTTATGCGGACAAATGTTTATATGCAAATTACAACATGTAGATTGACTAAATACTTCGAAAGTCACTTTTTCGCCTGTTTTTATGATAAAAAAATGACAAAAATACTCCGAAATCACCCGACTTTCGATAAATTTAATCGTTTTAACCCCATAATTAAGTGGAACAGCCAATATTTTTGACAAGCACCATCTATTTTATAATAATTTTTTACAAGTGCATCAACAATATAGACTTTTTCCTAAGAAATATATGAGAAAATAATACTATGGAAAATTCTGGTGAAAATGAAGTTTCCGCAGCTGGACAGCCATAATTATATGACCATTCTTAAATTGCCACTGTTGAAAAGTTAGTCTTCTAAATAATGTCAAATTACATTTGCTGTCACGAAATAGGTCAGACAAGACAATGGTAGGCAGTTTATTGAGATATTATAGCAAAAAAATGCGCTTATAGGTATCACTGTGCTAAATATAGTACACATCGGCCAGGGGGTATGCTTTAGTAGTCCGGTATAAAAAAATAGTGCAGACGTTTTGAGGCCACAGACCCAGTTTGCTTGTAAATCCTGATCCATTACAGCCCAATTTTACTTGAGAAACATGTTGGGGTGTTTTTAACACCAGTTTCCAGCATATTTCTAGCATTTAAAAGAAATTACTGAGCCTGCTTGTCACGTGATGTGAACACTACGTCACATGACACTTTGATGATAAACAATATGGCGGACAGGACAATGTTGAAATTTTCTTTCTTAGGAGTAAGTGAACATATTGTTTAATTAGTGAAAATCCGGTGCAGACAGGTTGCAGGTTATGAACAGGTAGGTTCCACAGCATCCATACGAATAGTGAAAGTGTGAGAGAATGGCCATATTTGGAGGAATCGGTTAAGTTGTATAGTAAAACTAATTGGTGGTTGCTAGCCTATAGCGTATTTACAGAAGATTTTCAAACTGGATATCTGTAAAATAGAATGAGAAGATTAATTTCATATGGTTTTTGCCCCAGGTGTGAAATCTATGATGGCCTCCAAATACATTTGAGCCCAATTTCTTTGCTAGTAAACTATAGTACATTGTATTACTATTATACACACGTGAAATCTGTTTGAACACTTAACTCTTTGCATGCTAGCGGCGAAAATATCCGCCAAACGAATTACGAGTATATGTTTTATTTCTCTCTGTAAATATGTCTTGAAATTTCATTAGAATTGAGTCCTCAGACTCGATTCTAATGAAATTCCAAGACATATTCATGATATTTACGGTGAGAAATACAAGAAAATATGATGATTTTTTGTCCGCTAGTTTTGAACTATTTATAGCCCACAAGTTTCCCAGCATGCAAAGAGTTAAGGCAACATAAAAACAAGAATATTATTTTCAATTAGCGGTTGCGTATGACAGTTAAACGTTGAGTAACACAATGCAATTTGTTGTTATGGTTACTCCAAGATATCACTAAGGACCATCACATCGAGGGGGGTCTGGGGCGTGGCTAACTGTCCGAGGCGATTCCAATACATAGGTACCCTATGTGAAAATAAGATGATTAACCCTTCCTACGCTGTTGACGGAAATTGCCGTCTGCTGTTTTTCATTTTTTCTTTAATTCTTAACAAAAAACTGGTTTTGACAGCACATGAGAATCGTCTCCACTGGAGACGATTCTCATGTGCTGTCAAAAGAAGGTTTTTGTTGAGAAATATTGAAAATAAAACATTTCCAGCAGACGACAACATTTAATTCAGCATAGTAAGGGTTAATGGAGCTTCAAGCCAATCCGACTTACATTAACAAAACTTAAATGCAAATCTCGGACAGACAGATGAACACACAAATGGATGGACAGACATGATTGCGACTACATTTTTATATATGTACAACTCATTAAATGTGACAAGTCCACTGAAGAATTGTCAAAATCGGCTATCAGTGCTGAAACCTTTGTCAATTTTGCACTTATGAACTTCACGCAAAGTATAGTGAGAGGGATCATACTTGCAATCATTTGACCAATCAGAACTTATGGTGAATATTCAAAAAGTGTACTTTCTACTACATATGTCTAAAACTGCTTTTACTATTGCATACACCTTCTTAAATTTGTGAAAACTGGCGACATTTCAACATTATGGAAGCCCATCACTGCAACTTGTTTTAACCCTTAGACCGCTATCTTAATTTTTTTGTCGTCTGCTGTTTAATTTTTATTTTCCATTTTTATCATCAAAAACATGTTTTGACAGCACTTTAGAATCATTTACATTGGAAATGATTCTTAAGTGTTGTCAAACCATGTTTTATTGAGAAATAAGGCAAAATATAAAAGCAACAGCAGACGACAATTGTTGTGAGTAGCGGTCTAAGGGTTAACAAGGTTAAAGTTACATATCGTAGTTTACCATTTCACTTCAAAGTGTTTGCATGTTGACTTGTGAAGCAGCCGTGTTTATTTTGTGGTTTAGATGTGTACACACATAAATAATTATCAAACACTTGTGCGGTTGATATCAGTGGAAACAACTGGTAGCTTTAACCCTTACAATGCTGAATAAAAATTTGATGTCTGCTGTTTATTTTTTATGTTCCATTTTTCACATCAAAAACATGGTTTCACAGCAATTTAGAATCATTTACAATGGAAATGATTCTAAAATGCTGAAAAACCATGTTTTTATGGAGAGAATTGATAAAATTATGACACAGCAGCAGACGACTATTTTCGGTTCCCGCATTCCAAGGGTCAACTAGTAACCGTTTCACAATCAAGCTATTTCATTGGTTAATCTGACTCAGGTAAGATCCAGCCAATCAAACAGCTTGGATTTTAGATAATTTCAGAGTACAAGCACAGGAAAGTTATAGATGATTCTGGACCCTGATGGTCAGAGATATCGTCCTGCATACATACACTACTGTCTGTTTCACGTTTTGCTGCCGACGAATATTTGGCCATTAAACAGATTAACTCTAAAAAATATTTAAAAGGAAGTACTTTTTCATCAATAACAAAAAAGTCACCCTCCCCAAAAAAATAATTTAATGAAATTCCATCAAAAATTGATATTGCGAAAACATGGGGAGTCAATTTCCAAAACTTTTTGTTTTGATAAAAAAAAAAAAAAAAATGGAAATTGACTCCGAAACCTGGCGAGATAGCTTGAAAATGATGTAACTAAGAAAACAAAAGTTAGATTTTGAAAATCGGTCCACAAATAAAAAAAATATTTTTAAAAAAATATATTTTTAGCCCCCGTGTTAAATTCACATAGGAAAATCGTTTTTTTTCGCAATAAAATCAATATTTCATGGAATTTCATCAAATAAATTAGGAGGGCGACTTTTTTGTTATTGATGAAAAAGTACTTACTTTTAAATATTTTTTGGATTTAATGTTTTTAATAGCCAAAAGTTCGTCGGCAGCAAAACATGGAACAGACAGTAATTTGCTGTTGTCACAATACGAGACAAGCCATGTGATTATGTACCCAAGAAAATGTGCGAGTTTTCATGAAAAATATTTACAGAAACTGTGATATTTTCTGTAAATGACGTCGAAAGTTGACAACATTTTCATAGCAACCGCATTTGCTCTAAACATTTCATCAACTTTAGCATCATGCAACTTAAAATATCGCAAATATTTGTGAGATATCACACATCTTCTTAGGTGCAATATTAGTTGCGAACGGTTCAGATATGATTCGCTATTTTGCAGAGGAATGCTATGAGTGGAATCGTAACTCTGGCTACGGACGGTACGGGAGTAGATTGCAAGAGTTACCATTCGCAACTAGTGCAATATCATATAATAAACTGATTAGTAATGACACCCAACTCTGCAACACAATTGCTAGTAAGACATAGAGGAGAGACAAAATAAGCGAAAGGATTTAACGTCTCAGCAACAGCTAAAGTCACATAGAGACGGGACCACAGTTTAAAGTCTCATCTGACAGACCAGTGGCATGTAAATACTATGTAAGAATTTGTCACGCTTAGGATGAGGCTTGAACTCGCAACCTCTGGTATTGAAGTCCAACGCCATATCCCCTAGGCCACGGCCCATCCCAGAGGAGGGAGAAGTGCAATAGTTAATACTACAGGAAAACAACGGTAATCAAATATACTGTACTTATTCTATTAAACACCCCCAGTATTATGAAATTTTCTGAAGTACGTTTGACATGAAAATTGCATAAAAAAACACAGACATTTTAAGTTTGAGATGTCTTTACTACCGGTATGTGAAAGTAAAAGAATTGGACTGAAAATATAGAAGCAGGGCTACATGTACTATTAGAGAGAGGGATCTTATTAGAAGAAATACTGTAGTGAAAAATAGCAGACACATTCTTTTAAATGGCATAGTATGTGTTATAGTGACAGAAAAAGACATGATAGATCAGCTGCCAATAAAAATTAGTTACTTAAATACTTCTTTTTCTTGTGAATATGAACATTTTCTGGCAAAAGTTGACATTTCAACATGTTTTGTGGAAAGATAGAATATACATGTATATAGAATCAAGAGAACATCATTCTCTATCTAATTGATCAGCCTTAAACCAAACTGAATAATGTTAACCCTTAGACCACTACTCACATCAATTGTCGCCTGCTGTTGCTTTTATATCTTGCCTTATTTCTCAATAAAAGCATGGTTTGACAGCACTTCAGAATAATTTCCTGAAGTGCTGTCAAAGCATGTTGTAAATTAAGATAGCGGTCTAAGGGTTAAGCCAACATTAACATGAAACTGGTCTAAAGTACCAAAACAAGACACACAACCCAATGGCCGCACAGGTTGAAGTAACAGACCGAAGTCTATAAATACATTAAATATGCCTAAAAGCATCAATAAATGAAAACAAAATATGTCTATATATAGGGAGTAAAAACGATAATTTTAGCTTATTTTTTCTTTTCATTTATTGATGCTTTTAGGCATACTTAATGTATTTATAGACCTCGGTCTGTTACTTCAACTTGTGAGTGGCAGTGGAAACCAAACCAATGTGCATGACCCAATTAACATGTAATCAAAATACCAGCATCTGGATACATACATTTCAAAATACTATTTTCTCATCAACATTATATGCTATAGCTGTTTTCATATGGCACTTTATAGGCTACTTTATTTGAAAGTTAATTAAAATATTTGTAATTGTTATAGTTCATGTATTAAATGTTTAGCAAATTAATTTTTAGCAAGCGTTAGTGAGCAAAGAAATTAGTTTAATAAAAATTCAGTATGTGAACTAAAACTGTATTATTGCTTGACTCCACTCATGTTTGTTTCAAGGTGGCACTGCTCCTAAACGCGCTTTCAATTGTACGATACTATTACATAGTTGGCCGCTCGACACCAAAGAAAGAAAGCACACTACTGTCTGTTCCACGTTTTGCTGACGACAAACTTTGGCTATTAAACACATTAACTCTTTGCATGCTGGGAAACTTGTGGGCTATAAATAGTTCAAAACTAGCGGACAAGAATTCATGATATTTTCTTGTATTTCTGCCCGTAAATATCATGAATATGTCTTGGAATTTCATTAGAATTGAGTCCTGAGGACTCAATTCTAATGAAATTACAAGACATATTTACAGAGAGAAATAAAACATCTACTCCTAATTCGTTTGGCAGATATTTTCGCCGCTAGCATGCAGAGTTAAACCTAAAAAAAAATTAAATGTAAGTACTTTTTCATCAATAATAAAAGTCACCCTCCTCAAAATCTTTTATTTGATGAAATTCCATCAAATATATTTTTTATTGCGAACAAAATTATTTTTGTTTTTTCGCAATAAAATCAGTATTTGATAGAATTTGATCAAATCATTTTTTTTGGGGAGGGTGACTTTTTTGGTTATTGATGAAAAAGTACTTACTTTTAAATATTTTTTAGATTTGATGTGTTTATAATAGCCACAAGTTTGTCGGCAGCAAAACGTGAAACAGACAGTAGGTAACATGAATATGCGTCTCTTGAACTTATGGCATCAGCTTTAAATATAAAGTGTACATATTGCAACATTTACTGATTAATTTAAAAGACATTGGCGAAAGCCTATTATATGAAATATGCGATTAATTGACACGAAATTCTGTGCTTTAATTTGTTGCAACAATACATATATTTTCTGTCCACAAAACATACAAGGTCACCTGCATGTTTGGCTGACTGTTATTTTTTTTTAAATTTTAATTATTTCTACACGAATGCTTTGATGGCACATACATATTTCTAACTACCATAACATGCTTTTTTGCTGAAAAAAAAAAGTAAAAAAAAATGAAAGGGCACAACATGCCAGCAAACAGCTAAGGTCATATAGAGATGGTAGCTCCATTTCAAGCATCATCCAAAAGACCAGGAGGCCGTTTCACTAAACTTCGTATGACTAAAATGTTCGTAAGTGCACAATTATGATAGTCTGTAAATGTCACATTAACAACGTTTTCTTGTAAACAATTATTGGATTTACATTTATTGAGCATAGGCTGCATATCGAGGGTTCAGCGCAATACAGTCGTAACTCACTTTTTGCAAAATGTTCAGGAGAGCCAAAAATATTTATAAAACTAACAATTACACTCATTTATGTACCATTTTCACTTATATTCTGTAATAGCAGACATGAACAAGAAATGCGTCTGTCGAACGCGGATGCCACCTGCAGCATATTTGAGAAACTGTGACAAATTGGTTAACCGAAAAGTGTGACGGACGGACGGACGTTCTTACATTAGGGTACTTATGTGGCTTATCACATGTTAAATATTAGCCACATAAAACGATTTTTAGCCACATAAAACGATTTTTTAGGTGGCTAATTGTAACCAACCCTATCCTTTAACAAGTCCATAACCCTGTGGGGCTAGCCACATAAGTACCCTAATGTGTGCCCGGACGGACGGACGGACGGACGTACTCCCTGAAGTGACGTTGTGGGGTTTGTTGCATGTGGGGTTTTTGGCCAAGTTTTTGGGTGCTATTTGTGGGGTGAAAACAATGCTAAAGGTGTTATCTCCCCTATACTAACTTGCTCTCGTTTTCTTATATCTCCTGCATGCACTTGTGGGGTATTTGGGTTTGATCAGTGAAGTACAATATGTACTTGTGGGGAAATTTAGTCGGCCATTGTTTGTGGGGTTTGGATGGACGGACGGTTTTGACCATCACCCTCTGGGGTGTCAATTTTTTATTGCTTTTTTGGGCTTTTCAGAAGTGATGGAGTTCATTAAGATATAGTTATGTATGGGGTGCACCCCACATGCAACAAAAACCCCACATGCATGTCATGTACTCGTGAATCACCCCACAACGTCACTTCAGGGAGAGCGGACGGACGGACGGACGGACAGACAGACAGACGGTCCAAACACTATATGCCACCCATTTCTTCGAAACCCGGTGGCATAAAAATAAATAACCTGACGAAAAAAAAATTCAAATAAATAAAATTATGCAGCCTATGCTCAATACATGTAAATCCATTAACTGAAATTTATAGACGATCCTAAATTTGCACTTACGAACAGTTTAGTCGTACAAAGTTTAGTGAAACAGGCCCCAGTGGGCTGGAAATACTAGTAATGTTTCACGCCTACTGCGGGGATTGAATCCATAAAATAGAAGTCCAGTGCTCTAACCACTAGGCCACAACCCATTCCTTTCCCTCCTATAAAATGTTATTATAAGCTAAAACAATATGTATAATACGGCTTCACAATTTCCCAAACAGAGAGGTTTCAAAACAATGCATAAAAATTTGTGAGATTCCCCGAAGTCAACTTAAGTGAACAATTTCATGTTTCTTCAGAATCACCTAAAATTCCCATAACCAATTAAATCTTTGCATGCTGGGGTTGAAAATAGCATCCAAACCGTGAGTGTGGAATATTGAATTTCATTAGTTGCGTCCTCCCGACTCAATTCTAATGAGATTCCAATACATAATCATGATATTTGCCGGGAGAAATAAAAGAAAATATAATTAATTTTATCCCGTCAACACAGTGCGTATGTGCCGTGAAACACGGTGCCGTGAAACATTTTTGATATCCAGTCAATACTATTTTTGCATTTTACAGCCATTTGTAGGTGTTCCCGGGATAAATAGAATAGTAGGTTAGTGCCGTGAATAGGAAAAAATATCTGGCGCGGCACAGAAACGGGATGTGCTCGGCAAAGCCTCGCCCATCCCGTTTCCTGAGCCTTGCCAGATATTTTTTCCCATTCACGGCACTAACCTACTATTCTCTATATCATCTGCTATTTTTTTAACTATTTATAGCCCACAAAAAAACAAGTTTCCCCCGCATACAAAGAGTTAATTCTACTGACATTGCATGACCATGCCAATGTAAGGAAATTCCAAGAGCCCATTACAGAAGACAGTGCGGATAGCTACAGTGCGACGTCATCACCTGCACTAATCATGACCTTCTGCTTGCGGAATTTTATTGGAGGTCGATCTGACAGGGCTGTCGAGAATTAGAAAAAGTGAAAGTGAATGGGTTTAACGTCCAAGCAACATCTATATAGACATGATACCTCGGTTTAAAGGTAGGCACAAAATGTTCTTTACATCAGATACATCAGCTGATACATTTTCTGGCAAAATAAACATTCATTCACCGTTACCCCACGTATTGTTGGCATTAGTATACATTTTATATCAGATGTAAATTTCCACACTGATATCAGGGGCGATAACCGTGTTTCCTTTAAATGATAACGCACTATTTATTCTCTGTATTTATTTTTTAAACTTTCAACTTTATAATCTGTTGAAAATATTATTTTTTCAGGTGACGCATTTAATTAGTATAAATAATTAAAAAGATAGCATGCCTCATTTGCATATGAAAATTGCCTGATACCACCGCGCGTCACTATCAGTAAAATAAATATTACTAAATGATTATATTTGTATAGCGGACACTTGTAATTTTTAGAACTGATGGAATAGTGAGACAATTATACACTTATTTAATTCCTATAAAGAACATTTTGTACCTACTGAGTGGGCATGTACCTTTAATGTCTAATCCAAAACACAGGCATTCGGTATGTTTCCTTCGGTATTACTATATATGAACAATAAGGCTTGTAGCTTTGGTCGGACACGGCCTCATATCGTAACAAATTCCACAGTTATATTAACGCTAACGTAAATATTATGGCGGGAAAGTGCACATGTTCATTTGAGAAGTATTGTTATCTTACAACATAATTATTCAAAGAATATCGATATAAAACTTGTTTTCATAGGGTGGACACAACCTTGTATCGCAACAAATGAAATACTCTGCTTAACCCTTAGACCGCTACTCACAACAATTGTTGTCTGCTGTTGCTTTTATATCTTGCCTTATTTCTCAATAAAAAACATGGTTTGACAGCACTTCAGAATCATTTCAAAGGAAATGATTCTGAAGTGCTGTCAAAGCATGTTGTAAATTATTCTAAAGTGCTGTCAAAGCATGTTTTTGATGATAAAAATGGAAAATAGAAAATAAACAGCAGACGACAAAAAAAGTACCGTAAGATATCGGTCTAAGGGTTAACGTCCTAACATAAATATCGAGAATTATCGTTATCCTGCAGAAATACATAGAATACATAGAAAATTACCGTTTTAAACGTGGTATTTTGTTATAATACATGCTAGTGTCCAACTATGCTGGGTTGATTCAATTTTCACCAATATCGGTACATCAGTATCAGATTTTCTATCATGTTGAATGCAAGAAGATAGGAAATCCGATATTTATGTACCTGTATGGGTGAAAATAGCAACAACTCAGCGTTCCTAGTATCGTCATATATCTTCAATTAAACCACTTTACACAGGGCCATGATGAAAACACAATTGTATTTTTTGTTTATTTTTTTTTTTAATCCTGAAAAAAAAAATTCAGGTCTTAGTATCGTCATATATCTTCAATTAAACCACTTTACACAGGGCCAAGATGAAAACACGTTTTTAATTTTGATAGTACTTTAAAAAAAATTAAAAAATATGGTATTTTTAAAAATAATCCTCATATGCCCCTTTAAGGCAGGGACTAATTTAGTTAATGGTGTTTAACTGTCCACACCTAAGGTGATTTTATCCCCGGTTAACGAGGTCGAATCCCATATTTCACTAGGATGGATAGCGGGAAAATCACAAAATCAGAAAGGAATATTTACAAAAAAAATTATTTTTATATAATATTCAGTCCTGAATATCCTGATCTGGTGCCAGGTCTTCACCACACCAGTAGCCAATTTCACCAAAATTGCAAAGTATACTTATCTAGCAAAGTATACTTTGAGGGAGAAATTTTCAATTTAAGGATAAATTGATTAATTTTATTACATTATCACAGCCATTTTGATAATGTAATAAATTCCGTATAATAATTCTGCATACTTTTAATCATCAAATATATGCAGTGGTTAGTTCTATATGAAATAATGCATTTTGGGAAAACTAAATGATTACTCCCTCAAAGTAGACTTTGCTAGATAAGTACCGGTATACTTTGCAATTTTGATGAAATCGGCTACAAAAAGCAGGGATTGAACACATGACCTCCGGTATTGAAGTCCAATGTTCTTATGCTACAAACCAATCCTGTATGAAGAGTTGAAACTACAATGAAGCCAGTATAGTCGCAAAACTACACGTTAACCCTTCGACCACTACACACACCAATTGTCGTCTGCTGCTGCTTTTATATCTTGCCTTATTTCTCAATAAAAACATGCTTTGACAGCACTTCCGAATCATTTCCATTCTGTCAAAGCATGTTGTAAATTATTCTAAAGTGCTGTCACAGCATGTTTTTGATGATAAAAATGGAAAATAAACAGCAGATGACAACAAAAATATAAGATAGCGGTCTAAGGGTTAATGGTAGTGTAGCCTCATTTCTTAAGAAATCAGTAAACTTATTGAATACATATCATATTACATCATCACTCATGTAAGATCCTCCATATTACTGATAATTTTAGGCAACAAATGGACGTAGAACACAACATTATCTAGGGTGGCGCTCCAATTTTGCAATTACATGTAGTAGCCAAAATTAACTGATAACACGAAGAAAGACAAGACCATTTTACATTTGCTCCAATATTTGAAAACAGACATCAGGAAATCACCAGTGATCTTATTTTCGATGAGTTTCTTGGTCACCTATCTCAGGTGATAATGTCTGTTTGTGATCGCATAGCATACAGCTATGGCTCGGAATGATCAAAT
The DNA here is from genome assembly GCA_029237695.1 of Conchocele bisecta. Classification (NCBI taxonomy): domain Eukaryota; kingdom Metazoa; phylum Mollusca; class Bivalvia; order Lucinida; family Thyasiridae; genus Conchocele; species Conchocele bisecta. The sequence goes on along the minus strand of CM055266.1, from coordinate 6,847,574 downwards.
GCCTGCTTTACAGTGAAACCTCTCTAAGCCGGACACCCTGGGGACCTCCCAGGGTGTCCGGCTTAGAGAGGTTTCACTGTAGTATTAATTTCAAATAATTTCTGGTATTTTTCGTGATCATTTCTGAAATATTAGTAGTCAAATGGCAATTGCAGCCACCAGTTAACGCCAACCAAGCGATATCTAGCAAGATGTGACCAATGACTGGCGTACCGGATCCCGGCCTGATGGGAGTCTGTGTCTCGGACTTCTCATCATCGCTGTCCAGGTGCACGTTCTTCGTCAGGCTGACCTTCACCGGAGCCTGCAAATATGTGAATGGTGAAGGTTTAACGTCCCAGCGACAGAAAATATATGATGAGACATGTGATTTTGTACCTAAGAATGTGGCATATCTCATCAAAAATATTTACAAAATTTCCAATATTTTCCGTAAATGAGAAAGATGACAAAATGTTCAGAGCACATGCAGAATAGAGCCCCACATTTGCTATGAAAATATTGTCCTATTTCTCATTTACGGAAAATATAAATTTTCTAAAAAAAAATCATGAAAAGTTGCAAAATCATATGGCTCGTCTAAAATATCAAAAGTGAAAGGGTTTAACGTGCCAGTAACAACAAGGTCATATGTGGCTGTGACTGGAGAAATGGGGCTTATGGGATTTGTGACCAGTGTAGCTCCTGATCAAACTCCTGTAGCCTGATAACAATTTATATTGCTTGTTAGAAGAGTGACAGGTGTTTCATTGATAGAACGGCGAACAGTGTGGATCCTGATCAGGCCACAGGCCTGTATAGTAATGGTATTGGCAAACAGTGTAGATCCAGATGAGACGGCTCGTGACGAGCCATCTCATCAGGATCTGCACTTTTTGCAAGTAATTTGCATATTTTTGAAAACTAAAACACCCCCTTTTCTTACATAGACTAGTCTGAAAATTATTTTGAGATGATTGGATTGGTTGCAAAAATTAACATATTAAAATCCATTCCAGTTACTAAGGGGTGAAAGGGTTACGTCTTATAAAAATGACCAGTGGAATGGAAATGCTATGAAAGTATTTTTCTCATGCCTAAGGTGGGGATTTAACCCACAACCTCCGGTATTAAGTTCAATACTCCATCACTAGGCTATCAATGCATCCATTTGGGAAATATGCAATGACATTTCCAATGTCATGCCACAGATAAATTTCTCACGTTTTGATTGGTCAGCTTGACGGGTAAAATGAGCGGCGGGTCGAGGCCGAGTCGAAAACGAAAAAAAAGAAAGAAATCACCTCCAAAACATATCCATATGGACTGGAAATGACCTAAATAAGAAAACCATAGTTAGATTTTGAAAATCGGTCCAGAAATTACCAAGTTGTTAACAAATTTCTACATGTTTATATAGAGATGACGTCATGTCGTGCTGCTTGGCGCCATATTTCTATGACGTCAAACATGTACCAACACACTTATAAAACTAAATTCTGTAGAAATATAAAGAATCTGAGGTATGACCAATACGCCTCGGGTGAATATAGATTCAGACGGCCAATATGACACCATATTGTTTGTTTATTAGTGTTTAACGGCCTATCAACAGCTAAGGTCATGTAAAGCCAGACAAACAGGTTCGATCCCATTTTAACCTGCTGCATTGGGGGGAAAATCCCAAAATCAGAACGAAATATTTACATCAAGGACAAATATATTCAGCCCTGAAATTAGAATATCCTGAGCTGGTGCCAGGTCCATACCACACCAAGTCACTTGGCCCCTTCCCCTAAAATAGAATTACGAATATCTTAATACTCACATAAGGGGTATAACCAGATTCAACTGTCACATACAAAATGCCAAAGATGTACATGTATGTGAGGGTCAAACCAGGTCTGCAGTCGGGATTCCGGTAAGGATGAACCCCAATTATTAAATTACTCATCGCATGCTCCCACATGCCACCCACCATATCGACTGTGTAGAATCACTATAACTTATATTATAGGTAATGGGTACGCTGTAAACAAGAAAGACAATAAATGATATATACAGATACCTTGGACTTGGGGTTAGTTCCCTTTCCTTTCCAGCGAGGGATCAACGACTTTTTAACATGATGATTTAATGTCACAGCCATTTCATCTTCACTGATATTTACTAACAAAGCTCCGTGGTGTATAGTTATTCATCATTCATATAGTAGCCCTTCGTGGCGGGAACTTAAAATTGTCGTCTGCTGCCGTTTCATAGTTTGTTTTTTCCCTCACTAAAACATTTGTTTTGGCAGCATTTTAGAATCATTTCCACAGGAAATGATTCTAAAGTGCTGTCAAAGCATGTTTTTGATGAGAAAAACAGAAGAAAAAAAAACAGCAGACGACAAATATTAATTCAGCAGTGAAAGGGTTAATGAATTATGTATTCAGTCCTAGACTGTGCAAGTAATTACTGTCAATGTTACAGGTCACTGTCCAGTATAAGTATAAACTGCCTACATGCAATATTGAAGTCATTGGGATATATAAAGTCATTAAGGTAATTATTATTGTACACCAATAAAGAAATTGCCCACTGTACATGATGTTTGGATCTACGCTTGTTTACAAATACAGAAATGGATCGGGAGCTAATATAAAACAAATAAAAATTACAATTGTTTTCTCTCCAAGCTAAGTGTTGCAATACAACCTGTTAATCTGCGTTACAACATAAACACTGGATTAATGTATTAATGTCAAAATCAGATAGGCATTTAAATCTGCATTTATTATTCAATCAAATATACATTTCCATGTATGTATTCATGAGTTTGCACCAATAAAACACCTGTGATCTTACTTTTGATAAGTTTCTTGGTCATTTATTTCATGTGATAATGTCTGTTCGTGATCGCATAGCACACAACTATGGCTCAGAATGATCAAATGTGATTTACAGTGAAACCTCTCTAAACCGGACACCCTGTGGACCTCCCAGGGTGTCCGGTTTAGAAAGGTTTCACTGTACATAACTACTGGTAAATGTCAAAGGAAGATAATTGTACATTTGAGATGGACTCTTAGATGGTGTGGACATTTTATGACTATTCAAAAGGAAAAAAACTACATGTCTGCCCACCTATCTGGATCTACACTGTTGCCAACCAAGGAAGCATGTATTTTGTTGTGAAAATGTCAAAGCCTTAATATATTTTGAAACTTGGAATATATTTGAAAATATTTTCCTAAAATCAAAGGAGTGAACGCCTGAACTTCTTCGCAGTATGTGGATGACAAATAGACTAATAATTAATCTAGAGTGGAAAGCATTTTGCGAAAAATAAGCTCAGGAAAAATTGAAAGTGAATGGGTTTAATGTCCCACCAACCGCTAGGGTCATATAGAGACGGGACCACAGTTTCAAGTCTCATCCGTCAGACCAGTGGGATGGAAATACATATGAAAGTATGTTTGATGCCTAAGGCAATGTTTGAACCCACAACCTCTGGATTGGAAGTCAGGTGTTCTAACCCTTAGGCCACAATCCATCCCTAATAAGCGCAGGAACCGAAACCGAAGATTGTATTCATGCACCGAATCATGGAGTTACGAATTGCGTTATTTCGTTGCACCCTTAGACTACGGAAACATTTGCAATAACACAAATTTAGCATGAACAAGAGTGCCGAAGGTCACAATATACGCCCGTCGAGGCAAGGCCAGTTAACAAGGGGAGATAACTCACTGAAAATTAATAGGGTTCTTGCCGTGATAAACATGTACATTGAATTTGGTAACGATCCGTCAAGTAGAACTTGAGTTATTGTGTGGACAAGGATACAGAGTGCGAAAAATAACAATGGCTGCCAAGGGGAGATAAGTCATCGCGGAAATTTTTAAAAAATCAATAGGTTTCTTTGGCTTGCCGTGATAAACATGTATACCGAATTTGGTTACAATCCGTCAAGTAGTACTCTAGTTATTGCGTGGACAAGCTGTGCCTGCCCGACCGCCAGCCCGCCAGCCCGCCCACCCGTACAAGGTGAATACATAATACGTCCCGTTTTTTCAAATGGGCATATAAAAAGCAAACAAAACATTATCACACTGAAAAGGCGATCAAGCCGTTGGAACTAGTTTATGGCGTAAGATCAAAAAGTTCAACCCACAAAATGTGCTGTGACCGACATATGCTCATTTGCATAAAATCGGTCAGACCTCAAATTTCGATGTTGGTTGTAAAATTCTTCGCTAGCGCTAGAGGTTTTGACAAATTAAATGAAGGCTGCGAAAAATATATTCCCTGTGAGAAAGGCTTATATTAAACCTTACAATGATGAATTAAATTCTGCCGTCTGCTGTATATTATTTTCCATTAGTCTCATCAATAACATAATTTGACAACACTTTAGAATCATTTCAATTGGAAATACCGGTAGTTCTAAAGTGCTATCAATTGCTATCTATCAACCATGTCTTTATTGAGAAAGATGACAAAATATAAAACAACAGCAGATGCCAATTTGTTTCCTTGCATTTTAAGGATTAACATGATTGCTATCACCATGGGGCAGTGACAAAATTAATTAACCTATCCATTGTACAGAAAGCATATTCCATTGTAATGTAGTTACCGTAATAACCAATTAAAAGTTAATAAATAAAATATGCAATATCAATTTCAAAGTCCATAGAGTTTATAAAGAAAATACTGCTTTTATCAGACTTAGAATCACAAAATGTCCAGACAGCATTATTACCAAATCACTATCAATTCAAATAAATAGCAACACACTTAAGGCCTCGACGAATTCTTAATTTTCTACTCGCACAGATTGGAATTCAATTTATCCGACCCTATATATTTTAATGTAAATCCTGCATTATTCATTCAAATTATCCAAAATGCACCAATCAAGCGGACTTGTCGAGGCCTGCACTTTTATACTTAATTATGCTGGTTCTCCAATTTTACACATATTTTCTTAATAATCCACATCATTCTATCTGAAACATATAAAAATTCCGCACCACAGCAGTGACTATCAATGGCTATTGAAATGATAAGTCAAAACTAGTTCAGTCTTCCCGATATACTGCTTATATTAAACCCTTATAATGCTGAATGAAATTTCGTCGTCTGCTGTTTATTTTTTAATTTCCATTTTTTATTCTCAATAAAAACATAGTTTGGCAGCACTTTAGAATCATTTCCCTTGGGAAATGATTCTAAAATGCTGCCATACCATGTTTTTCTTGAGAAAAAAAAGATAAAATAGAAATAACAGCAGATGACAATTTCCGTTTCCCGCATTCTAAATATTAACAAGAGTTAAGCCTACATATTTGCCTACAACCCTGGCGTAAATACACAAATGAATTTACACAGTTCAAACACTTGACGCATCTCTTAACGGCTGTAACAAAAACTGGAATTGACAAGAATACGAAACCTTACATAAATGCAAACAGGGCAGATAGGCACAAACCAATAGACCAGATGGCGGGGGCATAAATCATAATAAAATTTTTGATGCAAGTGTGAACCCATTCTGATGCAAATTAGCAATATTGATCTATATACTTGGCTGTGATTGGAGTAACGGGGCTTAAGTGGTTTTGCGACCAGTGTAGATCCAGATCAGCCTGTGCATCCGCACAGTCTGATCAGGATCTGCACTGTTCGCCATTTCATCAATGAAACACCCGTCATGCGTCTAACAAGAAATGTATATCGTTATCAGGCTACAAGTGGACTGCTACTTGATCAGGGATTAGACTTGTCACAAATGTCATAAGTCCCATTTCTCCAGTCACAGTCACATAAGTATTTCACCATATATAAACAGGGCTACCTATGAAATATACCACACATACAGGATTAACTCTTTGCATGCTAGCGGCGAAAATATCCGCCAAACAAATTAGGACTATATGTTTTATTTCTCTCTGTAAATATGTCTTGGAATTTCATTAGAATTGAGTCCTCAGGACTCAATTCTAATGAAATTCCAATACATAATTCATGATATTTACAAGGAGAAATAAAAGAAAATATGATGATTTTTTGTCCGCTAGTTTTTAACTATTTATAGCCCACAAGATTCCCAGCATGCAAAGAGTTAAAATGTGCTCGAGTTTGTTTGCAAAATAAACAAGAGAAAAAGTGCAGCGCCTCATGGATACCCGGCCAGTCTGGTTTAGTGAACAAAATATTGAAGATTTTTCATCTAGATCAGTGCAAAATAAATAGGTCAATATCACTTCAAGGTTAATCCTTCCAATGCTTACCGTAATTAAACGTTGTCGTCTGCTGAATAGTTTTTAATTTCCATTTATCTCAACAAAAACATGGTTGGGCAGCACTTTAGAATAATTTCACGTAGGTCGAGGTGATTAGGTCGTTTGCTTCATAGCATCGATATAGCAGTTAGTAAGTTATTGAGAAATGAAGTACAGTGGAACGTCTCTAAACCTGACACCCTGGGAGGTCCCCAGGGTGTCAGGTTTAGAGAAGTTCCACTGTAAATCTGGCATATGACCACTTCAAGACACGTGTTTATGCTTTTCAATCAAACAGATATTACTATCGGAGATAAGTGACAAAGAAACCCACAAAGATTGCCAACACAGCAATTTACACGGTGTCTGGTTTAGAGAGGCTTCACTGTATTATGAACGGAGATACTAATGTACATTGTCTGTCATTCCATTCCCTTCTGCCTTGGCGAGGGGATAATCATAACATTTAATAGACTTTCACAGAGAAATACAAGAGTCGAGGCAAAGCCGCGAAGACCAGGTTTTCTTCAAGACATAGACAATTAGATAACAGAATGAATGTTAGTTAATAGTTATTATGAACACAATTGATATATGTCAGTGGCCGAATATGGCAAAATGAGCCAGTGTATCAGAAAACCTACATGCAGTTGCAGGCTGGCATACATGTATTAGTACAAGATACGAGTGAACATCTGTGCTGTCTGATGAGTGTTGTCCAATTTAACATTGAAAATGGCCAAGTCATTGACGTGGAAAAAATAGGTCAAGGAGGTGAAAAATAATTACGGTAACACTTACAATGCTGAATTAAAGTGTGTCGTCTGCAGTTTATTTTCTATTTTCCATTTTTGTCATCAAAAACATGATTTGACAGCACTTTAGAATCATTTCCATTGGAAATGATTCTAAAGTGCTGTCAAAACATGTTTTTATTTCGAGAAAGAAGACAAACTATAAAATAACAGCAGACGACAATTTACATTTCCCACATGCTAAGGTTTAAGACAAATTTCCAAGTCATTTGACCGTGACCTTGGGTACGAGACTGTACGGGTGTGCATTTGAATGATAACATGATGATGAAGCAAATGAAGCTTAATATAATTCAGAGTTATTGCGTTTACCGGCGAGTGTCTCACCCATGAAGGTCAAGGTCACATGAATGTCACTCACTGGGTGGACAGCCATCAATGTGAGGAAGCTATTTATCAAGTTGGTAATGATCCAACTAGGAGCACAGGTTGAAGTAATGGACCGAGGTATATAAATACATTAAATATGCCTAAAAGCATCAATAAATGAAGAAAAAAAAAAGCTAAAAATTGTTGTTGTTTTTTTTCATTTATTGATGCTTTTAGGCATATTTAATGTATTTATAGACCTTGGTCCATTACTTCAACCTGTGACTAGGAGATACTTGACATTTGGACGATCATCCAAAATTGTTGACGTCTACGACGCCATTGTCGTCGCCTATACCGCAATTGTGACTGCTATGTCTCACTTTCCACTAACGTGGTTGAGACAAAAACTGTCTTCAAAGTACATTAGTTTATTTTTGAGCTGGATAATATAATATAAATACTGCGTGAAAACACACACACACGCATAAAATTGGTTGCGTCGAAGTCTCCAACCTATACTCCAGCAACATAAGCCGTTTCAGAAAAGCATCGATTATGACTTGTTACCTAAAGAAAGTTTTAATTAAAGACAGTATAATTTTCTGCAAATAACAATAAACAGTTCAGGAAAAATGACCAAGTAAATGAATAGACAGAGGTGTAGTAAGCCAGTCACATGAATGAAGGTCATGTGTTTACAGGTTTGTGATTCAAGCCACTGGGGGCCGTTTCACTAAACTTTGTACATGTACGACTAAAATATTTGTAAGTGCAAAATTATGATAGTCTGTAAATTTCACATTAACAATGTTTTCTTGTAAATAATTATTGGATTTACATTTATTGAGCATAGGCTGCATATGCAGCCTATGCTCAATAAATATAAATCCATAAATTGAAATTTACAGACGTTCTTAAATTTGAACTTACGAACATTTTAGTCGTAAGAAGTTTAGTGAAATGGGCCCCTGGTTCATGAGGGTGTGCAAGAATGCTGGATGTACATGTAGTACTTAACCCTTTCACCCCTCAGTATCTGGAATGGATTTTGATATGTTAATTTTGCAACCAATCCATACGTCACAAAACAATCTTCAGACTAGTCCATTTATGAAAAGGGGGTATTTTTGTTCTCAAAAATTATTTTCAAAAAGTTCAGATCCTGATGAGACGGCTCGTTACGAGCCGGCTCATCGGGATCTGCACTGTTTGCATAAACTGCTATAGCGGGCTTTCGGGTTCAAAGGATTAAGATCGAAAGTTAGCCAGAAAAATCTTTAAGAAATTGGTGCAAAAGTAGGTCAACAGTAGAAGGTGAAGCCGATTACTGGCTCATGTTGTTGTAACTATGGTGGCTGTACGACAATCATATTGAAAATAGAAAGCTGACCAAAGGTGTTAACAAAAGAGAATGGCTAAGTAAATGTGGCAAAAGTTGGTCAAGGTCACTTGAAGTATTGTTAAAAGTAGTTTGTGGCACACATGAGTGGCTCATGTTGTGCAAGTAATTTTAGTATGGTGGCTGTAGCTGGTAGTAATGAAGTAAATATGGCAAAAGTTGATCAAGGTCACTTGAAGGTCATATTGTTAAAAGTAGTCTGTGGTGCACATGAGTGGCTCGTATTGTGCAAGTATGGTGGCTGTAGCTAGTAGTAATGAAGTAAATGTGACAAAAGTAGGCCAAGGTCATATGAAGGTGACTCACAGTGATCTACCTTTGACACCAGAAAGGTATCATAATCGTGTGCAACCATGTTGGCAATAGGCCTGATAATATTGATAGCTTAACAAAAACATTAACCCTATGCCAACGACGAGGAGACGACATAAGCTCTCCTGTCTTCCAGGATAGACATTACTACAGAGCTCCAGAAAAGTGCGTATTGGCGTATTTTATGCACTTACTTTAGCTGAATACGCATTGATTATCAAAAATGGGAGTACAACATACTCACAGCCATGTGAAAATACGCATTCATTTTCAAATTGAGTAGTGAAAATACTGTAATGAAGTCAAACATTTACTTAGTTGAGTGTTTGCTTTTTGCAGCTCAAATAAGTGAATTTTTAAGAAAATAAATATCATTTGTTCCCTATCAATCATACATTTGTATAAATAAAATATGCATTGAAATTGAAATCGTGGGGTATATTATTCCTTTAGATACAAAATTTATCTGGAGCTGTGTTACTAGCATGCAGACATCGCAAATGTGCAAATACACGTGTGATTACTGATCATTTAAGGCCATACAAATACAATTGTCTGGTTTCCAGTGCACTCCTGTTCAAATTCTGTCTGTCTGACACTGTTTTTGCTTCTTAAATCTTTGCATGCTGGGAAACCTGTGGGCTATACATAGTTTAAAAAAATAGCTGACGACAATTTTAATATTTTTCTTATTGGAATTGAGTCCGGAGGACACAATTCTAATGCAATTCCAAGACATACTTACACAGGGAAATAAGAGAAACTCCAAATGTGTTGGCTGTTACTTTCAGTGCTAGCATGCAAAGTGTTGAATGTAGAACATGAAAACGTTTTCAACGATTGTCAAATAACTAACAAATATGTCAAAATAAATTGACACACCGATCTATGGAATCACAGAAAACCATATGTATTAACCCTTAGACAGCTATCTTATTTTTCTTGTCGACTGCCGTTTATTTTCTATTTTCCATTTGTATCATCAAAAACATGCTTTGACAGCACTTTAGAATAATTTACAACATGCTTTGACAGCACTTCAGAATCATTTCCATTGGAAATGATTCTGAAGTGCTGACAAAGCATGTTTTTATTGAGAAATAAGGCAAGATATAAAAGCAACAGCAGACGGCAATTGTTGTGAGTAGCGGTCTAAGGGTTAAGCAGTGAACTACGAGGACCATCAACTGTATTTCACGGCCACAGTGACATGCAGGTAGGTGAGCGGTAGAAGACACATCAGACAGTTGGTATATGGCTGCAACATCAAAGGTACAAGCCTTGGCAAAATACACAGCTCTATGTACAACGTTACATCACAGCTTGGGATCACGTGGTCTATTGTTTTCTAAACTATCTAGACAGGTTTTGGAGCGTTTTTAGACCCTCTGCGTCACTCTCCAGCTCTTTTATGCCCCATGATAAATTCCCATATGAAAATTATATTTTTGCAATAAAATTAATATTTAATGGATATTTCATAAAATAATGTTTTTTTAAGGAGGGTGTTTTTTTTGTTATCGATGAAAAAGTACTTGCATTTAAATATATTTTATTTTATATCTACTGTGTTTAATAGCCAAAAGTAGGTCAGCAGGAAAACGTGGAACAGACAGTATATGCCCGTTGGCCTCACCGTTTGGTGGAGGGGGAATAATGACTCCCATTTCTCCAGTCAAAGATATAGAGGATATTTTCATTGGAAATGATTCTAAAGTAATTTCAAAGCATGTTTTTGATGAGAAAAATGGAAAATAAAAAATAAACAGTACACATCAAAAAATTTAATTCAGCAGTGTAATGGCTATTAATCATAACTTATAACATCAACAGTGAATTAACCCTTTCACACCTAAGTAACTACAATGGATTTTGATGTGTTAATTTTGCAACCAATCCAATCGTAAAAACATGGTTTTCAGACTAGTCCATTTATGAAAAGGGGGTATGTTTTGTTCTCAAAAATATGAAAATTTAAAAAATGCAGATCCTGATGAGACGGCTCGTAACGAGCCGTCTCATCAGGATCTGCATTTTTTAAATCTCATCTGGATCTGCACTGTTTGCATAAACCGCTATAGCAGGCTTTCGGGTTCAAAGGGTAAGCTAATCTGGGCCAGTGCTGGTTACAACATCAAGCTGTGTATTTTCCCACACGGAGGCACAATAATGTCAAACCGACCTCGTCCTCCAAATCTCCGTCCAGATCAGATCCATCCTGGGCAGTCGGCTTAATGATACAACATAACGTTACCAGAGCAATGGTGAGGGCGCAACGTCAGGTAGATCCGTCAGTCAGAGAGGGCTTACAGAATACACACTCGCATCGCCAAATATAGCGATATAGGCTTCATTGAAAGGAAACAGAAATTGTAAGTAAACCTGCGACCTAATGTTTGAGTTAGCCGGCGATTGATGTTGATGTATCGGTGTTTAACGGCCTATCAACAGCGATGATCATTTAACGCGGGTTAGCCGGAGGGGAACATGAAGGATTTGTCAGAGTATGAAATATAAAAAAGTTCAAGAAATTTACTTCATTTTTCACTTTTTCAGAATGTACAAGCATCTGTGGCCTTGACCTTTGAGTTAACCGGAGAGGATTTGGATTTGTCAGATCTATCACAGTTTCTGGTAGTAAGTACTTGAAAATGACACGTTTGTGGAAATTCCATCAATAAAATGTTGGGATTGGTTGACAATTGACATTATGTCATTTACTGTGTATGAAGGGAAAACCCACATACTGGATGTCCGAGACATCATCTGAGACACTTTAACCATTTTCATGCTAAGGATACGCCATTATGTTTGCGGAAAATCCTAAATATTTTCCTTCTATGCGCTCAGAAGTATATGTCATGACCACCATTTGAACCGTCTCGTTGAGACTGTTCAAATTGAGTGGTCACAACATGAGAAATTGAGAAATAACAAAAAGAAACAAGAAATGCGTCTGTCGAAAGCGGATGCCACCTGCAGCATATTTGAGAAACTGACAAATTGGTTAACCAAAAAGTGTGACGGACGGACGGACGGACGGACGGACGGACGTTCTTACATTACTATACTTATGTGGCTTATCACATGTTAAATACTAGCCACATAAAACGATTTTTAGCCACATAAAAGGATTTTTTAGGTGGCTAATTGTAACCAACCATATCCTTTAAACAAGTCCATAACCCTGTGGGGCTAGCCACATAAGTACCCTAATGTGTGCCTGGACGGACGGACGGACGGACGGACGGACAGACGGACGTTCTTACGGTACTATACTTATGTGGCTTATCACATGTTAAATAGTAGCCACATAAAAGGATTTTTAGCCACATAAAAGGATTTTTAGGTGGCTAATTGTAACCAACCCTAACCTTTACTAAGTCCATAACCCTGTGGGGCTAGCCACATAAGTATAGTACCGTCAGGGCGGACAGACAGACAGACGGACGGACGGACGGTCCAAACACTATATGCCACCTGTTTCTTCGAAACCCGGTGGCATAAAAATTTAATAAATTTCATACCCGTAAAGGTGTATTCTGAAGGAATGGGTTAAGAAATCACCAACTCGAAGAATGCATGTGTGAAATATTACAATGTTGTGTTAAAATAAGTATAACTGGACTGCAATGCTGAGCTTTGTGAATGCACTAAGTCTGTGACCTTGACCGTGTCATCAGCAGTGGGTGTCGGGGCATATATTTGTCACAGCAGGAGGGGGAAATTTGAGGAAAGTAAGAATGGAGTTCCAGATAAGCTGCATATTTGCTTAAATACCCAATTAAAATTGCCAAAAACCCAATTGAAATCAGAAGTAGCGAGTATCAAAAAGCTATAAAAAAATTATGGTACCTTTATCATGCTGTAGAAAACAATAAACAGACCACAAATATAGCATATTTTTCTTATTTTCAATGAAAACACATCTTGGTATTTCAATAGAATTGTCTCCAAGGAGACAATTCTAATGAAATGTCAAGACATGTTTTCATTTCGAAGCAAACTATTCAACAATTGCTGTCTGTTGATGTGTAAACAGTAGTGGCATTTATTTTACCCAATAAAAATGTTGAATACCCAATTGCTTCAGAAATGATGGAGTGACAATACTCAATTACTAATTCCTTATCTGGAGCCCTGGAGTATAAGGAAATTCAATTATTGACACGAAATGGCAATTATACAAAATATAATACGTACCGATAGATCCTTTTTTTCAATATTACAAATGGATAAGCCAACTCCAGCATACCAGTACTCCACCACAACCGGTTGTGAGGGTATACCCAATTATTGTTACCTGAATGACCTTGAGACGATACATGAAGTGAACAAATGAAATCTGAAACCTCCACCCAAATTGCCATTCCGCAAGAAGTCCATATAACACATTTGAACAGTGTAGGTTCAGTACTGTAGTTATAAAGTGTTACACAATATTTTTAAATATTTGACCTTGAGATAAGTGTGAAGGTCACAACCAAAATGCCCAGCTTGAATAAAAAGTTTCAGCAGGTACAGTGGATCCTCTCTCAATCAGTAGAACGAGGATGTGCCCATGGTGTCCGTTTTAGTGTTTTTTTATTGTTATTTAGGCATAATCATGATGACAGTGAAACACATACATATTAACCCTTTAGATTTGGAACACACTTTTGGGTGTACGCAAATTTTTAAGTATTTTCTTACCGATTTTTCTTATTTCTGCACGGAAGTATATGTTGTGACCACTCATTTGAACCGTCTCGATGAGACGGTTCAAATGGTGGTCACAATATATACTTCCAATGAGAAGTGAAGACAATATTTACAATTTTCAATCACTAAAATGGTGCATTCTCAGAATGTAATGGGTTAACAGAGTTTTCTGTCGGAGTGTACAGTTTATGGTTTGTACTGTAATATGCTTTCAGCATTGTCAGGTGAGACGAACAGACAGACGAATTCAGTCTCACGACAAAATCAGCCCGATCTGAGTCTACAGTGCTGACCTACACTGCTAAAAAGTTATCAAAATGATGTACATAAACTGTACCGGCTAACACCAGGCCACACTCTGACAAAACAGGGCTTATTCCATTAATGATTATGTAAGTGTAAATAACAATAATAATAACAAGAATTCCGCGGAAACCAATGTCTCGCCTTGTTCCACCTTGACCCTGGGGCCTTGACCTTGACCCTGGGCCCCCGAGAATAGTCCTATATTCATGTACATATCATAGTAAAGGTATGTATAAAGTTTGATGACTGTAGCTGATAAGGTGTTGAAGTAATGACCGCAACACGAAAACTTAACAATGAATGATGACGACGCCGCCGCCGCCGACGACTCCGGAAAAGTAAAACCTTAGTCTCGCTTTCTGCTTTCGCGGGCGAGACAATAATAATGACTATTTAATGAGGGTAAAATATCAGTTGGCAAATCCAATCTTCCTTGAGGCCCTCTCTAACTATAAAATATACATACTATACAAACATACATACATACTATGTACATTATAACCAGACTTGTGATTTACAATTTGGTCAAGATTAGACACTGGTATTTAATAGGCAAGCAGAAAGTTTAGAAGTGATGTTTACTGTGCATGGTACCGTTACAAATACAGGTTTTTGAATGATACCAGACTTTGTGCTTGCCTACCGTATCTGGGAGATTCGAGATCCAGAGTAGGCTAGGGATTTTTGGAATATTTCTCTATGTGGCTTTGGTACATAAAGTAAGCTATTTACAGAAGAACCATTGATTGAAATGTAAGAAATTTGGCTGTGACTGAATAAATGGGGCTTATGGGATTTGTGATCAGTGAAACTCCTGATCAAATAACCCACTCCACTCCACTGTAGCCTTATAATGATCAATATTTCTTGTCGGAAGCATGGCGGGCGTTTCATTATTGATGGAATGAGGAACAGTGCAGATCCTCATCAGACTGTGCGGATGCACAGTCTGATCTGGATCTACACTGGTTGCATATCACCAGTGACGGCCAAATATTCTGGTCAAGCTTTTCACTCTAGCAGTCTCAAATTAATCTACTCTGTTCATTGAAAACATATTGGATGTTTTGTTCACCCAATTGTATCCACATGCTAGTCTGGGTTTTCACTGGTCTGAAAGGGAGTAAGCTACGGACATGGATTTTTTTTTATTAATTCATTACCACGAAATAACAAATTGTTCCCTCAATGTAACAATTAGTTCCCTCGAATTAACAATTCGTCCCACGATATAACAATTTGTTCCCTCGAATTAACAATTTGTTCCCACGAAATGACAATTTGTTCCCTTAATTTAAAAATTAATTCCCTCGAATTAACAATTCGTTCCCACGATATAACAATTCGTTCCCACAAATTAACAATTTGTTCTTTATTTTCAGGGAATAGTAAATTTGTGGGAACAAATTGTTAATTCATGGGAACAAATTGTTAAACTGAGGAAACAAATTGTTATTTTGTGTGAACAAATTGTTATTTTGTGGGAACAAATTGTTAAATTGAGGCAACAAATTGTTATTTTGTGGGAACAAATTGTTATTTCATTTGAACAAATTGTTATTTCATGGGCACAAATTAATAAAAAAGAGAATTCTACGTCCCCTGTGGGGCTCCGTAGTAAGCCCAGGATTGTCTCTGTCTGTGAAAGTTCAACTCACAGCTGCAATTCCTTCACCAGTTATTAGGTGGACATGAAATGCATACAGCAAACAAAACAATGGCAAGACATCACAGTGGGATGCATGAGGGACCAGGCCCGTACGCAGAGGGGGTGTGTATGCATCCCCCTTAACCCTTTCAACACCACAAGCCTGTATAGTGGTATTGGAAAAAAGTGTAGATCCAGATGAGCCGGCTCGTGACGAGCCGTCTCATCAGGATCTGCACTTTTTGCAAGAAATTTTTTAGAACAAAAACACCCCATGTTCATAAATGGACTGGTCTGAAAATCATTTTGTGATGATTGGATTGGTTGCAAAATTAACATATCAAAATCCATTCCAGTTACTTAGGGGTGAGAGGGTTAATCTGCAGAGGTCTGTCCGTGGATGTGCAAAAAAATGTCCTGCGTACAGTGGGATGCATGGGTGACACACTGAAATCAAAGCACATTCAAGTTAAGCGTTAGTGAAATGCCGTCATCAGTTCAGGTTTTCATGCAACTATTTCCAATATGTAGATCTACCCATTGAAAGCAGGAGCATTATATTGCATGCAGTGTCAGAGAATGTTTTCGATAAATAGCATTGATATTTTGGAGAAAAAATTCTGAGCATAGCAAAATATTGCTACTTTTTAGGATTTTGTGAATAATTTTCAGCAAATGTTGTCCACCATTACAATAAACTGTCCATGTAATTAGGTATAATTATATGGACCCATTAAATGCAGGAAACTCTTTTCCATCAGCCCCTGTGTCCCACTAACCCCTTAAATTCCTAATTTCAGAGATTCTGCACAAATTGCCATGGCGAACGTTACCTTTTTCTTGTGTTCCTCCATGGAGCTGATATCGGTGTCATCGGCCCACGAATCAATGTGGCGGTCACCGGCGCCCGATGCCCGGCTCAATGTTTCATCACCGGACTCCTCTGCAACAAATATAGAACTGTGCTTCACTTACGTTTCAACCAGTATTTGACTCAAATTTCTTACATTTCAATCAATAGTTTACACAAATTTGTTACATTTCAATCAATAGTTTACACAAATTTCTTATATTTCAACCAGTAGTTTACACAAATTTCTTACATTTCAAACAATAGTTTACAAAATTTCTTACATTTCAATCAGTGGTTTACACAAATTTCTTACATTTCAATCGGTAGTTTACACAAATTTCTTACATTTCAATCGATAGTTTACACAACTTTCTTATATTTCAACCAGTAGTTTACACAAATTTCTTACATTTCAATCGGTAGTTTACACAAATTTCTTACATTTCAATCGGTAGTTTACACATTTCTTACATTTCAATCAGTGGTTTACACAAATTTCTTACATTTCAATCGATAGTTTACACAAATTTCTTACATTTCAATCGGTAGTTTACACAAATTTCTTACATTTCAATCGGTAGTTTACACAAATTTCTTACATTTCAATCAGTGGTTTACACAAATTTCTTACATTTCAATCGATAGTTTACACAAATTTCTTACATTTCAATCGGTAGTTTACACAAATTTCTTACATTTCAATCGGTAGTTTACACAAATTTCTACATTTCAATCAGTGGTTTACACAAATTTCTTACATTTCAATCGATAGTTTACACAAATTTCTTACATTTCAATCGGTAGTTTACACAAATTTCTTACATTTCAATCAATAGTTTACACAAATTTGTTACATTTCAATCAATAGTTTACACAAATTTCTTATATTTCAACCAGTAGTTTACACAAATTTCTTACATTTCAATCAATAGTTTACACAAATTTCTTATATTTCAACCAGTAGTTTACACAAATTTCTTACATTTCAAACAATAGTTTACAAAATTTCTTACATTACACAAATTTCTTATATTTCAACCAGTAGTTTACACAAATTTCTTACATTTCAATCAATAGTTTACACAAATTTCTTATATTTCAACCAGTAGTTTACACAAATTTCTTACATTTCAAACAATAGTTTACAAAATTTCTTACATTACACAAATTTCTTACATTTCAATCGGTAGTTTACACACATTTCTTACATTTCAATTGATAGTTTACACAAATTTCTTATATTTCAACCAGTAGTTTACACAAATTTCTTACATTTCAATCGGTAGTTTACACAAATTTCTTACATTTCAATCGGTAGTTTACACAAATTTCTTACATTTCAATCAGTGGTTTACACAAATTTCTTACATTTCAATCGATAGTTTACACAAATTTCTTACATTTTAATCGGTAGTTTACACAAATTTCTTACATTTCAATCAATAGTTTACACAAATTTGTTACATTTTAATCAATAGTTTACACAAATTTCTTATATTTCAACCAGTAGTTTACACAAATTTCTTACATTTCAATCGGTAGTTTACACAAATTTCTTACATTTCAATCGATAGTTTACACAAATTTCTTATATTTCAACCAGTAGTTTACACAAATTTCTTACATTTCAATCGGTAGTTTACACAAATTTCTTACATTTCAATCGATAGTTTACACAAATTTCTTACATTTTAATCGGTAGTTTACACAAATTTCTTACATTTCAATCAATAGTTTACACAAATTTGTTACATTTTAATCAATAGTTTACACAAATTTCTTATATTTCAATCGATAGTTTACACAAATTTCTTATATTTCAACCAGTAGTTTACACAAATTTCTTACATTTCAATCGGTAGTTTACACAAATTTCTTACATTTCAATCGATAGTTTACACAAATTTCTTACATTTTAATCGTAGTTTACACAAATTTCTTACATTTCAATCAATAGTTTACACAAATTTGTTACATTTTATCAATAATAGTTTACACAAATTTCTTATATTTCAACCAGTAGTTTACACAAATTTCTTACATTTCAATCGGTAGTTTACACAAATTTCTTACATTTCAATCGATAGTTTACACAAATTTGTTACATTTCAATCAATAGTTTACACAAATTTCTTACATTTCATCAGTCGTTTACACAAATTTCTTGCATTTCAACCAGTAGTTTACACAAATTTCTTACATTTCATCAGTCGTTTACACAAATTTCTTGCATTTCAACCAGTAGTTTACACAAATTTCTTACATTTCAATCAATAGTTTACACAAATTTCTTACATTTCAATCAATAGTTTACACAAATTTCTTATATTTCAACCAGTAGTTTACACAAATTTCTTACATTTCAATCGGTAGTTTACACAAATTTCTTACATTTCAATCGATAGTTTACACAAATTTGTTACATTTCAATCAATAGTTTACACAAATTTCTTACATTTCATCAGTCGTTTACACAAATTTCTTGCATTTCAACCAGTAGTTTACACAAATTTCTTACATTTCATCAGTCGTTTACACAAATTTCTTGCATTTCAACCAGTAGTTTACACAAATTTCTTACATTTCAATCAATAGTTTACACAAATTTCTTACATTTCAATCAATAGTTTACACAAATTTCTTATATTGCAACCAGTAGTTTACACGAAGTTCTTACATTTCAATCTGTCGTTTACACAAATTTCTTACATTTCAACCAGTAGTTTACACAAATTTATTACCTTTCAATCAATAGTTTAAACAGATTTCTTACATTTCAATAAATAGTTTACACAAATTTCTTACATTTCAATCAGTCGTTTACACAAATTTCATATATTTCAACCAGTAGTTTACACAAATTTCTTACATTTCAATCAATAGTTTACACAAATTTCTTATATTTCAACCAGTAGTTTATACAAAGTTTTACATTCTTACACATTTCTTATAATCAACATAGTTTTACGTTTCAATCAGTCGTTTACACAAATTTCTTACATTTCAACCAGTAGTTTACACAAATTTCTTGCATTTCAACCAGATATAATGGAGAATTACATCACTTGGTTCTGTAAAGTGGCAGCAGTTTTCACCACACTCGTGTTCACCATATATGGAGAAATGACGTCAGTAACGTCACAACTTCGACCAATCAAACTATTTTCTTGGATGTTGTAACCTCTGAACAGTTATCACAATGTTCTAACGATTCCATCACAATTAACATACAGGCAACAATGAGCAAGAACTTAAAGTTTCAAGAAGACTACTTGGGTACCATGTTCACAAAAGGTACTCTAAAATGTGTGTGACCAGCATGGGGGCTACACTGGTCACCATTCAACCATCCTAACCTTCTGTATGCTCATGAATATCAATTTGTATCATCTGCGCAGTCTGATCTGATCTGCAATAATGCAATTACACTCAGGATCTACACTGATCACAATGTTTTAAAGTCAATTGTCTCCGGCGACGCCCATTTACCTTCGTCTCCCGGAAGTGCCGGCATACCAAACACGGAGGATTCTGTGTGATCGCGGGGCGTGGTGTGGCTGCTGGGGGGCAGGGAGGGGGCCCGGGGGGTGGAGGGCACGCTGTTGGAGATGGCACGGCGCTGGGTGAGGCAGTGGTCAAACACGAGCTGCGAGCTGCCGTGGTGGCCCTTCATCATTGCACAGTCCTCTGCTGTCCACCCTACATGTGCGAAAACAGAAAAACAAGTTATGATGTTTAGCAAATATTAAAGCTGTATATTACATGCTACCCCATGATGTACCATGATTCTGGAGGCAGGGCTCCAGATAAGGAATTAGTAATTGAGTATTGTCACTCCATCATTTCTGAAGCAATTAGATATTGCAAAATTTTAATTGTGTAAAATAGAATCACACTACCGTTTACACATCAGCAGACCGCACTTATTGAATAGTTTGCTTCTAAATGAAAACACATCTCGGTATTTCATTAGAATTGTCTCCTTGGAGACAATTCTAATGAAATACCGAGATGTGTTTTCATTGGAAAATAAGAAAATATGCTATATTTGTGGTTTGTTTATTTTTTTCTGTAGCATGATAAAGATACCACAAATTTTCCATTGCTTTTTGATACTCACTACTTCTGATTTCAATTGGGTTTTTGGCAATTTTAATTGGGTATTTACGCAAATACGCACCTTATCTGGAGGGATATTTTTTCCTTGAAAGTAATATTTCCTACAGGACATTCGCGAGACGTAATTGACGTCATGTTTTGACGTCATTTCCGGCGAAGAAACAATTCATATGCTAACGTCAAATTGTCAATTTTGACGACATTATAAGCTGATATAAGAGCAAATGCATTACAAAGTCAGGCCACACTTGAATCATCTCCTAGAGATGATACATGTAACACTGAAACAACCATGTTATTCTGCACCTAAGAACATGTGCAATAGCTCGTGAACAATATTTACAATATTTTCCGTAAATGACGTAGAAAAATAATCTGTCGAATGACAGATGCACAGGCTGATCTGGATCTACACTGGTCGCAAACCAAGTAAGCCCTATTTCTCCAGTCACAACCACATATAATAAGAAATGCCATACAATTTTGTACCTGCGGACATCTGTGTAATTTCATTAAATAAATACGTTTACAATATTTTTAAGAAATGAAGTCAAAAGTTGACAAAACTTTCAGAGTACATGCAGGATATAATCCTGCATGTACTCTGAAAATTTTGTCAACTTTTGACACCATTTACGGAAAATATTGAACATTTTGTAAACCGTATTTCATGAAAATACACAGATGTCCGAAGGTACTTAATCACATGGCGTGTCATATAGAGATGGAACCTTAGCTGTGACACAAGAAATCAGCGACACAAGAAATCAGCAACATTGATGGAGTATGTACCCCTCAGAACTCTTAACGTAAATTTCATTTCAACCTTGACATTGAGCATAGAGACCGCATGGGTTGGCTATAGAATGATAATATGGATGATAAAAAATAAGCATAATGCTGCATATGAAGTTTCAAGCCAATCCGACTTACGGTAACAGAGATGGTAGGCAGTCGAAAACTTAAACGCAAATCTCGGACAGACAAACGAACAGACAGACAAATGAACAGGGTGGTGAATGCATGTACTCAGATCATTCTTTGGAGCACATAAAAAGTGAAGTAACCAAGCAACAGCCAAGGTCATGCCTATGTAATAAGTTGATTGGTTGATTGGTTGAGTGATTTGTGACTGGCAAAAATCTAGCTTATGGTTCTTGCGATCAGCACAGATCCAGATCAGCCTGCGCATCCGCGCAGTCTGATCAGGATCTGCACTGATTGCAGCCAACCAGTCAGTTAAACACTCATTATGCTTCTAACAAACACGAACTATCCATATCATGGTGGAGCTAGCAGATCTCAACCCTTTCACCTCTAAATAACTGAAATGGTTGTTGATATGTTAATTTTCCTACCAATCCAATCATCACAAAATGATCTTCAGACTAGTACCTTTATGAAAAGGGGTGTTTGCACTCTCAAAAGATTACTTGTAAAAAGTGCAGATCCTGATGAGACGGCTCGTGAGAGCCGGCTCATCTTGATCTACACTGTTTGCCAATACCACTATACAGGCATGTGGTGGTTACGATAGATTATCCACAAAAGACATGAGACGTCTATCTTCAGTCACAGCCACATTTGAAACTGCGACTGAAGAAATGGGGCTTATGAAAATTAATGCAAGTCTAGCTAATAACCAACACTGTAAAAAAACATAATATTTTAAACATAATGTAATTCACTGACTGAATGATGATCAATGCAATCCCGGATCCGAATGTGTGGATATGCATTCTGATCTGGGTCTACATTGGCTGCAAAGGTCATAAGCCCAATTTCTCCAGTCACATTTTTAGTCTGCGTAGATCCTCATCAATTACCAGCCATGCAGTCTGATAGTCCACAATGTTTGCTTGCAGCTTACTGAATGCTTTTTTCACATAATGGTGAACAGTTCAGTTCATAATCAGACAAGATCTCGTCTGCAAAGGTCACAAAGGTACAGCATTTTCTAATGAATCATTTTCTATGAAATATTTCACAAATGTTCGGTGTAATTTATGGAAACTTTAAATAATCAATCCCCAAGTTTACACATGGTTTTGGAGGTCACTTTAATTAAACACAGAATTTATATGATGCTGATTTAGTGCCAGGTACCAAATTCACATAAAAAATGTTACTTATTTGGATGACCATTTATTAGTATTTACCTTTGACGTCCTTAATGGTGGTGTTGACACCTTTCTGCAGCAGTAACTTCACCTGATTGAGGCAGTCTTCATTACAGGCGTGGTGTAGCGGGGTCCTGTAGGCAGATATAGGATACCAGGTTAGTTTAATTTGGTATCAAGTTTATCAGGCTCGGCTAGGAAACGTGTAGGAATTCCTCGGCTTTGCCGAGGAATTCCTACCGTTTCCGAGCCGAGCCTGATAAACTTGATATCAAAAGACAGTAGCCTGATATTCTATTTATCAGGTAACGTTTTATGCTCGAAAATGACCACATATGATGTTGTTATCTATGGACAGAACGCGGACTTGTTTACGTTGCGTTATTACACTGACGTCATCTGGTAACGTCACGTGACGTCATCCTACCAATGGAACGTCAGTTTTCCCTTCGTTATAAGCTGGATGTTTGTATCAGGTCAATGTCTGATACAACAACATGTTATCAGTGAGTACGTATTCAGTCAATACAGGGCAGGTTACCTGATAAATGTATTTATGGATTGATTTGATTGGGGTTTTATGAGCATCCAACAAGGTCACATGAATTAACCGGTATGTGGGAGCACTGCAAGTTCAGCATTGCAATAACAAGACGATCGCCGGCGAGTGTCTCACCCATGAAGGTTAATGTCACCAAGATCAAGGTCATAAGGAAGCTATTGATGAAGTTTGGTAAATCTGACTAACGGATCAGGAGATATTCAAAATTCGGATATACGTCTATCATTGTGAAAAGAAATTCAAAGCCACCAAGGTCAAGGTAACTGGAATGACACTGAGTTTGGTAATGATCTGACTAAGGGATCAGGAGTTATGCAGCATCTGGACGTACCTCCAAAATCGTTGATATGAAGGTCAAGGTCTCCAAGGTCAATGTCACATGAAGAGACTAGGTGGATACACACAGAGCTCCAGTTAAGGTGCGTAATTTGGAGGTAAATTTCTTATTTCTCCATCAAAAATGGCAAGTTGGGAGTGCTTTAGAATCGTCTCAAAGAGACGATTCTAAAGGACTCCCAACTTGCCATTTTTGATGGATAAATAACAAAATTTCTCCCCAAGTTGGTCAAATTACGCACCTTAACTGGAGCTCTGTAGACAGCAATGTGAAGAAGCTATTTGATGAAGTTTGGTAATGATCCAACTAAAGTATCAGGAGATATTCAACATAAAAATACAATGTACGTCCAAAAGTGTTGACTCAAACTATGACGAGGAATCCTACAACAGAATTGTGACAACTATTTCTAACTTTCCACTAACATAGGTGAGACAATAAAAGACATTTTTTAGTCATTTAACCTTGAACTTGGGCATTGGTGTCATATTGGCTATCGAATAAGGAAGAAGAATTAACGTTTCAAATGTAAATGTTACAGAGATATAAGACATTTAAAAAGATTATTGCATATTTCGGCTAAGCAAACAGATCAACGCATGAACGTCATTGTGATATCAAGCCCTCTGAAATGGACATATGTTATTAACTTCAAGCAAAGGAAATTTTCATTGCAATTTTAGATTATGTGAGTTGAAGGTGAAGGGGTCAGTGGAAAATGGGGGTTAGTCCCCTTATTCCATTAACACCTTTAATAACTTTGGTACCGTTACTTCAATTACGCAAAAAGTATCACCTCATGAAGTTGTCGACGATGTTCGGGTCAGCATCATTCTTCAAGAGGAGTTTTGTCAGGTCATCTCGCTTACTGGTGTCCAACACAGACAGGTGTAGCGGGGTGTAGCCCATCTGCAAAAACATCCACAGGCATTAGCTCTGGCACGGGGGACTGGAATTGTATGGCTGAATTACATTTGAGACGTGCCTAAGATTTTGTACCTCAGAACATGTGCGGTATCTCTTGAAAAATATTTACAAAATTTACGATATTTTCCATAAATGACGGCATTAACTCTGGCATCGGGGGACTGGAATTGTACGGTCTGAATTACATTAGTAGATGTTCTTATTTGTGGCCGTGACTGGAGAAATGGGGCTAAATTGACTTCCACAAACTCACACCACACATGCATGCACATACAGACGCATGCACGCACGCACACAACATTTATGCCAGAAGACGGAACACAAAGCGAAAAAAGATCCATTTTCACAGGTGACGACTACAATTTTGTCATTTGCTTCTTTTTTTCATTCTCAATATTTCTATTAAAAAAAACAAGTTTCGGCTGTTCATGTTTTGTTTGATCAGCTTTTCTTCAATAACAAAAAAAAAGCCACATGAGAAAATGAGAAAAATAAAACCATCATGACAATATTGCCTCCAGCAGTGTAAACGTACCCTGTTTTTCTGGTTGAAATTTGCGCCCCCGTTGATGAGAACGGTGGCGATGTTAGCGAAGCCCTCGCGGACTGCGAGATGTAGCGCCGTATTGCCATCTCTGTCAATGGCATCCACCTCGGCCCGATACTCGATGAGCAGCCGCACACACTCATCTTGGTTACACTCCACCGCCTGTAAAGTGAAAAGTGAAAGTGAGTGGGTATACCCTTTCCCCCCTAAGGAACTTGCATGGATTTTAATGTGTTAATTTTGCAACCAATCACAAAATGATTTTCAGACAAGTCCATTTATGAAAAGAGGGTGTTTTTTCTCTCTCAAAAATATGAAAATTACTTGCAAAAAGTGCAGATCCTGATGAGACGGCTCGTCAAGAGCCGGCTCATCTGGATCTACACGTTTTGCCAATATCACTATACAGGCGTGTGGTGTTGAAAGGGTTAACGTCGCAGCAACAGCGAATACCATTTAGAGTCAGGACCTCAGTTTCAAGTCTCATCCGAAAGACCAGTGGGATGGAAATACCCTGAAAGTATTGTTGATGCCTAAGGCATTGGTAGTCAGCTGTTCTAACCCCTAGTCCACAACCCATCCCATGCCAGTAAAGGGAATAATATTTGTGTGAGGTGTTTCGGCAAAATTGAATGTTTGGGTTGAAAATGATGTGGCTGATTCCTTGTATAATGGCTATAGACAATATCACACTCTTCCAGGTTGCAATCCACAGCCTGTAAAGGTAATAATATTTGTGTGAGATATTTGCCAAAATTGACACTAATGGTTAACCCTTTCAACACTACAGACCTCGATAACGGTGCACGCAAACAGTGTAGATCTAGATGAGCCGGCTCGTGACGAGCCGTCTTATCAGGATCTACACTTTTTGCAAGTAATTTTCTTATTTTTTAATAGAGAAAAAAAACATCCCATTTTATATATGGGCTAGTTGGAAAATCATTTTGTGATGATTGCACTGGTCGGAAAATTAGCTAAGTCTGATAAACGTGATATAAAAGACACAAAAAATACATTGTCAATTTTTTTTTTACTCCAAAGGTGAGCAATACATTTATTCATAGGTCCAATATTATATTAGGTAGTCGCGAACAATGGAACAGCATGGAAAGGGAAAAATAAAACAGAAAAAAATACAGGAGAACTTGTAAAATTGCTTTCTTGAAACAGTTAAAATTGTATTTTAAACAGCGATACTATTTCAGTTAATAAATTAACTTGCAACAGTTGAGGGCAATTAAGCAAGGTGTCACATGACACAGCAAGACGTATGACTATTCAACCAAAACGTAGGTCGACTATTGTTTTATATACAGAGTACGCTCAAAATATGTGACTGCGACCGGGAAATGGTGTTTATGGACATTGAGATCAGTGTAGATCCAGGATCTGCACTGATCGCAATTCAGTCAGTGAAAAACTTGTCCGACAAACAAACAGTGTAAATCCTTATCATGCCGAGGGCTGTGTTAGAAGATCAGGAGATAGCCTGGCGATAAAACTCATAAGACCCATTTCTCCGTCACAGCCACATATAGCTAATGATTAGTTGCCATTCCTCGAGACAATTGTCCCATTGTGCCATTCCAAACAGGTGTAACACAGATCAGTTATCACATCTACACAGTCTGACCAAGGCCTGTTGTGTTTGCATTTGACCTGAATCATGCTAGTAGACGGATTGCGCTAGCTGATCAGGAGCTACACTGGTCAAAGACTCAAACATTGCCAGATATATATGCCTCTGACATTGACAACAATATGAATTATGGACAACATCAAACAAAAAAAGAAAATATACAATGAGGTAACATCAAAACTTAACGTGCCAATGCATGCAAACAGCAGGCGGAATTGTTTTTTAATCATCTTCTGAAACATTTGAAAATAAGATTATTCTGTAATGATCTCGTTAAGAACATCTGCCATGCTATGGAAGTAGGATCGATTTAACAGGAGCACTTAAGATTTGTGCTTCTCAAATATGCAGCTGTATGGCGTAAATTGTTTTGATTAAAATGGCGTAAATTGTTTTGCATGCTAGCGGCAGAAATATCCGCCAAACGAATTAGGAGTATATGTTTTATTTCTCTCTGTAAATATGTCTTGAAATTTCATTAGAATTGTGTCCTCCGGACACAATTCTAATGAAATTCCAAGACATATTCATGACATTTATAAGGAGAAATAAAAGTAAATATAATGAATTATCATCTGCTATTTTTGAACTATTTATAGCCCACAAATTTCCCAGCATGCAAAGAGTTAACACTACACTGTGTAAGTGTAGACCATAACGTTTTGAATACTTTTTATATTTAAACATTTGTACATCCTGTGACAAAACTATCTATTAATACTTTCAATGAAGGAATTGAATTTCAACAAAAAGGGTACTGCTGGCATTCCACAAATGATTTTGAGTTTGTGCATGGGAGAGATTATCTCGTCACAATTGCGATATTTTCCAGAAAACTTAAATTGCAGAAAATGTTGATAAAAATTGAAAGTAAGTTGCAAAATTAACCCGCTGAAAGGTGAATTCATGGGGGTATGAAAAAAAATATTCTTACTTCACAAATTCCCCCCCAGTTGGAAGATTAGAGAAACTCTAGCAAACTTCCTAACCTGAGTAGCCTATTTCACCAACATTGCAGAGTATACGTTTCTAGCAAAGTATACTTTGAGGGAGTAATCATTTATTTTTCCCGAAATGCATTATTTCATATAGAACTAACGACTGCATATATTTGATGATTAAAAGTATGCAACATTATTATACTGAATTTATTACATTATCACAGCCAAAATGGCTGTGATAATGTAATAAATTCAGTATAATAAAAAATAATAAATTTATCATAAAATTGAAAATTTCTCCCTCAAAGTGTACTTTGCAAGATAAGTATGCTTTGCAATGTTGGTGAAATAGGCTACTGACACATGGACACAAACTATATGCCTCCCTGCTCTACCGAGACCGGGGCCATACAAATTGAGTATCCTCTGCAGTTTAGTTTCTGACAAGTTTGGCATACCTGGTGATCCTGGGCATGCATACCGTAATTATTCTAATAAACGTCTATGGAGATATGCAATTTTCTGCATTGGTTTTGCCATTATATGTGTATATGTTGTGACCACCATTTGAACCATCTCGTCGAGACGGTGGTCACAACATATACACATAAATTTGAATTTTGAGATGACTTTATTATTTGAAAATAAAAGAATTTGCCTGAAAATGTGGGGGGGGGGGGGTCTATTGTTAGAGAGGGGGCTACTATTAGAATACATAAGGTATGCTATTTAGGCTTCCACAGCAGCAATTGATGCGATAAAGCACAGATAGTGCAGGGGATTGCATATCACATGCCAGTGGCATGATACTTAATTTCAGCTCATCATGAATTATTTCCAGAATATTTACATACTCTCCTGAATGCAGTCATTATGGAAGCATCATCCACATCTGGTAGTATCAGGGATTCCGCTGGGGAAAATAAAAAAATCGCCACTTCAAAAAAATTACAATTTTCGAGAAAAAAAATCAAAAACAAATTTTTTTTATTTTTTTTTTTTTCAAAAATTGTAATTTTTTATCGCCAATTGTTTATATTTATAGCCAATTGCGAAAGTGGCGATTGCCAGCGGAATCCCTGTAGTATGTAATTCCCTTGGGTACCTGTCTGCCCGTTATCAAAGCAAAATTGCCCACTAGTTGCTGAGATGTTTAGGAAAATGTAAGTTGAAGATGGCCTAAACAGTAGGATTGACAGATTGACGGACTCGGATGGACAGATGGCGGATTGACCAACTGATTGACTGAGATTTTACATGCATTCAACAGCAAGATAATAGAGAGTACATGTACCAGGCTAGTGTCTTTTAATATAATGTTTATTAGGCAAGGCTAGGAAACATGTAGGAATTCCGAGGTTTGCCGAGGAGTTCCTACTGTTTCCAAGCCAAGCCTATTAACATGATTAAACTTGATACAAAAGACACTAGCATGGTATTTTATTTATTGGGTAGCATTTTATGCCACAGAATGAGCACATATAACGTGGTTTTCATCGAAAAGAATGCGGACATGTTTACCTTGCATCATTATAGACCCCATTCGCATAAAACGTCAGTTTTCAATTCGTTGTGAACCAGATTTGCACATCTAGTCGATGCAAGATACGACATATTGTGATCAGTCAGAATGTGTGTGGCCAAGGCAAATTAACCCTTACATCCCAAATTAACTGGAATGGATTTTGATATGTTAATTTTGCAACCATTCCAATCGTCACAAAATGATTTTCAGACTAGTCCATTTATGAAAAGGGGATGTTTTGTTCTAAAAAATATGAAAATTACTTGCAAAAAAGTGCAGATCCTGATGAGACGGCTCGTCACGAGCCGGCTCATCTGGATCTACACGTTTTGCCAATACCACGTACTATACAAGCATGTGGTGATGAAAGGGTTAAAATACCTGATAAATATACACACAGGGATAGATAGTAACACAAGCATGTGATGTGCATTACCCACCATGGTCAAAGGCTTTCAATTTATAAATTGACTATTTTCCTCTTTTCTAATGACCTGTTGGAATGGATATGGGTGGGACCGATTCTGTGGACTATATATAGTCGCAGACTATTAAAAGTTGCCCCAATTAAACAAGTAACGACTATGCTCTGGTTAGCACCATACAATGTAAATCACTACCGAGCCAAAATTACCGTAATTTTATCTCGCCGGGCAAATATCGAACACTTTGATTTGTACAGAGAGATAAAAAATTTATTGGCAAGTGTGACTCCTCCTATTGATAAATGGTCTAAGGAATTTATATGTTTACCTTTTCAAACAAGAAAAATATGCTACCATTGTATTGTTAAAGTCTGTTTCAAAGTTTAACCTATATGGTTGTTATATCGTCATTGTAATATCTCGAGAATTTCCACCATTCTTAACCATTTCACCTGTAGATGTATAACATGACATGTTCCATGTTTTAATATATGTTGGACTATTCCATTTATGAAAAAATGGGGTAATAGGGTTATTGTTGTAAAATCTTAAAAACTGCAGATCCTGATGAGATGGTTTATTACGAGCCAGCTCGTCTGTATCTAGTGTTTGCAAATGTTGACCTTATGGTCGCTAGGGTTAACCCTTACAACGCTGTGAGTTGCTGTTTAGTTTGTATTTTAAATTTTCTTCTCTATGAAAACTTGTTTTGACAGCGCATGAGAATTGTCTCCAATGGAGACAATTCTCATGTGCTCCCAGAACAAGTTCCTGTTAAGAAATATGTTTAAAAAGAAAAGCAGCAGATGATATTAGGTTCCTGCCTTTTAAGACTTAGACCGCTACACACAACAATTGACGTCTGCTGTTGCTTTTATATTTTGCCTTCTTTCTCAATAAAAAACATGGTCTTACAGCACTTCAGAATCATTTTCAATGGAACTGATTCTCAAGTGCTGTCAAAGCATGTTGTAAATTATTCAAAAGTGCTGTCAAAGCATGTTTTTTATGATAAAAATGTAAAATAGAAAGTAAACAGCAGACGACAAATAAATTAAGATAGTGGTGTAAGGGTTAAGAGTATACTTTCTTTAAGGGGTCCATTTCATGCTGAGGATATTGCCATTTTGTCTGTGGAAAATATTTTCTTTAAATGCTTAGAAGTGCAATGTACCTTATTGTACATGATGATTTAAGGAAACCCATATAAAAATATTCTAATTTGGAATACACGTAGAAGTTCCAGCCATACAATAGCTACTCTATGTCTCTCCACCATTGACATTATCAACGAAATCTTCAATAACATGTCAATTATATAATGCCATAATTAACTCTTCGCATGCTGGAGAAGTATTTTTCTAATTTCTCTCTGTAAGTATGTCGTGAAATTTCATAATTTTTCTAATTTCTCTGTAAATATGTCTTAAAATTTCATTATTTTTCTAATTTCTCTCTGTAAATATGTCTTGAAATTTCATTAGAATTGAGTCCTCCGGACTCAATTCTAATGAAATTTCAAGACATATTCCGGAGGACTCAATTCTAATGAAATTTCAAGACATATTCCGGAGGACTCAATTCTAATGAAATTTCAAGACATTCCGGAGGACTCAATTCTAATGAAATTTCAAGACATATTTCGGAGGACTCAATTCTAATGAAATTTCAAGACATATTCACGATGTTTACAGGGAGGAATGAAAAAAAATATCATTAATTGTTGTATGCTATTTTTTAACCATTTATAGCCCACAAGTTTCCCAGCATGCAAAGAGTTAAACAAACTATGGCTGGTGTTAGTTTGTTGGGGTTTAACGGCCTATCAACAGCTAAAGTAATTTAAGGCCGTGTCAATGAGTTTAGTACTAAATCCCATATACAAGTACATGTACATGTTCAAGTACGGTATATGTGCAAATGGGGGGAAAATCTCAAAATCAGAACTGAATATTTACAATAAACAAGAGGGCCATGATGGCCCTAATTTTGCTCACCTGACTTCATGAACACCAGAGGAGAATGTGACATTGAGTTCATATGCGTTTTAAAATAAATTGTGCTATTTTTAGATGGCGGTCATCTTGGATTAAGCGGTGACTCTCATTTTATCAAATCTGAAATTGCTTCACCCAAGGATCTTAACTTACTATGAAGTTTAGCCATCATCGGCCATGTGGTTCCTGAGAAAAAGACGTTAAAAATCTCGAATAAATGGACCTTTTGGCGGCCATCATGGATGACATAATCATCCGATTCCGACAAATATTGCACCAGAGCAATTGCCTCATCGATACCTTCAATTTGATATATGACATGACCATATTCGGTCAAAAATAAAATTTGACCCCAAGGGCCACGCCCATTTTTGACCCCGGGGTCACCATTTTAACACCTTTGAAAGAGCATTCTACATCGATCATTCCTACCAAGTTTCGTCGAAATCCGGCTGGCGGTTCATGAGAAGAAGATTTTTTAAGAATTTGTGCTATTTTTAGACGTCGGCTATCTTGGATTAGCGACGACCTCCGTTTTAACAAATCTGAAAAGGCTTCACCCATGGACCATAACTGTGAAGTTTGGCCACCATGGGCCAAGCGGTTCGTGTGAAGAAGAATTTTTAAATCTCTAATA
The DNA here is from genome assembly GCA_029237695.1 of Conchocele bisecta. NCBI lineage: Eukaryota > Metazoa > Mollusca > Bivalvia > Lucinida > Thyasiridae > Conchocele > Conchocele bisecta. The sequence goes on along the minus strand of CM055266.1, from coordinate 6,815,198 downwards.
AAAGAACGACCTTTTGACCTTTCAGCGGCCATCTTGGATGACATGACCATCCAATTTCGACAAAAAATGTACCAGAGCGATCGCCTCTTTGATACCTTCGATTTGATATAGACATGACCATATTCGGCCAAAAATAAAATTTGACACCAATTTGACCCCACTAGCCACGCCCATTTTTGACCCCGGGTTTATCATTCTAACAACTTTGAAAGAGCATTGTACATCGATCATTCCTACCAAGTTTTGTCGAAATCCGGTTGGCGGTTCTTGAGAAGAAGATTTTTGAAGAATTTGTGCTATTTTTAGACGGCAGCCTTCTTGGATTACGTAATGACGTCATTTTAACAATTTTGTAATCCCCCTACCTAAGGACCATGACCAAGAAGTTTGGTGACTATAGTCCCAATGGTTACCGAGGAGAATACGTTTGAAAATGTTCACGGATGAACGACGGACGACGACGGACACGTTGCGGTAACAATAGCTCATGAGCTTCGCTCAGGTGAGCTAAAAACTATATATTCAGCCCTGAAATCAGAATAATCCTGATCTGATGCCAGGTCTTCGCCACACCAGAATCACTTGGGCCCCTCCCAGGATCAGTAATAATCTTACTACTTTTATAATGGGCAATAACCCAATTCAACTCCCAGGTAACAAAAGAGCCAAAGATAAAAACGTACCTGAGGGCCAAACCAGGCAAATCGTGATTCCTATAAGGAGGAACCCTACCTCACTATGGCTGGTGAATGTATACTCGCTAGTATTTTACAATCAATGGCACTGGCAAACATTTATACAATCAATCAACTGTCTCCTACAAAGCGGGTAATAGGTTTTTAATAACAGGATAGGTTTTTAATAACAGGATAGGTTTCTAATCCAATACGTGTGTAATCCTATAGAATAAGATCAATGTCATGTATTGAATAGAGCAGTCTACCCTACAACACCGGTGACAGTATTTTAATGTGGCACGGATTATGTGGAATGAAAATTAACCCATGAAAGGCAGAAAGCAAATATGCGGCAGTGACTATTTAACTGGGGGCCATTTTACTGAACTTCGTACGATGAAAATGTTCGTCAGTGCAAAATTATGATAGTCTGTAAATTTCACATTAACAATTATTTCTTGTAAACAATTATTGGATTTACATTTATGCTCAATAAATGTAAATCCATCAATTGAAATTTCCAGATGATCCTAACTTTGCACTTTAGTCGTACGAAGTTTAGTGAAACGGCCCTCCCCTCCACCGAGGTTTATGGGATTTGTGACCAGTGTAGCTCCAGATCAAATAGATCTTGATCAGACTGTGCATCTCCTGATCAGACTGTGCTGATGCATAGGCTGATCTGGATCTACACTGGTCACAAAACCCATATCTCCAGTCACAGCCAATGTATAACCTGATCAGGCTCACAACGGGCTGTTTCAGCAAAAGCTGCATCATTTGTGATATTAGATTCTGTTTTATTTTTTTACTTCCCATTTGATGAACATACAAGCCCCAAGTATTTATTTACTGATTTATATATTCAGCCGTGAAATTAGAATATCCTGATCTTGTGCTAGCCTTCACCACACTGGATTCATTAAGCTGCAGTCCCTAAAAGTAATAGATTAATACTAATCTTACTACTTTTATAATGGATATAACCAGATTCAACACTCACATACAAGAAATCAAAAAAGGCGATCGCCTGCGAGTGTCTCACCCACGAACGTCAAGGTCACCAAGGACAAAGTCACAATATGAGGAAGTCCAAAATTATTGATACGAAGGTCAAAGTCAACAAGGTTATGGTCACACAAATGACACTGGATCAATGTGAGGAAGTTGTTGGTGAAGTTTGGTAATGATCCGACTAACGTATCAGGAGATATTCAAAATTTGGTTGTACATCCAAAATTATTGACACGAAGGTCAGTCACCATGGTGAATGTCAATGTCACCCAAATAACACTAGATGGATAGATATCAATATGAGGAAGCTATTTATGAAGTCTGATATGATATGACTGATGCTATTTATGAAGTTTGGTAATGATATGTCTAACGGATCATGAAAAATTCAAAATTATTCACATGAAGGTCAAGGTCACCACGGTGAAGGTCAAGGTCACCTGAATAATAATTGATGGATAGCTATGAATGTGAAGAAGCTATTGCTGAAGTTTGACAATGATCCGACTAACGGATCAAGAGATATTCAGCATTTGGTCGTACATGTACGTCCAATATTGTTGACACCAAGGTGAAGGTCACCAAGGTGATGATCACCCGAATGACACTGGTTGGATAGGCTCCATAGCAATCAATGTGACAAAGATATTTATGAAGTTGTGCAATGATCTGACTAACAGATCAGGAGATATTGAACATTTGGACGTACATCCGAAATTGTTGACACCAAGGTCAAGGTTACCTGAATGACACTGGGTGGATAGCCATCAATGTCAGGAAGCTATTAATGATGTTTAGAATAGGAACTTTATAACATTTGGACGTACTTCCATAATTATTGACACAAAAATTAAGGTCACAAGGTGAGCGTCAACGTCACCTGAATGACACTGGATGGATATCTATAAATATGAGGAAGCTATTGACTAACGGATCAAAAGATATACACAATTTGGACGTACGCCAGAATTGTGAACGCTATGTCTCACTTTCCACTAACGTGGGCGAGACAAAATGTACCTGAATGCCAATTTGAAATTAGCAGACAATGTGAACTGATAACGCGAAAAAAGACAATAGTATTTTACACTTGCACCAATATGTATTTTTTCAAACAATTTCTGAAATATTTAGTAGCCAAAGTGTCCATTCTGAAATATTAGTAGCCATATGGCGACTGCAGCTACCAGTGGCGCCAACCTAGCACAAAACATGGCACAAGCACCAGGGGCGGATCCAGTATGCTAGGTGTTAGGGGGTCCGGGGGCATGCCCCCAGGACAAATTTTGCAATCTAGATGTCCAGAAATGCACTTTCCTGTGTTTTACAGCATTTAAATTAATGCTCCAACTGTTGGTAAACTGTGATCTATGTAAACTACGTGGCTGAACCGGGGGGTTGCAACCCCAGAACCTCCCCCCCCCACCCTCCAGATCCGCCCCTGAGTACATGGCTTGCTAATGTACATGTATGACAATGTGAATATTTATATGGTCCACAAACTCAGACAGAAACATTTGTGTGGTCTAAATAACTACATTGAAAGGGCAAAAGAATAAATAGCAAATCATTTTCTAACATGCACATATTCAATAGAAAAGCTATTAAATCGGTAATAAATATAAATATCTGGCATTTTAAAACTATTGAAATGTTCATTCATACGTTGGGTATACCATTCGAGGCAGTAACACGAAATGGGCCTTATGATATTTGCAATTAGAGTAGTCCCAGCCTGCGATGACTGACCGAGGCTTACAAGGTTCAACATTGAGTCTTGAAATGAAATATCTGTCATGTTCCTAATAAATCAAATTTGTGACTGGAGAAATGGGGCATATGGGATTTGTGACCAGTGTAGCTTCTGATCAAATGATACCCTCCTATAGCCTGATAACGATCTAATTGCAGGAAGGGTGTTTAACTCTTTGCATGCTAGCGGTGAAAATATCCGCCAAACGAATTAGGAGTATATGTTTTATTTCTCTCTGTAAATATGTCTTGAAATTTCATTAGAATCTGTCCTCAGGACTCAATTCTAATGAAATTCCAAGACATATTCATGATATTTACGGGGAGAAATACAAGAAAATATGATGAATTCTTGTCCGCTAGTTTCAAACTATTTATAGCCCACAAGTTTCCCAGCATGCAAAGATGCACAGGCTGAACTGGATCTACACTGGTCGCAAAACCGGTAAGCCCCATTTCTCCAGTCGCAGCGACATATATATCCTTACCATGCATAATTAACTCTTTGCATGCTGGGAAACTGATGGGTGTAACCAGAAAAAAAGCTTTAACGCAAATCTCGGACAGGCGGACAGATGAACAGACCGACAGTTTTGCGACTATATGTAGCCCAAATTTTATTCCGGGTACATAAACATTGGTGAAGTGAATATATATGGCAAATATTCGGAGGGGAATTAGGGGGAGGAAATATTCCGGGGTGATGAGAGGACTAGTCCTATTGATTTTGGATTAGACATAAACATTCATGCCACCTGATGATAACCTACCCTGTTCTCGGGAGACATTTATGTATTGCTACCACAGAGCTCCAGATAAGCTGAGTATTTCCTTAAATACCCAATTAAAATTGCCAAAAACCCAATTGAAATCAGAAGTAGCGAGTATCAAAAAGCAATAAAAATTCTGTGGTACCTTTATCATGCTGCATAAAACAATAAACAGAACACAAATATAGCATATTTTTCTTATTTTCCATGAAAACACATCTTGGTATTTTATTAGAATTGTCTCCTAAATGAAATGCCAAGACATGTTTTCATTTCGAAGCAAACTATTCAATAATTGCTGTCTGTTGATGTGTAAACAATACTAGTAGTGTGATTTTATTTTACCCAATTAAAATTTTGAAATACCCAATTGCTTCAGAAATGATGGAGAAAAACATAAGCAGACCATTAATGTCCTGGGCCCGGTTGTTCAAAACATCAGTTAGCTTAACGGACTGTTAAATCCTTAACTGAATGGTTAAAATCTCTGTTAAAACAGAGATTTTAACCATTCAGTTAAGGATTTAACAGTCTTAACCATTCAGTTAAGGATTTAACAGTCCGTTAAGCTAACGGATGTTTTGAGCAACCGGGCCCTGGAAGGGGAATTATTACACCGTTTGACGATGTGTGAAATTGCCAATACATTTTTTAAAGAACTGTATATGGACATAAATCACGTTCAATTGGGCCATTACTTCCTCTTGTGAGAATAGTGACACAGAGCTCCAGATAAGCTGCGTATTTGCTTAAAAACCCAATTAAAATTACCAATAACCCAATTTAAATCAGAAGTAGCGAGTATCAAAAAGCAATAACAATTGTGCGTGGTACCTTGATCATGCTGCAGAAAACAATAAACAGACAACAAATATAGCATATTTTTCTTATTTTGCATGACAACACATCTTGGTATTTCCCAGGAGACAATTCTAATGAAATGCCAAGACATGTTTTCATTTCGAAGCAAACTATTCAATAATTGCTGCCTGTTGTTGTGTAAACAGTAGTGTGATTTTATTTTACCCAATTAAACTTTTTAAGTACCCAATTGCTTCAGAAGTGATGGAGTGAAAATACTCAATTACTAATTCCTTATCTGGAGCCCTGGTGACAAGCATTTAGACAGTCAAGGATATAGAAAGCTGATACCAGGCTGTGTACATAGGTATAAATAGCACAACATTTTTTTTATAATATCGTGATCGTCAAGCACATTCCAACAGTCGCATTAGGTCCTAAAATTTCTAAGGCAAAAAGGATATTGATGTGATGTTTAACCCTTTCACCCCTAAGTAACTGAATGGGCTGCGATATGTTCGTTTTGCAACCAATCCAATCATCGCAAAATGATTTTCAGACTATTCCATTTATAACAAGAAATGCGTCTGTCGAATGCGGATGCCACCTGCAGCATATTTGAGAAACTGTGACAAAGTGGTTAACCGAAAAGTGTGACGGACGGACGGACGTGCCACCAATGGTGAACAAGGGGCCATTTCCATTGTTCTAGATCAAAGGGATGGCCCCTTGTAAACAATAGAACAAGGGGCCATACGGAATAAATCAAAGGATTCTTTTGACTTAGGCTCCGCCCCATGGCCCCATGTACACCCTTGGTTGCTCGGACAGACGGACAGACGGACGGTCCAAACACTATATGCCACCCGTTTCTTCGAAACCCGGTGGCATAAAAAGGGGGTATTTGTTTTTCTTAAAAATATGAAAATTACTTTCAAACAGTGCAGATCCTGATGAGACGGCTCGTTACGAGCCGGCTCATCTGGATCTGCACTGTTTGCATAAACCGATATAGCGGGCTTTCGGGTTCAAAGGGTTAAGACTGCATATCTGATCGGAGTCATACTGCCAACTGATGTTAAATGTCAGAGTTGTGCCTTCGTCTCAGTTACAATGGGACAATTCCAGGTTTTGGGCCGCTTCCCACAGGCATTCGGTGTGTTTCGGCTTTCATCGGTATAACTCTATATATATGAACAAGGCTTCTAACTTTGGTCGGACCCGACCTCGTATCATAACAAAATTACATGTTTAAAATTGTAATTTTCTATGCATTCTATGTATTTCTGCAGGATATCAATAATTCTCAAATGATCATATGAACTTGCCACTACAATATTGACGTTAGAGCCTTAAACACATTATTTCATTTGTTATGGTAGGAGGTTGTGTCCGACCTAGGAAAAGGAGCTGTAATTCGATATTATTTGCATAAATATGTTCTAACTAAGTTATTTTAGCAAGATAACAATAATTCTCAAATGAACATGTGCATTTTCCGCCAAAATATTCACAATAGCGTTAATAAAATCGCGGAATGTGTTATGATACGAGGTCGTGTCCGACCAAAGTTAGAAGCCTTGTTCATATATATTTAGAGTTATACCGATGAAAGCCGAAACACGCCGAATGCCTGTGCCCCTTCCCCATTATAAGTTAATGTGAGGATATGCCATTATGTGTTTTGGAAAATCCTAAATATTCTCTTCACATGTGCATAGAAGTATATGTCGTGACCACCATTTGAACCGTCTCGTCGAGACGGTTCAAATGAGTGGTCACAACATATACTTTAATTGACAAATAAGAAAAATAAAATAATATCTTTTAAAACAAATTAATCCCCGTAAAGGTGTATTCCGCATGTAATGGGTTAAGGGAAATGGGCAGTTTGAGGTGGGAGAATCTCCCCTGGGTTAAACACAGTGGAGAGCTAGAATATACATGTACCAGAGCTCCAGATAAGCTGTGTATTTGCGTAAATACCCAATTAAATTTGACAAAAACCCAATTGAAATCAGAAGCGAGTATCAAAGAGCAAAAACAATTTTGTGGTACCTTTATCATATGCTGCACAAAACAATAAACAGACCACAAACATAGCATATTTTTCTTATTTTCCATGAAAACACATCTTGGTATTTCATTAGAATTGTCTCCAAGGAGACAATTCTAATGAAATGCCAAGACATGTTTTTATTTGGAAGCAAACTATTCAATAATTGCGGTCTGTTGATGTGTTAACAGTAGGTGATTTTATTTTACCCAATTCAAGTTTTGAAATACCCAATTTCTCAGAAATGATGGAGTGAAAATACTCAATTACTAATTCCTTATCTGGAGCGCTGCATGTACAATGTAAGAGTCATGCAAAATATCGGCAATAACCAATCATTGTCTATCGTGGACTGGCGCAATAAACTTCCTCCTGAATGCATACACGAGAATAATATTGTAATAGTGTCTATCTCCTTAACTTCTAGCATACGATGTGTTACTGTGATAAAATGTAAACAGTTATCCCTGCCATAGAAATCCTGTTCTCTATATTGACTTACGGCTCCAGATAAGGAATTAGTAATTGAGTATTGTCACTCCATCATTTCTGAAGCAATTGGGTATTTCAAATTAATTGGGTAAAATAAAATCACACTACTTTTCACACATCAACAGACAGCAATTCTTGAATAGTTTGCTTCGAACTGAAAACTGAAAACATGTCTTGGCATTTCCTTGGAGACAATTCTAATGAAATACCAAGATGGGTTTTCATGGAAAATAAGTAAATTATGCTATATTTGTGGTCTAGTTATTGTTTTCTGCAGGTACCACAATTTTGTTATTGCTTTTTGATACTCACTACTTCTGATTTCAATTTGGGTTTTTGGCAAATGTAATTGGGTATTTAAGCAAATACGCAGCTTATCTGGAGCTCTGTTGACTGGAGAAATTCGGCTAATTGGATTTGTGACCAGTGTAACTCCTGATCAATAACACTCTCCTGTAGCATAATATTGGTCTACATTGCTTGTTAGAACCATGTGGGTTGTTTCATTGATAGAATAGTGAACAGTGCAGATCCTGATCAGACTGTGCGGATGCACAGGCTGATCTGGATATACACTGGTCGAAAAACCCATAAGCCCCATTTCTCCAGTCATAACCACATTCAGGTCTTATTGGAAAATCCATTTTCGTGTGATTGGCTATGCAATCTGATACCTTGATGCATGATGCGCAAATCAATGGAGATAACATTCAGGTGACAATCGGACAGAGTCGGGCTTGTTTCATTTCTGATTTTGATACATATTACATGTATACAAGTACAAGCGCTATCGAATTGAAATGCTGTTATGTGATTGGTGGTTTGACACCGAGTTGTGCATGCACTCGTGGTAACATGGTGCGCGCCTTGTGAACATACGACAACAAGAAGTGACCTCTGGTTATAAATATAATGTTGTACTTATAGCAACATTTAATTATTAATTTATCGGTAATAGATATTCGTGAAAGAGTCGCAATTTAGGAATTTCCACAAACAAAATGGTATATCCTCAGCATGAAATTGATTAAGTCTTAAAGGCCCATTGGAGACAACGAGTTGATAAATCATGCTTACAATCAGAAAACGAAATACACTGATTAATTAAATGAGGAAACTACTTCTGGTTCCTTCCTTTAACCATTACAATGCTGAATTCAATTTGGACATCTGATGTTTATTGATCAATTTCCATTTTTATCAACAAAAACATAGTTTGGCAGCACTTTAGGAAATGATTCTAAGGTGCTGACAAAACATGTTTTTAACTACACCTAAGGTAAAATATGAAACAACAGTAGATGACAATTTAATTTTAATTTCCAGCATTGAGAATATACTTGTACATGTATGTGCATTCAAGTTTGAAATATATTCCTGTCTATTATTTTATTTCTCAAATAAAGTGTATGTTGTGACCACTCATTTGAACCGTCTCAACGAGACGGTTCAAATGGTGGTGACAACATATACTTCTGATGAGAAATAAAGAAAACTGATATTTAGAATTTTCGTTCAGTAAAATCCTCAGAATGTAATGGGTTCAGGTAAATCAATACCACAGGCATGTAATTATGATTATAAAGGTATTGACTATCCGCATGCAAGGACGCTTTCTTTTAATTATTCATCACCATCTTCACCTTAACAGCTGGCGCAACTGTTGATCAACACAAAATCCATGAAATTAATCAGGGAAATGTGGTGCTAGCGCAGGTATGACTTGGAATTGTGATTGAATGAGGGTTAAATGCCCACTTTAACATGGAGGTCATAACCGTCAACGGATCATAGATTAGTGCTACTAGAGCCGCAGTAGCCGAGAGCTCCAGATAAGCTGCGTATTTGCTTAAATATCCAATTAAAATTGCCAAAAACCCAATTGAAATCAGAAGTAGCGAGTGTCAAAAAGCAATACAAATTTTATGGTACGCTTATCATTTAATTGGGTATTTAAGCAAATACGCAGCTTATCTGGAGCCCTGGTATTTCTTATTTACTTACTCATTTTAGCTACTATAATCTCAAAATCCTAGCGCCAACCTGATGGGTGTCTCAGACTCTCAGATATGAAACTGTGTGAGGGAATACAGTTGAAGTAAATTCAGCGTTTTCTCAATATCCTGATGTGGTAACTGATGCCTTTGCCACTTAGTAGTGAACGGTAACTCTTGCAATCTACTCCCGTACCGTCCGTAGCTACGGACGGTACGGGAGTAGATTGCAAGAGTTACCGTTCACTACTACGGTACTTGCCACTCCAATTGATCATGGAATCCGCAAGTCCTCAAAACAACAACAATTTATGAATGTCCACAATTCATGAATGTCCACATTCCCCCTACCTACCCCTCCCCCCCCCCCACCCCCAACCTGGTTGGCCCACGTGAGCCTGAATCACAGATAGTCTGCGTGCTGCTACAATGTACAGTATACAGTTTACACATCTACACATTAGAAACACACAAAACTTTTTTCTCTCACAAATACACATGTAGAGTTACAAAATGTAATATTAACTCTATTTGTGAGAACAAAATGTTTCGTTCGTTATTATGTATATATACCTCCTATCACCAAGCCAACCAACCGCCTGTGGTTGAAATGTCGTACCTTCATCAGCGGAGTTTTTGCCTGGTTGTCGCCAACATTTGGCTTCGCATTCCACTCCAGCAACTCCTGTGTCACGTTGGCGTGCCCCTGGACACATGCTAAATGTAGAGGTGTCCTGAAAAGGTAGAATGATCAATGTATACAGAATCCATTGACGCACTATTTTTGTGATATTTCACTTATTTACTGTAAATGACCGCTATCAAAGCATCATCGTTACATGACTGCCGTTGTTCGACACCGATCACAGCAGTGTTCAAATGTACGGCGGCTGCTGTTTGACGATGGCTGTAGACAATGCTCATTTCGGGGCCAAGCTAACACCTACGTAATGCATGTGTCTCATGACATTACTAGAACGAGCCATTACATCACTAGACCAGTTCACAACAGTCGCATTGAAATTTTGAAATTGATGCGGCTGAATCACGCGACGTGACGATACTGTGACCTCGGAATATGTATCTGTAAATCAGATGTTTGAATGGAGAAAAGTACCGAATGTACTGTATATATGCTCAAATTAAACGATATTCCGATGGAAATGTAACAATAACGTTCGACCATGTCCAGCCGTGGGAAAACTTTTGCCATGGCACTCGGGTACGGTTTGAACCCGCGGCCGATGGCCTTGGGGTTCAAACAGATCCCTCATGCCACGGTAAACGTTTACCGACGGCTGGACATTGTCGAACCTTATATTTTATGTGATCAAATTCCAAATAGTTTGTATCCCAGCATTCCAGATAAGCTGCGTATTTGCGTAAACACCAAAATAAAATTGCCATAAACCCAATTGAAATCAGAAGTAGCGAGTATCAAAAAACAATGAGAACAGTTGTGGTACCTTTATCATGCTGCAGAAAACAATATACAGACCACCAATAACATATTTTTCTTATTTTTCCATGAAAACACATCTTGGTATTTCATTAGAATTGTCTCCAAGGAGACAATTCTAATGAAATGCCAAGATATTTTTCATTTTGAAACAAACTATTCAATAATTGCTGCCTGTTGATGTGTAAACAGCAGTGTGATTTAATTTTACCCAATTAAAATTTTGAAATACCCAATTGCTTCAGAAATGATGGAGTACCGTAACAATACTCAATTACTAATTCCTTATCTGGAGCCCTGTATCCCATCATAGACTGTGATAAGCAGGGGCCATAATTTGGTAATGTATTTCCGTTATTACTGTACTGATCAGGAAGCTCAAGTTGGAATACCAACGCTCCATTTATTTGATTAAATTCAAAGGAATTTGTATTTTATTCTACTATAATTTGACGGATAAAATAGAACATTTACACTAATTTTATTTGTGACTGAGATTCAAAAATTATCTTTTGTTTCCGAAGATCTTTTTATTTTATTTTCACACCTGGTAGCCATGACTCTCCTCCTCCATTTCATAACAGAATTTATCACGCAGAAAAATTAAGTAAAAATTGGACAGAATATCATAAAATAAAATAATTGGGACAGGCGATCTACTATTTTTATTAATTGTAATAGTTACTTGAAGTTGTATATTTGCACTTTTAATATTATGGCCAAACCAGGTGGCAGGTTTTAAGAGGGATACTGACAGTAGTGTTGAACTGTTGAGTTATTTTTCAGTATTAAAGTGGCTGTGTCTCAGATGGTATTTCCGAAAAGGCATTTCACAAAAACAGTTGAAATAAGTCATGGAATGTTGTATGAATATATAGCAATTTGTCACTGCCATGGTCATAAATATGCGTTTGTCTGCTAATAATCGCATTTGAATGTCAGCTTCCAATATCGTAAACATCAACTACAAGAAATTTCATGCTAAATTGAACTTGGCTGTAGGCATATTGTGTCATAGATCTATCGGAAAACCATGCGAGTAATGACGTACATGTAATACATTTCAGCGATTCATGTTACCACTGACTACCATTTTGCTGCAGATATGACACACCTTTTTTAAATGCTACTAAGCTTTATTACAAGCTACATGTATGGTCAGCATTGCACACTTCTATATAATCACCATAAACACTGCATGTAATACACATGATTTAATATAGGAATGAATGGCCTTTTTGTGGAATTTATCGGGGTATAAACTTGGAAAAGTCGCGGGAATACTGGACGAAGGCCGGAAGGCCTCGTCCAGTATTTCCGCGACTTTTCCAAGTTTATATATCCCCGATAAATTCCACAAAAAGGCCATTCATTCCTTATAATTCCAGCATTTGAAATAAATTCATCAAGAAAATGTGTTTATTTTCCGTTTTCTTAAGAATTATTTTAACTGCGCCTCACGGTTACGGAAAGTAGTTTGGCGTGGGAGTTTACTGGGATATCAATTTTGGACAGAGACTTGCTACGGACCAATCAAATGTTAGGGAATTGTGTAAATATTTTTGTGCTGGAATTATTAGACTCTTGCAAATTATTTGCATGGGTTTCGCTGTGAGAGAAAACCCGTAATCAACTCCTTACAAATAATACACCGTGAACACAACACCCATAATTGTGCGCCTGTTTTATTGGAAACCACAAGCTACCATGCAAAATGTTTAATTTTTATTACAGTCAAACTAAAGTTATTTGAAAATTTGGAAAGGGTCTCGACTAATCTAGAATGTTAATGTGATTGAACACTTTCAAAACATGCACTCAAATATATCTGGCTCATAGAAACAGCTGCGTAATTTGGATTTCAAAAAGTTTACACGTCACATTTGACGTTGCACAACTTTGCACATTTACACACGATCTACACACCATAAGGAAGGCACACACCACGTTCCAAGTCTCTACCTATTACAGTTTACAAATACAATAAACCTATTTTGTTTTCAAAAAGTGAGTACAAAACAATACACAGCTCAATACTAATAATAGATCATGTCAGATCTTGTTTGTGATAGACAATATTCTCCAATCTGACAGAATGTAATATTAAACACAGTTGCATAGTCATTCATTTTGCATTAAAATGTCATATAGGCAAATGTTACAATTACCACACCTGTTCTCTTTGTCGAATGGACTGGCATCTTTTTTGGAAAGTTGTTTCACTTTTGCAAGATCACCTGTCCAAGCAGCTTTGTGGATTTTAGGCAAATCTTTTTCACGAACGTCATATCCACTAATATTAAGCGAACTGGTCGAGCCGGTAGCCCCGCGGGCCGCTGGGGTGCTAGGATGCGACTTATCCTTGCCAGCGAAAAATCCTTTAATCTTTTTCATTTTCCGTTTCTAACAACGCTAAAACTTCACAACCACTTCACACAAAATCCGCCATGGCCTGTGTAAGACGTATTCGATTGTTACCAATGTGTATGGCCACAGTCACCGGGTCCAAACATTACACTGGATTAGTTGGCCAAAGTTGTTGCTGAAGCGTAAATTATATATTATTCAACCGTTCAACTGACTCGACATTAGACTGACATGCATGTGTCTATATATCCTGGGTCTTAAGAATATGTATTGCTTAATTGTAAATTGTAATGATTTAATGTATTTTTGTTCCGTTATTGAACTGCACAGTATATATAGACGTCAACGCTATACCGATTTTTGACGAACACATTCGCATAATAGGCGAATAGTATTAGACATAAACTCGCCAAAAATCGGAAAAAATAAGACAAAGCTGAATTGGTCAGTATAGGTCCGAAATATCATTAGGAGAAACATATCAAAACTCCCCATGAATCCCACTGGAGCTTAATCCAGAATTCAAGATGGCGTCCATGATGGCGGCCATAAAATTATTAAACGCATACAGTTGACATTAATGAACATATTCACACATAGGGTGGCAGCATATCACTGAACAATGCATATATTAACATTTGTAATAAGTATGAGTTGCTTAACCTTTCAAATATCCAATATGGGTGCCAAGAATGCCAACAAAATAGGTAAAAGTTACATTTTCTTCACAACATATATGAATTGAGTGTTAATTATCTTGGAGTTACATTCAATAATATTAAAGCTTTAATAATTTTATATTTGAAATAATATGGCGTCCAAGATGGCCGCCAAAACTTGAAAACGTTGTTCAATATGCATACAGAAGGGAGCAGCCCGCATGTTGAGCCCGTCTAGGCTGGTGCTAGTCCGAGTGTATATTGATAGTCCCAATATTTAATGATCGTATCAGGGTGTATGTATGTGGTTAGATATACATGTATATATGGTACTTAAAATGTTTAAGTCAAATTTCGTAAAACCGTTAACGCAATATAATTTGATATTGACCTTGTGTAGGAAGGCCAAATGGATGATCTACGGAATCATGTATGGATGGTAACAAAACAAAGTTTGACGTTTCATGTTCAAGTTGACGGGACTCTGCGTTGCAAATCTACGTATAAGGTATTTAAGAAAAAAACGGAAATTTTGTGAAAAACGTTATAAAACAATCTGATTATGATTGGAGAGATATACGTGATGTACATTTAAGACAGTCTCTCCCATGGACGGACGGACATATGTCATCATGACCAATATGTCTCACTTTCCACGATTGGCTCGATGAGCAATTACTTTAGCATATGTCTATCTTCTGGAATTAGTACACATTAACTATAAATTTGATAAAATAAAGCATATTGCAATACAGTATGTAAGCTCCATCTAATTCAATGTGGCCTCCAATATAACTGACAAAACCTGCTACTTTGTATAATATATTGATCAGTAACAAACTGTGTATAATGTTTCAAAAATATCTTCCTTAATTAGTATACATTTATATACGAGTACATTTCATTTGAAATAACTAATTATTTGTGAGGAAAAAATGTGTAGTTTTGCCTGCCAGCCTATATTTGTATACACCTATGCCTACTTTCAATTGTTTATATTATGATATTGTCAGATCTTATATTTTAAGATATATTTGATAAATTATAATACATGTACATAACATATGCTACTAATCAAAGGTTAGATAGCATGACCTTCTCATGTGTTGCACACTGTTCAGGGCTTATGCCCTTGAAGCTTGCTGTTGACAAAACACGTTTAAAAAGTTTCCTGTCCGTGGGAACATGTTTACTCTAACTGACAAGCTGTGGATGGTTGGCTGGGCAGTTAGCGGTGCGGGGTATCCATACCAGAATCGTGATCTCTTTGATTTGGAACTCACTTACAATTTGGCTTTCTTGTACGTGAGTGTTGAAGCCGGTTATCCCAGTTGTACGTGTTGTAATATTAGTGTACTCGGATTACGTTGAGGCACTGGGACTAAGTGATCGGTGCCAAAAATAACCATAGTTGTTGACAGCCCGTTAAACACAATTAATCAAACATCTATCTAGCATTCTAGAGGTCCAAAAACACACATACCAGAACGAGTTGAAACATGTCTCATCTGATACATGTATACGACATAGTATATTGCAAAAATAATCCCAGTATGAATCGAATCGATTCCACCATCGCTCTAGACAAGGGATATATATACATATATATCATTTAATATGGTTACATGAATAGTATGCATGGGAATAATATGGTGGTGGTATGCATATGTTATACCACTTCATGCAGATGTCCAAATTAAAGTGGAATATCACACAAATTAGAATGTGAATCTTGCATGTACGTTAACTTATTGTTGATTTGGTAAATATGGTCATAATGAGTGCAGTGTTGAAAATTAAATGGATGTATCAAACTCGATCGATCAATCATGTTTATCCGCGCGATGGAACTACCAACTGCTAACATAATATAATCTTCGCCTATAAACGCGTCCGTATTTTGGATACTTCTTTCACCAATAGATAAGTGTATGATGCGCTGTCATACTTAATGAATATTTAATAATACTGCAAGATATTTTATAATAGCATGTAACCGTGCGATATTTACTTGCATTCGTTTACGATTAATAGTTAAATACAGACACAGGCATAGACCCTACATCCTTGTTAAATATCACTCTTTTTAAAAAAAATGAAAGAAAATGTAGATTGTTTGTTTTAAGCATATATATGGCGTTTCGTCGACTGAATGTCGAACAGTACAAACACTGATCAGAGTACATGGATGTACATACTGGTCTGGGTCGATGCTGGTCGCAAATGTCATAAGCCCCATTTATTCAGAACAAATATATGTTATATGTAGTAGTCGTAAAGGCAATGTGTCTCAGATGGGGCCTCAGATATGATACTGGACTACTTTTAGAAAGAAGTTTTCATTATGTCTGGTTCCAAGACCCAGATATTATGCACCAGCATAATTAATTTAAATAAAATAAATTAGTAACCATCAACTGCAGAAAACAAATAGCGTTCGTCATGCTAGTTATTTTTCAATTAAAAAACTCAACTTTTTTAGTATTCCACGATTTTTCCCAGGCGACTTACAGGTACAATTGGGTTCATAATTGTATTATGGCTCTGCACTTTAATTACGTTTTACTAGCATGAGGATCACGTTCTGTGCATATGTGAGACACATACCATTAAATTTGCCATTCTTTACTTTCTCTTTTGAATATAGATCTACTGCTTTTTACTTTGCAGATAGTTAACTGCTTCATGATGCCAATGGGTTTTCACACCATCCTGAATATGAATAATTTGGAGACGCACACTACCCACACGGACCATCATATTTCAAAACTTAATTAAAGGTACATGCCCACTCAGTAGGCACAGAATGTTGCAATTGCATATGAAAATAGCCTGATACCACCGCGAGTCACTATCAGTAAAATAAACATTACTAAATGAATATATATGTATAGTGGGCACTCGTAATTTTTAGAACTGGTGGAATAGTGACATAATTACACACTTATTTAATTAATACAAAGAACGTGTTGTGCCTACGGAGTGGGCATGTACCTTTAACATCCGATGACTCGCTGACGATTTGACACGGCTACAATGATCGTATTCGACAATGATTATACTCGGGTAGCGTAATCGAATAACGTTGTTCTCTACATTGATCTGCCATGATAAACGCTTATTACACACAATATCATACCAGCTAAGCGTCTGCAATACAGGTAACATTCCACAAACTATAGTCTGTTTCAAAGATGGTGCACGTGCACATTACACGAAGCTGGCTATTTACGATATATCTGGTCCAAATAATACATGTATCCGGAGCTGATCTGGTGGGGGGGGGGGGGGGGGGGGGGGTGGGGGGGGGGGGGGGTCCGGGGTTGCAACACCCCCGCCCCCGTTCAGCCAGTTTACATAGATCACAGTTTACCATTTGGACTCTGAGTTGTTTAAATGCCGTTTTAAAACTGAGGAAAGTGCATGTCGAAGAGCTCGAAAATAGGACAACTCCCTAGTTGCGAACGGTACCTCTTGCAATTACTCACGTGCAAGAGTTACCTTCGAAAATAGACACCACCCCCCCCCCCCCCCGCCATACCCACCCCCGTTCCCCAAATGCTGGATCAGCCCCTGTGTATTATGTATAAATATAATTTTTGGGATACAGCTCGTAGTATTTATATCTAGTTCTGACACAAATGGAGGATCTCAAACGAGTTTCCATTTGATATGAGATTTATGAACGGAGTCACGCACAACGTATGCACTGAGCATCTGGCGAGGTGCATAACATTGCTGACGTGTTTCATAAATCTCATGAATATCAAATGGAAACGAGTTTGAGATTATGTTTATCAATTAATGACTTCACACTCCAAATAGCAGTAAACTTGGGATATATCTCATACGTTTCAGTGAGAAGACGCCATTCACTATAAGTTTCGCAACGAGTTGAAAAGCTCCACCAAGAAATAAAGTTGTAATACTAGCTGGCAACAATATATTACATGTAGGCCTATTAGGCCTACATGTAATATATTGTTGCCAGCTATGGCTATTTATAAATATGACATATTATAATAGGCTCCCGTTCTTTGCAAACACTTAATACATAACTGAAGCGCATTTTAACAATTGTATTGATTCTACTGAGTCACGGACGCCTCTAATGACGTTTAAAGTAGGATGATGTCAATTTCAAAACACCGTTGCTTTGTCGCGCCATTAGGGACGTCATTTGTGGAACGTCTTCGTTTTGTTTTCCATATCGTTCAGTTGGCGCATAATACGAATACGTATATAATTAGAGTGATGCGGCCAGCCAATAAACTTCGCTGTAGGTGTTACTGATTATATACACATGTGTCATATCACACTTATGAAATGGGTTACACCACGTCATAACACGGTTTTCATGTGATAACTCTAATTACATTACATTGCATTGTATTACATGAGCGTTATGACGGAGTAGTATTTCCAAATTAGCATTTGAAGCATTCTTTGCATTGTGTACTTTTTATTTCGTACAGAATGACCTAAGAAGTTTGCTACATGCAATTACACACTTTTTTAGTTGAATTTATGATAATATATTTGTCTCATATTGTAGAATTGTCTCTTAATAATTCCAGCACAAAAATATTTACACTATTCCCTAACATTTGATTGGCTCGTAGCAAGTCTCTGTCCAAAATTTACATCCCAGTAAACTCCCACGCCGAACTACTTTCCGTAACCGTGAGGCGCAGTTAAAATAATTATTAAGAAAACGGAAAATAAACACATTTTCTTGATGAATTTATTTCAAATGCTGGAATTATAAGGAATGAATGGCCTTTTTGTGGAATTTATCGGGTATAAACTTGGAAAAGTCGCGGGAATACTGGACGAAGCTTTTTGTGGAATTCATCGGGGATATAAACTTGGAAAAGTCGCGGGAATACTGGACGAGGCATTCCGGCCTTCGTCCAGTATTCCCGCGACTTTTCCAAGTTTATACCCCGATAAATTCCACAAAAAGGCCATTCATTCCTATAATAACAATATAGCGAAGTATGAACGTGAACGTCCTGCAGACTGTTGCTATATTTTAGTGCGCGAAATGCAAATGTTATTCCGCATATTTATACCGCCGACTGTGGTGTAGCGATATAGTGCAACCAATTGCCTATAAATCGGAAAACGTGCAGCTAATTTAGATTTAATGAGCTACGAAGTTACAAAACAAAGACAGTGACTAACTAAAGTCTTTTCCAACTGTGAAGGCTGTTCGAATTCACACTTCGACCAGTCCACAGGGGCCCGTTTCACTAAACTTCGTAAGACTAAAGTGTTCGTAAGTGCAACTTTATGATCGTCTGTAAATTTCAAGTGATGGATTTACATTTATTGAGCATAGGCTGCATATGCAGCCGATGCTCAATAAATGTAAATCCAATCATTGATTACAAGAAATCATTGTTAATATGAAATTTACAGACTATCATAAGTTTGCACTTACGAACATTTAGTCGTAAGCAGTTCAGTGAAACGGCCCCCAGGTCCTGTGACTAACTAACATCTTTTCCCACTGTGAAGGTTTTTCGAATTCACACTTCGACCAGTCCACAGGTCGAAGTGTAAATTCGAACATCTCCTGTGGACTGGTCGAAGTGTAAATTCGAACAACCTTCACAGTGGGAAAATATTTTAGAATATTGCGTTCAAGGCGCCGGAGCACGGGAACCCAACACGTATTTCAACATCTGACAAAACCAACATAGCCTGAGATAGCTAGATACATGTAGCCTATATTTTATAGGCATATTGCCAGTGGTAGATCTACAAAGTATTTTTATTTCATTCCGTTCATTGTACATGTTAATACGAGGTGATATATGTCAGCATAGCATAATTAAACGAGATAACAAAATAAATTTCAATGCACAGAATAAAGCAATCCTGTTCTCGTTCATGTAATGACACCGACCACAGGTTGAAGTAACGGACGAGGTCTATAAATACATTAAATATGCCTAAAAGCATCCATAAATGAAAACAAAATAAGCTAAAAAAATGTGTTACTCCCTCTATAACACTTAATGTCATACACTTAAGTGTTATAGAGGGAGTAACACATTTTTTGTTTAAGTGTTATAGAGGGAGTAACACATTTTTCTTTTAGCTTTAAGTGTTATAGAGGGAGTAACACATTTTTCAGCTTATTTTTTTTTCATTTATGGATGCTTTTAGGCATATTTAATGTACAATGTATCTAAAAAAAAATGTGTTACAAACATTTGTTTAGCTTATTGTTTTTTTCATTTATGGATACTTTTAGGCATATTTAATGTATTTATATACCTCGGTCCGTTACTTCAACCTGTGGCACCAACGAACTTCCATCAAAGAGCTAGGGCAACGTTGCATAGTGATCACTGTTACTGTTATCCCATCGCCGATAGGCAATAGAGGATAAAAAAGCGTTATTCCATGTATGTGCGTGCGTGCGTTCGTCAGTAACACCTTTCATCTTTCAATAAGTTATGAACCTCTTCACCGATTTTGATAATATTTGGCCACAATGTGTGTCTATGGATTGTGCTTTGTTTTGCATACCACGTCCGATCGCCCAAGGTCAAAATGACTGAGGACTTCTGTTCACCTTGTTTCACTGTTAAAGTGTTTATGTCCCACCACGATAGTGGAGGGGACATTTAGTGTTATCCTTGTCCATCCCGTCCGACTGTCAGTCACAAAACGTTAACGCTCGGGTACGTTCCGTTTCCTAGCACGGATCTGCTTCATGTCATACACGCATTGCTCAAATGGTCCTCTACCACCATGTGACACATCCACGTTCATCACCAGTTTTGTTCTCAAAATTATGAAAATTACTTGCAAAAAGTGCAGATCCTGATGAGCCTGCATACATGTGTATTCATTCATAAAATACAAATATTATTCTCATTAATTGTAGGGTCTATTAGGATGAAATATAGGCCTTCACGCGACCTTTGTATTGTAAATTGCGTGAACATGGTGAATGCGAACTGTGATCTTTATATTTAAAGGTCGTAAATTACAGTAAATACCTGGTTTGTCAGATTGCGGTCCATGCTCATATGTGGCTGTGACTGGAGAAGGGCTTATGTATGTTTGTTTGTTTGTTTATTAGTGTTTAACGCCTACGGCCTATCAACAGCTATAAGGTCATGTAAGGCCGGGCAAACGGGTTCGATCCCATTTTAACCTGCTGCATTGGGGGGAAAATCCCAAAATCAGAACGGAATATTTACATCGAGAACAAATATATTCAGCCCTGAAATTAGAATAACATGACCTGGTTCCAGGTCCATACCAGGCGCGGATACAGAAATAATTGCAGTTGGGTGGGGTGGGGGGGTCTGTAATTAAAATTTGGCGTACCCGTCCTCCGCGTGCACGAAATCGTAAAGTCCGGTGGGTCTGGAGGTCCTCCCCAGGAAATTTTTAAATACTAGATCGCCGCAGATGCGATTTCCTGACACATAGTGCCACGAAAAAGTCATCCAACTATTTAGTATTGTAGATTTTCTTCTGTTTTTTTTTGGCCGGGAGCAGGGGAGGGGGGGGGGGGGGGCGTCCGGACCAAGAATGGGAGATAGGAAGGAGGTGACATACATGTACATGTATTAGTATTCCCAGCATTATAAGGTTCGACCATGTCCAGCCGTGTGTAAACGTTTGCCGTGGCACGAGGGAAATGTTTGAACCCCAAGGCTGTAGGCACATGCGCAATTCTATGTGGGCGCGGCTCATTAATGACAGGAGCCGTTTTTGATCGCTCGACCTGCCACTTTCTTTCTTTCTTTTGCTTACGTTTAACGGCCGCACTGTCTCTATGGACTTGCACGCCGTCCGCAAAAAGCGGAATAAAAACTTGGGCCGAATGGGAATTTTGAATTTTTGAAATTGTGCAATCTGGGTAGAACCAGTTCGCGGGCTTAGGGCCCCAGAGACAAATGTGCGAATTGGATTACTGCTGGCGGTCACCAATTTGATGACCTAATTTCGCGCAGTAATCCGGAGCACGGTCGCCGAGTATGTTGTTTGCTGCTCGCAATCAGCCGCCTAGTATACTGTGGTGATTGGTGGTCGTTCCATGGCTATCCTGGCCCCGAGATCTATGCCGCCTCGCTTCCGCCCTGGTTTCCTCATTAAAGAGGCAAATTCTGCCGACACGTCGCCGTAGTTCTTGTTGCTGAGGTGAATCTGTTTTCTAACCTCGCGGACATTCTCGCTGGTGATCTGGTGTTGGTAGTATCTTTCTCCCTGTAAATCTCCGTCATTGAAGGTACAGGTCAGATAGCCCTTGTGTATATCCGTTGATGTCTGTGACGGTTGTTGGGTGAACGATGGCTCGAAAGGGTCCTGTCGACGTGTTTCTGACGATGTAGTGGTGCTTCCTGGCAGTAGATGGCGGCAACTCAACTTTTAGTATCTCGGGTCCGTTGTAGTCACAGTCGTAGTCGAAACGGCCGGTCGATGTGCCGGCGATTGATGTAGTTGGTGGTTCCGGAGTTCGTCTAGGCGGCTGTGGGACGACGAGTGACGTATCGTGCCACTCGTCGTCGCTGTCGGAGTCCGGTTGCATTTCCCGGGACGAGTTTAGCTCGTCCGGGATTATGCTGGCGCTCCCCGAGGGGCTCGCCTCCGGACTCTGTTCCTCCCGTCGTGGAGGAGTGGTCGGTGTGGTCGTCGTGGTCGTAGTGGTCGGCGTCGGTGGCATCATGGGTGCTGGCTCGACGGTGGTGTGTAGTGTCGTCGAGGGGCCCTGAGAAGGGCCGTTACCGGATGAGCGTGACTCCCCTAGGGGAGCCTTCTCAATCCCAGTAACCTTCCTCGAACGACGAGATCGTTTGGGTTTCTTCACCACAGCAGTTATGGTAGGCTGCTGTGGTTTCAAACTCCAATTGACCTCTAGGGTAAATGTTTTATGCCCGTGATGTATGCGATACAACGGTTTGGCATTTACCCCCTCTGGCATCAGTGGCTTCAAAATGGTGAACACGGCGTCCAGAGTGCTAATTAGCGACATCCTGACAGCTCGGTGTTCAAACAAGAAGTGAATGAATGAATGGTGTCGACCTGCCACGGAATTGACACGGTCAAATCAGAATTCTAGTGCCAGGTGGGGGGGGGGGTCCCTTCACCTGCCATGTTTACGTCGTGAAGGCCGTTGCTATCGTCATATACGCGTTGTCTGGCACATTTCCTGTTGA
This sequence comes from Conchocele bisecta, assembly GCA_029237695.1. Taxonomy (NCBI): domain Eukaryota; kingdom Metazoa; phylum Mollusca; class Bivalvia; order Lucinida; family Thyasiridae; genus Conchocele; species Conchocele bisecta. The sequence continues at coordinate 6,791,969 of CM055266.1, read as the reverse complement.
CATCATTCGGTCATTGAGAGGAACAGCCGTGCAATAATTGCCGTGCGTGTAAGTGCCCATACGTTTCAGATACACGCACGGAAATTATTGCACGGCATCTCATTAAATTAGGCTACACCCCTTTAGTTACACTACATTCTAAGCTCCACCCCTTTAGATACACAAAACAACAACTTGGTATTGGAAATATTGGAAATTATAGCAGGTGCGTGTATAATGCTGAATGTCTTTGGGCTATGATACAATAGGAGTTTATCCATATAGAGGTTCAACTCTGCAACTGAATAATGGATTTGGAAATTCTGTCATAGTTGTGTCATAGACTTGGCACCAAACTAGGATCTTGTGGGTGGTTGTGGGTATTATAATTAGAACTGTTTAAGACGTTGTAACAGTAAATTCACTTTATTTATAATGACAATATTATGTACACATGAATGATACGATATCTATGATTCTGACCATAGATATAGACATGATTTCATTTCACATTAGCCATGATGAAGACATCTGCACTCCATATACACAGGTGATTCTATCGCGTCTTGGATGGTCAATTATTGTTTGTATATACTGTGTAAATATAATAGTACTAAGTACTATTATATTTACACCCGGGCACATATTAATTGTTTTGTACATTGTTTAGAAAGGTGTTTTATGTATATACAAACAATAATTGACCATCCAAGACACGCTAGAATCACCTGTGGCTGTAATGCGTTGTATAGGCGAGTTCCAGATGACTACATCGCGTGGCTTTTCAGTTCCAGATGACTACATCGCGTGGCTTTTCGTTACAATGGTGGCGAATGGGAGTTTTGTACCTTTCTAAGTACTATTATATTTACACCCGGACACATATTAATTGTCTTGTACATTATTTAGAAAGGTGTTTTATGTATATACAAACAATAATTGAGCATCCAAGACGCGCTAGAATCACCTGTGTACATATACAGTCAAACCTGTGAATAAAGGCCAGCCACAGGAAGAGACAAATCTGGCCTTTATTCATAGGTTGTCTCTGTTCATAGGTAAATTTATGTAGTAATTGAATAATTGGGAAACAAAAGCCTGGCTGCTAAAAACAGGTAATTGCTATTCGGAGGTGGCCTTTAGCACAGGTTCAATTGTACAACATTATGGATGTTTTTTTTCTTCATTTTTTTGGGGGGGTTATCCTATTTTCGAGCTCCACAGAGAGAAGCGAGTATGCTAGGGGGGTCCAGGGGCATGCCCCCAGGACAAATTTTGAAATCTAGATGTCCAGAAATGCACTTTACTGTGTTTTACGGCATTTAAATTAATTCTTAGTGGTTAATTCACAAGTGCAAATATATCCATTAGCATTCAGAACATGTAAATAAATTGCTCTTATATGGAAATAAAACAACACACCGGTATTTTATTTATACATTTAATGCCTATGTATCCTGAAACTTTGTAATTTTGTATCCCAGAATTCACTCCCATGCAATTGTTGTACACACAAAATAACGTGCAACCATGATAATGTAACAGCCACAAACGTATTTTTTCCCATCAGGAATAGGCACATAGCACATGCAGGATTATTCATTTCACTGGTGCTGCATTCCGCGCCAGTGTAAAATGTTTCATGTCAAAAATGAGCGCCAGATTCGTGATGAATTCCCATCTAGTTACATATACATACAAAAGTTACTGCATAAACACAGATGAGGTGAAAAAGGTGTTATTGTGATGCCTGTAAGTAGAGCTGAATGACATCTCGTCAGGAAACCGGTGCATTTTTCTACATAAAAACATTTTATGCCGATGTGGACTGCATTTATAAACTAGATGGCCGTGTCCCGCATGTCGCGCCTGCCGAGGCTTTGATAGTATATCAAAAAACTTTAACCAAAAAGCGTTAACCCAGACGCACATACAGACAGATGTACGTATGCCAATGTGCCGACTATATCACGCTGTCTGCAAGCGGGCGCGACAAAAAGGAAAACGTCTATGTGGAATGAAATTTATGAAAACACTTCTGACATTGATTTAGTGGAAATGAGAATATTTCCGCATTATGGATTTACATAGTACAAATCACACCATTTCACCAGAAGTCTTTAAATAAATAGTCCTAACAAGCCACTGATCTGCAGCCACATACATTCATATATTAACCCTTCCTACATGCCCACTCAGTAGGCACAAAATGTTCTTTATAGGAATTAAATAAGAGCATAATTGTGTTGCCATTCCACCAGTGCCCGCTATACAGATATAATCATTTAGTAATAAATATTTTACTGATAGTGACGCGCGATGGTATTAGGCTATTTTCATATGCAAATGAGGCATGCTATTTTTAATTATTTATGTTAATTAAATGGGTGACCTGAAAAAATTACATTTTCGACAAATTATAAAGTATGATCATTGCACATCAAAATATAAATACAGACAATAACTAGTAATGTCCGTTAACATTTTAAGGAAACACGGTTATCGCCCCTGATATCAGTGTAGAAATTTACATCTGATATAAAATGTATAATAATGCCAATCAATATGTGGGGTAATGGTGAATGAAGTTTATTTTGCCATGGAATGTCTTGGATGGTGTCCCTGATAAAACGAACATTTTGTGCCGACTGAGTGGGCATGTACCTTTAACTAGCAAACACTTTTAAAATGATAAAAGTAATCTTTCCGCAATAATACAATTAGTATGTGTAACAATTCTGCAAAAACCAGGAACCCACTTTTAAATGGATGCCACTTAGCGTTCAGTAGAAACTAATTCCTTGATAAAGGCCTTGTGCCGAAACGTCGTAAAAGAGTGTTCCTGGTTTTTGCAGAATTGTTGCACAAATTATAAAAGGATTTGATGATTTACACATGTGTTCATACATTCTATAAAGTACATTGTGATAAATGGCAATAACAACTAATAATGTTTCAAAATAAGCTTAAAATGATATCACAGATAGTTTTGTCCGTCACATTCTAGTCTTAGACACAAGAAAGCTATTACAGAAGGCACTTAACAATTACAGTTAGGATGGCAAGGAATTGTGTACCTATGTGGCTGTGACTGGAGAAATGGAGGTTAAGGGATTTGTGACCAGTGTAGCTCTTTATCAAATAGTACAGTCACGTAACCTGATCAATTTACATGTATATTGCTCGTGAGAAAAAGTATGACGGGTGTTTCATTGATGGAATGGCGAACAGTGTAGATCAGGATCAGACTGTGCGGATGCACAGGCTGATCTGGATCTACACTGGTCGCAAAACCCGTAATACCCATTTCTCCAGTCACAGTCACATATACTGCCTTTGACAGCAAAGAAAAGCCTACACAACCTGCACATTTGGATATATGTCCAGTGTTCTCCATTCAGCAATAAAAACTTTCAGTGAACAATGCAGATCAGGCGGCAGAAGTGCTCAATCCGATCAGGATATACACACGAGTCAGATTGTCTGCCCTTTGTAAGAATATGCAGGTTTATCAGGCTGCAGAAGTGTTATATATATATTTGATGATTATAAGTATGCAGAAGTATTATACTGAAGTTATTACATTATCACAGACAAAATGGCTGTGATAATGTAATAAATTCAGTATAATAAAAATTAATAAATTTATTCTTAAATTGAAAATTTCTCCCGCAAAGTATACTTTGCTAGATAAGTATACTTTGCAATGTTGGTGAAATAGGCTACTGGTAACACAGATAATATCTGCACTGGTTACACTTGCAACTAGAAACAAAATTGCTATCCCGCTCCATACCTCTCGCGAGGGCAGCAATTTAACCCCATCTCTTTAATGTAACACATGGAAGAGTATTTTTTGCAATCGGTTATCCGGCATGTTTGATATGTTAGCGATATAAAACTGTCAAAGCTGTATCAATAAAAGACTAATAAAGAACATACACATGCAGAAATTGGTTGTTGTACTGTGTCAAGGTGTTTATCCGACATTTACATATATATCTTGTAAATTTGAAAGCTTCATTTCGTTATGTTGAATGTTGAACAACAAGAGAAAAGATGGTTTCCATGGGAAAATGATTTCCCTTTTCTATTATTTTTGACAATTTACTAGTTCTACATCAAATATTATCTGTTTAAAGGTATAAAATATACAGTTTACTAAATGTTGACCTACATGCAACAGGTTTGGGTATGCACTTCGGTTGCTCACATTTTTTTAATGGGGCAAATTGTAGCCGTAGATAACTTATCGGAGGCAAATTATTGTAGCTAACTTGCAATAAGCCCAATTTTGTCAGATTATGTTCAATATACATATGTAGTTAATATTTCATAACTTGCTAAACAAGGATTTAACAGGTTTTCTTGAAAAATAACAACATACTTCATGTTTTGCCTTTTTTTTGGTGAAGTATAATATCACAGTAATTACATTACATTACATTATCATGGACAGAAAATGTTAAATTTCGATCGGCTTCGGAATAGGTTTTCTGATATGGCGCATTGTCGATCCGGGCTCGTTTGGTTTGAACGGAGCGTGTTTCCCATACGGTCGTGGAATAGGCAGCTCACTGTCATCATCGGGAATATAGGCGTTGGGCCGAGGCTCAGCCGTCGTCGTGACTCCGCCCGCGATCTGGTACTGGTCCTCTTCCTCCTCGATCTGAACAGGAAAGTTAACCAATTATAAGCCGGTAGTATGTAAATTAAAATTTTGATTTTTTTTCTCCCTAGTTTGTCTCAGTGCTCCAGATAAGGAATTAGTAATTGAGTATTGTTACTCCATCATTTCTGAAGCAATTGGGTATTTCAAAATTTTAATTAGGTAAAAATAAAATCACACTACTGTTTACACATCAACAGACAGCAATTATTGAATAGTTTGTTTCGAAATGAAAACATGTCTTGGGATTTCATTAGAATTAAATATGCTATATTGGTGGCCTGTTGATGTTTTCTGCAGCATGATAAAGGTACCACAAATTATTGTTCTCATTGCTTTCTGATACTCACTACTTCTGATTTCAATTGGGTTTTTGGCCATTTTAATTGGGTATTTACACAAATACGCAGCTTATCTGGAGCTCTGTTGTCTATTTCTGTTCAATATTAGTATAGTATAGTATTAGTATGTTATATATACTTTTATAAAGAAATAATGAGATTTTTATATATAGAAAGTATTGTATACATGGACATCAATGGGTGAATACGGTTCACAATACATTCATCGTAAACTGCAAAATTGAACTGCAAGACACAGACAATGCCCCTTTTGCAGATTTTCATTATAGGAATGAATGGCCTTTTTGTGGAATTTATCGGGGTATAAACTTGGAAAAGTCACGGGAATACTGGACGAAGGCCGGAAGGCCTCGTCCAGTATTCTTGCGACTTTTCCAAGTTTATATCCCCGATAAATTCCACAAAAAGGCCGTTCATTCCTTATAATTCCAGCATTTGAAATAAATTCATCAAGAAAAATGTGTTTATTTTGACAGACGGCAGCCATTTGGTTAAATCGACAGCACTGACAGCGCACCTGTAGAAAGTAGTTCGGTGTGGGAGTTTACTGGGATATAAATTTTGGACAGAGACTTGCTACGGGCCAATCAAATGTTAGGGAATTGTGTAAATATTTTTGTGCTGGAATTATGAACACGTATATGTACATGTACTTAATTTGATTACCCTACACAGAGACGGAGGGGATTTTATTTTTCCTACACACTGCAGCACTTGATGGATGGTGATAATATATGCAGAGTTTGAAGCTAGTCGGCTGAAAACTGTAGGTTAGTTAGCCGGACAAGCAAAAATGAGATTCGCCAAGTCAGAAAAGGGGCACAACTCTGAATGGATTGGAGGCAGAGTGAAAATTGTTATGTTGATTACTGATGGCAATTATGTACGAAATCAGTCAACTAAAAATCAATAAGTTTAACCGAGATGGGCGATGTCAGATTGGGGTGTAATACAAGGTTTGATCATGTCCAGCCGTTTGCAAACGTTTGCTGTGGCTCGAGGGAAACTTTTGAACCCAAAAGGCCGCAGGCCACAGCAAAACCGTTTGAAACAGGCTGGACATGATCAAAAATCGTTATTGTTAACATTTCCAACCCAAAAAAATGATGTAATTGGCATTATTATTCAGATTTTCAGTACTTTTAAAAATCGTCCCATTCACGTAGATAATTTTCGGTATTCATATTCTGGGGCCGCATCATGAACGTCATGAAGTAGTGACGTCATGAAGGCACTTCCATTACGCGCGGCCCCGGAATGAGCATTGCCTAAAACCATATGCAAACAGCACGCGCTATATGTTTGCACATATGTGCAAACAATGGAAACCATGTAACAATGTTAAACTAGAGTAAGTGGGCAGGGGCTCACAAATACTCCCAGCCGCCGCCTGCACTGACAAACAAAAACGCAAATTTTGAACGTAAGTTTTTGTGTTAAGGACGGACGAGCAAATGGACGGACGATTGATGTACGGAAAGGCGAAAACTATATACCCCTCAGTATATTTCATAAGCAAGGGGTATAACAACCACATGAACGAAGATATTTCTTCATGAAATACACAAAACAACGTACCAGTCTCTTCTCCTCATGTTCCATGGCTTGGCGATCGTCGTCACGCAGCAGCTTCATCCAATCGCGTTCGATCTCGACGCTGGGCGGCTCGCCCTTCTCCATGTGGATGTAGCACTGCTCCAGGTCGCCCTCCTTCTCCTTCAGACTCTGCTGTAGCTTCAGGGCCGTCGCCTGGTTCATCGAAACCTCCGACACCATCGCCATCATCTTCCTCGTTGTGTCTTTGATCCGAAACTGCAGGTCATTCACCTGTGATGGACATGGGACAGTATTGAATGTATGATTTATTGCATCTCAATGGCTTTCTGGATTGATATCTTGTTCACCTATGACAAACACCGTTTATGACTGACCATGTACAATGGTACCTGCGTTACTTAATTGTTGCGAAGTTCCTTCTTGTAACAGCTGCTGCATGGCTGGTCCTGAACTCAGCTCTCCAATAGGTCACAGGTTGAAGTAACGGACCGAGGTCTATAAATACATTACACATGCCTAAAAGCATATATAAATAATTTTTTTAGCTTTAATATTTCTTTTTCATTTATATATGCTTTTTGCCATATTTAATGTATTTATAGACCTCGGTCCGTTACTTCAACCTGTGCAATAGATGACTGTGTCACAATGAATGGCGGACTGGAATTTTATGTCTGTTTTGGATTTTGTCTTAACCACCAAATCGCCCCACCCTATTAACAATATTCAAAAAAGGTCAAGTCATATTCTTTATATATGTTTATAAAACTTAATATGTGCATTATCTAAATTTGTACTCGATGCCATGTCTGATTTCGAGAATGAAAATAGAAAACATACTCGAAAAGCTGGGTAAACATGTCCCTGAAATTTGTGTTGCAAATTGATGGAGGTTAGTGGATGAAGGGGGCGGGGGCGAAGTCCATTATTTATGGACATAGCCCCCTTCTTACAGAGACCACTTCAATATTAACCAATCTCACCTTCTTTGCGAGTTCGAGTGTATCCTCCTTTCCGGTCTCGGCCTTGCCGCGGACACGCCCTGCCAACCGCGTGACCTGCTCAAACACAAGGTCCTTCTCCAGTAGCTGCTCTTCCTTCTCTGCCAGCCGAACCTCCAACTGAAATACATGGAGTGATCAGTGATTGCAAAATGCTTTATTTATGTCTGTTAGCAAACTCATTAGCAGTGACTGGATTGTGTTCAGTATTATTACCAAACATTTGATTTATTTGATTGTACAGTGGAACCTCCCCGAACGGCCACCTCTCTACAACAACACCCTCTCTGTAACAGCCGCTATTTTATATCCCAAATGGATGATTTCCTCTATATCTAACCCTTAGACTGCTGAGCATGAACATTATCGTCTGATGTTACTGTTGCATTCTTTCTCAATAAAAACATGTTTTGACAGCACTTTAGAATCATTTCCATTGGAAATGATTCTAAAATGCTGTCAAAGCATGTATTTGATGAGAATTAACGAAGAAAATAAATAAACATCAGACGATAAAATTTAATTCAGCATTAACCTGCCTACAACAGCCGCCTCTCTACAACAGCCAGTTTTACATCTTCCCATGGGTGGCTGTTGTAGAGGTTGCACTGTAAAATATTTACCCATAATCATGTGTTCATGGGTCTCCATTGCGTATCTTGTTCTCTATTTTGGATTGTTTGAGGTTGAGCTTCATTTATAGTTGAAGGTACATGCCCACGCAGTAGGTTATAATATATTGTTACATGGTTTCCGTTGTTTGCACATATGTGCAAACAAATAGCGCGTGCTGTTTGCACATGGCTTTAGGCAATGCTCATTCCGGGGCCGCGCGTAATGGAAGTGCCTTCATGACGTCACTATGCGGAAGTGCCTTCATGACGTCACTACTTCATGACGTTCATGACGCGGCCCCGGAATATGAATACCGAAAATTATCTACGTGAATGGGACGATTTTATAAAAGTACTGAAAATACTGAATATAATACTCAAATTACATCAGTTTTTTGTTGGAAATGTAACAATAACATTTGATCATGTCCAGCCGTGTGCAAACGTTTGCTGTGGCCCTCGGGAACTGTTTGAACCCGCGGCCTGCGGCCTTGGGGTTCAAACAGTTCCCTCGGGCCACAGCAAACGTTTGCACACGGCTGGACATGATAAAACCTTATAGTGATACAGATACTTTTATATATTCTGTACATATGACATCTGACAAAAAAACATTCATTCACCATTACCCCACATATTGATTGGCATTATTATACATTTTATTTTAGACGAAAATTTTCACACTGATATCAGGGGCGATAACCGTGTTTCCTTAAAATGCTAACAGACATTACTATTTATTCTCTGTATTTATTTTTTGATGTGCAATGATCTTACCGGTACTTTATAATCTGTCGAAAATATTTATTTTTTCAGGTGACGCATTTCATTAGTATAAATAAGTAAAAAGTATCATGCCTCATTTGCATATGAAAATAGCCTGATACCAACGCGCGTCACTATCCGTAAAATAAATATTACTAAATGATTATATCTGTTTTCCGGGCACTTGTAATTTTTAGAACTGGTGGAATAGTGACACAATTATACACTTATTTAATTCCTATAAAGAACATTTTGTGCTTACTGAGTGGGCATGTACCTTTAATTGATTGCATGGACTAAGTAGGGCATTGTAAAGAAATTCTGAACTAAAATAATGGTACCCTACCAGCATTGTCTTTTAAACAGAATGTAACATGCAGTACGAGAGTGCTTCCCGATTAGTAACTACACTGGTCAAAAGAACAATACTATATAGTAATAAGTTCCACTTAACCTGACTGTGTCACGACAAAAGATCGTAAACAAAATCTGATGATTCTCCGATAAATTCATATTGAATTTGAGGGTAGGACATGACAAGATGGTCTGACCTGCAGATACAAGGGTTGAAATAAGATTCGAACCAACCAGTATTTGCTTATCACATGCCATATGGAATCCGCCACAACAAATTATTCGGTTTGCCAACACAGGTCAGACTGTGCATTCTGTTTTGTAGCTACACGACAGGTTATTTAACAAGAAAAAAAATCAAAATGTACCTACTGAAAACCTTAGATCTGTATCAGGATGCATGCCAGTGATGGCCGATCATGTTAACGAGATGGCCGCGGCCCGCATGTCGCGCCCGCCAAGGCTTTGATATTATAGGAATGAATGGCCTTTTTGTGGAATTTATCGGGGTATAAACTTGGAAAAGTCGCGGGAATACTGGACGAAGGCCGGAAGGCCTCGTCCAGTATTCGCGCGACTTTTCCAAGTTTATATCCCCGATAAATTCCACAAAAAGGTCATTCATTCCTTATAATTCCAGCATTTGAAATACATTCATAAAAAAAAAGGTGTTTATTTTCCGTTTTCTTAAGAATTATTTTAACTGCACCTCACGGTTACGGAAAGTAGTTCGGCGTGGGAGTTTACTGGGATATAAATTTTGGACAGAGACTTGCTACGGGCCAATCAAATGTTAGGGAATTGTGTAAATATTTTTGTGCTGGAATTATACCATAAATTTAAAAAAAATAAAAAATTAACACCAAACCCGGACGCACATAGCACGTACGTACATACGCCAATGTGCCAACTATATCGTGCTGTCCGCAAGCAAGTGATCAAATTCACCAAAGATTCTCAAAATGGACAGCTAATGCAAATTTTGTTGTAAATTTTAGTTTAGCACTTACAAACTTCTTAGTTGTACAAAGTTTACTGAAATGGGCCCCCGACTTACATCTTCAATCTTCTCATGTAGTTCTGCAGGTGGTAAATCCTTGCCCTGCAGAAAGTGGACACGTTTCTCATCGTACGGGTTTTCCACTTCCTTCTCCAGCTCCAGCATACGGTCCTGGCACTGCTGCAGCTGTAATACACAATGACCCTATTTAGCATGGGAAAATTCAATATTTTGTTCGGGGAAAACCGATCCCTACACACATACACATCTACGAGGTCCTGGCACTGCTGCAGCTGTAATACACAATGGCCCTATTTAGCATGGGAAAAATTCAATAGGGGGAAAAAAAAAAAAAAAAAAAAAAAAGAATATTTTATTCAGGGGATTGGGGAAAACCTGATCCCTACACACTATACACAAAATCATGGGGATGAGGTCCTGGCACTGCTGCAGCTGTAATACACAATGGCCCTATTTAGTTCATGGGGAAAATGATTCAATACTCTAGTCTGGGGATGCACGAATCGCCCCTATTTCTACAATATTTTGTTCGGGGACATCCCTTCACATCTATGAGGTCCTGGCACTGCTGCAGCTGTAATACACAATGGCCCTATTTAGCATGGGAAAATTCAATATTTTGTTCGGGGAAAATCGATCCCTACACACATACACATCTACGAGGTTCCTGGCACTGCTGCAGCTGTAATACACAATGACCCTATTTAGCATGGGAAAATTCAATATTTTGTTCGGGGAAAATCGATCCCTACACACATACACATCTACGAGGTCCTGGCACTGCTGCAGCTGTAATACACAATGGCCCTATTTAGCATGGGAAAATTCACAATTTTTTTGTATTTTGTTCGGGAAAACCGATCCCTCACACATTACACATCTACGAGGTCCTGGCACTGCTGCAGCTGTAATACACAATGGCCCTATTTAGCATGGGAAAATTCAATATTTTGTTCGGGGAAAATCGATCCCTACACACATACACATCTACGAGGTCCTGGCACTGCTGCAGCTGTAATACACAATGGCCCTATTTAGCATGGGAAAATTCAATATTTTGTTCGGGGAAAATCGATCCCTACACACATTACACATCTATGAGGTCCTGGCACTGCTGCAGCTGTAATACACAATGACCCTATTTAGCATGGGAAAATTCAATATTTTGTTCGGGGAAAATCGATCCCTACAACACTACACATCTATGAGGTCCTGGCACTGCTGCAGCTGTAATACACAATGACCCTATTTTAGATGAAATTCAATATTTTGTTCGGGGAAAACGATCAAAAACAATAACATACGAGGTCTGGCACTGCCTGCAGCTGTAATACACTGACCCTATGCATGGGAAAATTCAATATTTGTTGGGAAAACGAATCCTACAACATCTACGAGGTCCTGGCACTGCCGCAGCTGTAATACACAATTGACCCTATTTAGCATGGGAAAATTCAATATTTTGTTCTGGGAAAATCGATCCCTACACACATACACATCTACGAGGTCCTGGCACTGCCGCAGCTGTAATACACAATGACCCTATTTAGCATGGGAAAATTCAATATTTTGTTCGGGGAAAATCGATCCCTACACACATACACATCTACGAGGTCCTGGCACTGCTGCAGCTGTAATACACAATGACCCTATTTAGCATGGGAAAAATTCAATATTTTGTTCGGGGGAAAAAGGAAAACGATCCTACACACATACATCTACGAGGTCCTGGCACTGCTGCAGCTGTAATACACAATGACCCTATTTAGCATGGGAAAATTCAATATTTTGTTCGGGGAAAATCGATCCCTACACACATACACATCTACGAGGTCCTGGCACTGCTGCAGCTGTAATAAAACAATGACCCTATTTAGCAATGGAAAATACATATTTTGTTTCGGGGACGATCCCTACCATACACATACGGGAAAAGGTCCTTGGCACTGCTGCAGCTTTTGTAATACACAATGGAAAACCTAGATGGGAAAATCAACTATTTTGTTCGGGGGGACGATCCCTACACATACACATCTCGATGGTCCTGGCACTGCTGCAGCTGTAATACACAATGACCCTATTTAGCATGGGAAAATTCAATATTTTGTTCGGGGAAAACCGATCCCTACACACATACACATCTACGAGGTCCTGGCACTGCTGCAGCTGTAATACACAATGACCCTATTTAGCATGGGAAAAATTCAATATTTTGTTCGGGGAAAATCGATCCCTACACACATACACATCTACGAGGTCCTGGCACTGCTGCAGCTGTAATACACAATGACCCTATTTAGCATGGGAAAATTCAATATTTTGTTCGGGGAAAATCGATCCCTACACACATACACATCTACGAGGTCCTGGCACTGCTGCAGCTGTAATACACAATGGCCCTATTTAGCATGCAAAAAAAAAATTCAATATTTTGTTCGGGGAAAAAATCGATCCCTACACAATACACATCTTACGAGGTCCTGGCACTGCTGCAGCTGTAATACACAATGCCCTATTTAGCATGGGAAAATTCAATATTTTGTTCGGGAAAATCGATCCCTACACACATACACATCTACGAGGTCCTGGCACTGCTGCAGCTGTAATACACAATGGCCCTATTTAGCATGGGAAAATTCAATATTTTGTTCGGGGAAAATCGATCCCTACACACATACACATCTATGAGGTCCTGGCACTGCTGCAGCTGTAATACACAATGGCCCTATTTTAGCATGGGAAAATTCAATATTTTGTTCGGGGAAAATCCGATCCCTACACACATACACATCTACGAGGTCCTGGCACTGCTGCAGCTGTAATACACAATGGCCCTATAGCATAGAAAATTCAATATTTTTGTTCGGGGAAAATCGATCCCTACACACATACACATACGAGGTCTGGCACTGCTGCAGCTGTAATACACAATGGCCCTATTTAGCATGGGAAAATTCAATATTTTGTTCGGGGATCGATCCCATACACACTACACATACGAGGTCCTGGCACTGCTGCAGCTGTAATACACAATGGCCCTATTTAGCATGGGAAAATTCAATATTTTGTTCGGGGAAAACCGATCCCTTCACACATACATCTATGAGGTCTCGGCACTGCTGCAGCTGTAATACACAATGGCTATTTAGCATGGGAAATTCAATATTTTTGTTCGGGGGAAAATCGATCCCTACACACATACACATCTACGAGGTCCTGGCACTGCTGCAGCTGTAATACACAATGGCCCTATTTAGCATGGGAAAATTCAATATTTTGTTCGGGGAAAACCGATCCCTACACACATACACATCTATGAGGTCCTGGCACTGCTGCAGCTGTAATACACAATGACCCTATTTAGCATGGGAAAATTCAATATTTTGTTCGGGGAAAATCGATCCCTACACACATACACATCTATGAGGTCCTGGCACTGCCGCAGCTGTAATACACAATGGCCCTATTTAGCATGGGAAAATTCAATATTTTGTTCGGGGAAAATCGATCCCTACACACATACACATCTATGAGGTCCTGGCACTGCCGCAGCTGTAATACAATGACTATTTAGCATGGGAAAATTCAATATTTTGTTCGGGGGAAAATCGATCCCTACACACATACACATCTATGAGGTCCTGGCACTGACCGCAGCTGTAATTCACAATGACCCTATTTAGCATGGGAAAATTCAATATTTTGTTCGGGAAAATCGATCCTACACACATACACATCTATGAGGTCCTGGCACTGCGCAGCTGTAATACACAATGGACCCTATTTAGCATGGGAAAATTCAATATTTTGTTCGGGGAAAATCGATCCCTACACACATACACATCTATGAGGTCCTGGCACTGCCGCAGCTGTAATACACAATGACCCTATTTAGCATGGGAAAATTCAATATTTTGTTCGGGGAAAATCGATCCCTACACACATACACATCTATGAGGTCCTGGCACTGCCGCAGCTGTAATACACAATGACTATTTAGCATGGATTCATATTTTGTTTCGGGGAAAATCGATCCCTACACACATACACCTTATGAGGTCCTGGCACTGCCGCAGCTGTAATACACAATGACCCTATTTAGCTATGGGAATAAAATTCATATTTTGTTCGGGGAAAATCTGATCCAAAACTACACACATACACATCTATGAGGTCCTGGCACTGCCGCAGCTGTAATACACAATGACCCTATTTAGCATGGAAAAATTCAATATTTTGTTTTAGAATTCGGGGAAAATCGATCCCTACACACATACACATCTATGAGGTCCTGGCACTGCCGCAGCTGTAATACACAATGACCCTATTTAGCATGGGAAAATTCAATATTTTGTTCGGGGAAAATCGATCCCTACACACATACACATCTATGAGGTCCTGGCACTGCCGCAGCTGTAATACACAATGGACCCTATTTAGCATGGGAAAATTCAATATTTTGTTCGGGGAAAATCGATCCCTACACACATACACATCTATGAGGTCCTGGCACTGCCGCAGCTGTAATACACAATGACCCTATTTAGCATGGGAAAATTCAATATTTTGTTCGGGGAAAATCGTATCCCTACACACATACACATCTATGAGGTCCTGGCACTGCCGCAGCTGTAATACACAATGACCCTATTTAGCATGGGAAAATTCAATATTTTGTTCGGGGAAAATCGATCCCTACACACATACACATCTATGAGGGTCTGGCACTGCGCAGAGCTGTATACACAATTTTGTGGGGAAAAACGACATATTTCGCATGGGAAAAATTCAATATTTTGTTCGGGATCGGGGATCGATCCCTACACACATACACATCTACGAGGTCCTGGCACTGCTGCAGCTGTAATACACAATGGCCCTATTTAGCATGGGAAAATTCAATATTTTGTTCGGGGAAAATCGATCCCTACACACATACACATCTATGAGGTCCTGGCACTGCCGCAGCTGTAATACACAATGACCCTATTTAGCATGGGAAAATTCAATATTTTGTTATTCGGGGAAAATCGATCCCTACACACTACATCTACGAGGTCCTGGCACTGCTGCAGCTGTAATACAATGGCCCTATTTAGCATGGGAAAATTCGCATAGGATTCAATATTTTGTTCGGGGAAAATCGATCCCTACACATACACATCGAGGGTCCTGGCATGCTGCAGCTGTAATACACAATGGCCCTATTTAGCATCGGGAAAATTCAATATTTTGTTCGGGGAAAATCGATCCCTACACACATACACATCTACGAGGTCCTGGCACTGCTGCAGCTGTAATACACAATGACCCTATTTAGCATGGGAAAAGTCAATATTTTGTTCGGGGAAAATCGATCCCTACACACATACACATCTATGAGGTCCTGGCACTGCTGCAGCTGTAATATTTTGTTATAGGAAAACCCATCACTACACACATGTTTCCATCTGTTTTGATGTACTGGCATTGCTGCAATTGTTATATACGTAATGACTATATTTAGCATGGGGATATCCAACATTTTGTTATGGAAAGACTCATCACAACACACATATATACATCTATGGGGTCCTGGCACTGATGAATCTGTTATACACAGTGACTACATTTCGCATGGAGATATCCGAGATTATTTTTCTGGTAAACCCCATCACTACACATGTGTATACATCTATGGGCTCCTCGAACTGCTAAATATGTTATATACAAGGGCTATATTTAGTTTGGGATCTCCAATATTGTGTATTTGGTTATATCCAGCATGTCAGGCATATCAGGCAGTTTGATTGGCCAAGACTGAGCACACCTCTGCCTCGACCAATACAACTTGCTGATTTCGAGCATTCTCAGAAATTTTCTCAAAAATCTCACCTGTTCTTGTAGTGTGACTTGTTCCTCCTCGAGGTTGCATTTATTCGGCAGTTGAGCTCGGAGCAGGCCAATGGAGCGTTTCTCCTCGTTCATCTGCATATTGATGAAGCGAATTTCCTCCTCTCGGCCCTGTAGCTCCACGTTGCCATTCCGGATCATCTGGTCTGTGGAAACAAGAATCAATAAGTGTTTAGTTTCACAATGACCAAAATTAAACAGTTATAATTGTAATAGTTATATCGACAAGATCGGAGTCTGGTGCTAAATCTATCACAATACAATAAAAAGTGAATGAAGAAAAAGTGAATGACCCATCCCCTGACAACGCAATAAAAAAAATCCAAGTCAGCCATAGCAAGAATCAATAAGTTGTCATGTACACAACTAATGGCGAAAATTAAACAGTTTACATTGTAATACTAGAATCGACAATATCTGAGTTTGGTGCCAAGTCTGTTGCAACACAATACAATAATTTCCAAAACCACTATTCAGTTGCAGAGTTAAACCTTAGAATGCGGGAAACGAAAATTGTCGCCTGCTTTTGTTTCATGTTTTGTCTTATTTCTCAATGAAAACTTGGTTTGACAGCACTTTAGAATCATTTCCATTGGAAATGATTCTAAACTGCTGTCAAAGCATGTTTTTGATAAGAAAAATGGAAAATAAAAAATAAACAGCAGACGACAAATTTTAATTCAACACTGTAAGGGTTAAACCACTACATGGGGTTAAAATAATAGAACCTGTGCTCTGAAAATTCTGTTATCATTGAGACATGCCATGTGTCTTTGTACCTTTGGACATCTGCGTAATTTCATGAAATATATTACAGAAAATGTCATATTTTCTGTAAATGACATCATAAGTTGACAAAATTTGCAGGGTACATGCAGAAATATATTCCACATGTACTCTGAAAATTTTGTCAACTTTTGACTTTATTTATGAAAAAAATCTTGTAAAGTTTGTAAACGTCTTTAATGAAATTATGCAGACTTCCGAAGGTACAAATGCACATGGCGTGTCTCATTTACAAAAAGTATCATAATATCAGCAAATGTGAGATCATTCCAAATATGATTATAAATTGGACACACGACATTCACATAAATCAATCCTTACCTTGAATATTGACTTTTTCATAGAAAATACAAACTTCTTCATTTCGTTCAATCAACTTTATACCCCTGAAAATAGAGATATGTTAATCAAATTGATAAAATGTGGTTAAATAGAGAATACATGTAGTAGGTTAGTGCCGTAAATGGGAAAAATATCTGGCAAGGCTCAGGAAACGGGATGGGCGAGGCTCTGCCGAGCACATCCCGTTTCCGTGCCGCACCAGATATTTTTTCCCATTCACGGCACTAACCTACTATTCCATTTATCCCGTCAACGCCTACAAATGGCTGTAAAATGCAAAAATATAACCCCAGCCACCGCACATATTCATACGCAGTGATTAGGTCGTATTGACAGGATATCAAAAATGTTTCACGGCACATACACACTGTGTTGACGGGATAAAATACTCTCTCCACCTACCATGTTGACATGGAGAGTGAGTGAGTGAATAGGGTTTAACGTCCGCTTTTCTGACATAGAGGTACAAGCCTCAGGGAGTCTACACGCAGACGGGTCAACGGGGTCGTGTCCCGTATCCACCTGTCCGAGGGGGGTAAATCCCAACTTCAGAACTCAATATTTACAATCAAAATATATATTCAGTCCTGAAATTAGAACAACCTGATCTGGTGCCAGGCCCTCGCCACACCAGCATCATTTATCCCATCCCCTAAAAGTAATAGGATTAGCGCTAATATTACTTTTATATATGGGGCATAGCCTGACTCAACTCTCACATACAATAAAGCCAAAAATGTACGTGAGGGCCAAATCCGGTATAGTGGGTTCCGGAAAGTATGAACCCAATCGTTAAGCCAGTTTAGTTGCCTTTTACGACAAGCAATGGCTACTGCAGCACTATTCTCAGGATCAGTTGATCCCGCCCCGGTGCCTGCACAGGGCGTTGACATGGAGAAGAATACTTACACAAATTGGGGAAAAATGAGCAAATGTGGAATATAATATTTTTCATGAAAACCGTCACATCTTCTTATTAAAGTACAAAACACATCGCTTGTCATTTATATTTAGGGGTGTAATGGTTAACCCTTAGACCGCTATCTTATTTCTTTTGTCGTCTGCTGTTTATTTTCTATTTTTATCATCAAAAACATGCTTTGACAGCACTTCAGAATCATTTCCGAAGTGCTGTCAAACCATGTTTTTATTGAGAAATAAGGCAAGATATAAAAGCAACAGCAGACGACAATTGTTGTGAGTAGCGGTATAAGGGTTAATACCTGATTGTAGAACACAATGTCATGATGATCAGTCGCCTATTTCACCAACATTGCAAAGTATACTTTTCTAGCAAAGTATTTGAGGGAGAAATTTATTAATTTTTATTATACTGAATTTATTACATTATCACAGCCATTTTGGCTGTGATAATGTAATAAATTCAGTATAATAATTCTGCATACTTTTAATCATCAAATAATATATGCAACGGTTAGTTCTATATGAAATAATGCATTTCAGGGAAAAATAAATGATATTTTGGTGAAATCGGCTACACGATCTACACTGGCAACAAAATGTTACAAAATCCAGTTTCTCAGTAACGACGTTGTTTTGGCCGAATACATACTGACTGATAACATAATGACCTATCAGGCATTGACCTGATGAATATCCGGGTTACAACAAATTGAAAACCGACATAATATTGGTTGAACTGCGTCACCTGACATTACTCAATGACATTGTAATGACACACCATAACCAAGCCCGCCTTCTTTTCAATGAAAATTATTTTATAAATGTCCATCGGCTAGCATAAAATGTTTCCTGATAAATAGAATACCAGCCTAGTGTCTGTTGATATCAAGTTATTAGACTCAGCGAGGAATTCCTACGCGTTTCCTAGCCTTGTCTCATATAAACTTGATATCAAAAGAGACTACCCTGTAGCCAATTTCACCAAAATTGCAAAGCATACTTTATATATCTAGCAAAGTGTACTTTGAGGGAGTAATAATTTATTTTTCCTGCAATGCATTATTTCATATAGAACTAACGACTGCATATATTTGATGATTAAAAGTATGCAGAATTATTATACTGAATTTATTACATTATCATTATCACAGCCAAAAATGGCCGTGATAATGTCATAAATTCAGTACAATAAAAATTAATAAATTTATCCTTAAATTGAAAATTTCGCCCTCAAAGTATACTTAGCGAGATAAGTATACTTTGCAATTTTGGTGAAATAGGCTACTGGTATATATTCTCTATGTGAAGCATTAGTGGCGCCATACTAACCTTTCATTTCTGTGTGTGATTGAATTTTCATACCGATTTCTCAATTTCGTCATCATTTCTTCTGAATGATTTATCATAGCGTTCAATTTGGAAATGTCCATTTTCTGTTGATCACGTGTGTCGTGCATTTCTTCTTCAATTCTCTGTTGCTTAGCAACTTCATTCCGTAAACTGTCTCTCATTACTATACTGTTCATGTGTTTTAATCTCTGTTTCTGTAGGTGTCTGTAAGAATGAAACAGGTAAGTCACCAGAAATAGAGAATAGTAGGTTAGTGCCGTGAATGGGAAAAAATATCTGGCAAGGCTCAGGAAACGGGATGGGCGAGGCTCTGCCGAGCACATCCCGTTTCCGTGCCGCGCCAGATATTTTTTCACATTCACGGCACTAACCTACTATTCTATTTATCCCGTCAACACCTACAAATGGCTGTAAAGTGCAAAAATAATATTGACTGGATATCAAAAATGTTTCATGGCACCGTGTTTCACGGCATATACGCACTGTGTTGACGGGAGAAATAAAGGTACTGTGTTTGATTTACAACTGTAAAGATTCTATCCATAATCAAGTAGAATATTTAACCTTTTTTTTTTTATTAAATTAACAAGATTAGGCGACTCGATAATGAACATTGGTTGGAAAAGGTAAAATATGCATTTGCTAGAAACAAATTAATTCTTAAGACATTTTCGGATTATTTTTTCATGCAGGTCAGAACATAATTTGAGGTAAAAGTTATATAACCATAAAAAATGCTCACTAGAAAACACAAAATCTCACCCGAGAAAGACTGAATAATGTATACCTGTCTTTTTGTGTTACGGCAGTGCGTAGAATTTCTATTTCATTTTGTAGAATTTTAATTTTCTCCCTCATCTCTGCGGCCTTCTGTGTGCTTGTCTGTATCAGGTTCACACATTTGTTTCGCTCATTCTTGATCACATCGTACAACTTGGCAAAATCACGCAATCTGGAAATTAACAAAACAATTGCATAAGCATCAACGCATCATATATTTCTGCTGCAAACAAATGATTTCGAGATATTTTCTGTGAATTAACATACATAAATTCAAGCTGGTGAAAAATTAAGAGGGTCATGATATAGAGAATAGTAGGTTAGTGCCGTGAATGGGAAAAAATATCTGGCAAGGCTCAAGAATTTCTTTATTTCTCATCAGAAGTATATGTTGTGACCACTCATTTGAACCGTCTCGCCAAGACGGTTCAAATGAGTGGTCACAACATATACTTTGGTTCAGAAATAAGGAAAATAGATAGAGAATAGTAGGTTAGTGCCGTGAATGGGAAAAAATATCTGGCAAGGCTCAGCAAACGGGATGGGCGAGGCTCTGCCGAGCACATCCCGTTTCCGTGCCGCGCCAGATATTTTTTCCCATTCACGGCACTAACCTACTATTCTATTTATCACGTCAACACCTACAAATGGCTGTAAAATGCAAAAATTGTATTGACTGGATATCAAAAATATTTCACGGCACCGTGTTTCACGGCACATACGCACTGTGTTGACGGGATAAATTCATATCTCTGCCCAGATATAGCTATAATCATGATTTGCCGCATGGTCTGCTTCAGACCATGCGGCAAATCACGATTATAGCTATATCTGGGCAGAGATATAAACATGTTTATCATTCTAATAACTATTTGATTGTTAAAGTTTACAGCACATTGTCAAAACAATGTACAACCAGTGACTAACATGATTTACTTTATTTGCATTTCTTGGTATTTCTTTTGATGGTCCTGAATTTGTAATTGTTTGGTCTTCAAGTCTTCTACGGCTTTGTGGAACCTCATTTCTGCTCTCATAAAGTCTCTGGCTTTCTGTTCCCGCTCATCTGCCTGTTTGAGGGTTTAACAGTATCGCAAGTTAGTCAATTAGAAAAAAAAAGAAAATGTGGGCCTGTCGGCACACGAATGCCTCCGGTGGCAGATTGGAGAAATTGTGGCAAACTTATTCATAAGCACAGTTGTGAAGGTCGAAAGGTCAAGCATAATTGAGAAACTCGTAAAAAATAAAAATTTCTAAATTTCAATGTCATATTAAGAGCAGTATGGGTGTGTGGCATTTGTGCACAACTATGTACCTAGGGTGATCCTTCAAGGCATATGAAAGTTACTAGGACAGAATTGAGAAACTCTTACAGAATTCACAAATTGAATGTGGTTTTTGCTCTTTAGGTACAAAATTTATCTGGAGCTCTGTAACCCCCATGTTGAGCATACCTTGATTGCTGCGAGGCGGGTGAGTTCAACGACCTCTATACGAAGGTCACTCTGGTTGTAGAGGAGATTCTGCTCCTCGGCGGCACTCGCCTCCAGTCGCACATGTTCCACGGCAGTCAGTGAGTTCTGGAATGGAAATCGGCTGTAAGTGGCCAAATGTATGGCTGTGACGTGAGAAATGTGGCTTCTCCGATTCGTGGCCAGTGTAGCTCCTGATCAAATAGCACACTCATGTAGCACTCATTGATGAAATGGCGACTAGTGCAGATCCTGATCAGACTGTGCGGATGCACAGGCTGATCTGGATCTACACTAGTCACAAAACCCATAAGCGCCATTTCTCCAGTCATAACCACATATAACGATACAGAGGTTTATTTCGTGGATTGTATTGGTTAATTGAATGGGGTTTTACATTCATTCAACAGTGTGGGAACACCGTACATTCATAATTAAAACATTCGGCACTGAAAGACAGTGTTCTGATCTGGTGCCAGGCACCCTTACTACACGGCGTGACCGATACTTTACTTGCATCATGCTTGTAGGCTCAGCGATTGTCAAGACTTCTGAGCATGTTTTCGAAATTTGTCCTCAAATTCACGCAATTGTATTGGCCGGCCAATGGACCAATCCAACTACCCGATGTTGAGCATTGTATAATAATGGACTCTGATTTGGTCATAATTTCAGCTGCGCTTATTTAGTCATGGCACATCACATTTAACAGTTGTAAAAGTAGAGAATCACTGAAAATATGAAATGCGTGATGACCAAATGTGACAGTTAACACCTGTAACATTGAATACAATTTTGTTGGCTCTTTTTTTTCTATTTTTTTCACTGTGGTTTTGATAAGTTAAGTACCCATACATAAAAATAATGTTTGTTTCCCGCCAAATTCTGTGTACCTGAGTGGCCAATGCCCTCTTTGTTTGCTCCACCTCCTTCTGTAACTCCTCCCTCTTTTTCAGCAGGCTGCCATCATCTTTGGGCATCGAGTCCACCTGGTAAAATATACAACATTCAACAACTATGTACACATGTAAGTTACTGTGACAACCAATACATCAGCAGGCTACAGTCATCATTGGGCATCGAGTCAACCTGGTGATTTTGTAGAAAAAATAAGGTTCGACTTGTTCTCCCTTTCTAGTTATCTCTTGTGGGCCATTTTCATCAGTTCTCAGAGCTCCAGATAAGGTGCGTATTGGCGTATTTTACGCAATTATTGTAGCTAAATACGCATTGATTATCAAAGGTGAGAGTACAAAATACGCACAGCAATGTGAAAATACGCATTGATTTTCAAATTGAGTAGTGAAAATACTGTCATAAAGTTGAAAATTCACTTAGTTGATCTGCAAAAAAGCAAACACTTTTTGCAGCTCAATTAATTGAATGTTTAAATTTGTTATTTTTTTTTATAATTTGTTCCCTATTTAGCAATAAAAAAAAATCAATAACCCATTTGCAAAAGTAAAATCGCAATCATTTTGAAATCAGGGGGTATAGTACGCTTTAGATACGAAGCTTATCTGGAGCACTGGTTCTACTGAACCAATTTTGCTAGATCATTTAGAATTTACATAGTTACCAGGATCTGAGATTTTAAAAGGTTTAGTGAACAAAGCAGTATGTCAAAATAAGAATTGTATCCAGAGTCCTATAATTATCTTACCTGTTGTGATGGGGTAAATCCCACAATCAGAACTGATATTTACAGAAAAAAAAATATATTCAGCCCTGAAATTAGAATAACCTGATCTGGTGCCAGGTCCAAACCACACCAGTCACCTAACCCCACTCCCCAAAAATAATAGGATTAGTACTAATCTTATTACCTTTATAATGGGTATAGCTGGATTCAACTCTCACATACCAGCAGCCGATTTCATCAAAATTGCAAGGAATACTTTTCCAGCAAAGTAAACTTTGAGGGAGAAATTTTCAATTTAAGAATAAATTTATTAACTTTTATTATACTGAATTTATTACATTATCACAGCCATTTTGGCTGTGATAATGTAATAAATTCAGTATGATAATTCTGCATACTTTTAATCATCAAATATATGCAGTGGTTAGTTATATATGATATAATGCATTTCGGGAAAAATAAATGATTACTCCCTCAAAGTATACTTTGCCAGAAAAGTATACTTTGCAATGTTGGTGAAATTGGCTACTGAAAGCCAAAAATGTACCCTAGGGTCAAACCAGGGATATCGCGATTCCGACAAGGATAAATCCTACAGTTATCTACCCTTCACATGCTCCATTCGGTCAACCATCCAACGGTTTCAAACTGAATACTTGGTACAAATAGCAGAAAAACTTGGGCATGGCTGCGTTATTTTTCCGTAAAATGGCTTTCAAATCAATGTGCCAGGTGTTTCACTTAATGAACTACAGCTGGAGATATAGAACATATGAGATTTGTGACTAGTGGAACTCCTGATCAAATAGCACACCGAGACTGATACTGATCTATATTGCTTGTTAGAAGCATGATGGGATGTATTTCATCGATGGAACGGAGAACAGTGCAGATCCTGATCAGATTGCGGATGCACAGGCTGATCTAGATCTGCACTGGTCGTAAAACAAATAAGCCCCATTTCTCCAGTCACATTTAAGATTTACAGCAATTTCCAGCACTGACCTGTGATTTAATCTTCTCGTGTAAAAGTTTGGTATGACTTAACGACTCATCAGAGACCCTTAGCTGTAGTTCTCCTTTTTTCAAGGTCCGTAAATCACGTTCCTTTTCTCGGAGTTTTCTTGAATGAACATCGTGGTTGCTTTTCTTTTCAACATGTATGTGTCGTAAATTCAGGTCCAATGTTGCTCTAAAATGAAGTTTTAAAAGATGATAAATACAGGGGAGTCCCGTTTCTACGCGAGCCAGGAATCATGATCGCGATATAGCCGGATCGCGAATTTGTAGCAATTGTTCTGTTAATGAAACCGGGGACGTTCTGGCCCGACTGAAAACAGACACAAACTTTACTAATAAACTACTTAAAAATGTAACAGCAGAGATCTACCCTGAATTTATTATATCCTGTTCCATCGCAAGTATCCACAAACTAGTTTGTCCCTTACGGTAAACTGTTTACGCTTATTACTTTTGTTTTGCATGTTTACGTGTTTTACGGTACACACAGCTGACGAATACAATACTGAGCGAGTTTGAGCTTAAACTATGGTTACTATAGTTCAACTAAACAACCGCGAACACAGACTGGTTCAACCAGAGTGACGTCATACATCTACTATAGTTCGACTAGCCAAAAGACGCATGTTCCTGCAGTTTCAAGATGGCAGCGAATAGGTAAAAAGTTCTAGAGAGCGAGAAATTTACATGGAAATTCTCTACTAGACATGTGCAATGCATCTACTATAGTTGAAGATATAGTATGAACCTGAACTCGCTCACTGAAATGAGGCTGATGGGTCGATATGGGCTATTTTTAGGTGTGTGCGATATGTGTAGATATGCTACATACACTGATTGGACGGCGATAACACATGATTAAGCAAGAGCGTTTCTTTGGCTGATCAATATGGCAGATTCTGCATCCTACTACACGGCGGCTGATTGCAAACTTCAAAGGGAATGTCAGCTAGATATCTATACGTCATTCCTAGAATACTAGATGGCCGCGGCCTGCATGTCGCGCCTTGTGGCGAGGCATGGACACTAAAAAAAAGAGATATAGTATAACAAAAAATTTTAACCAAAATACTTAAGCTAAAAAATTTAACCAAAAAGTTTAACCGGACACACGTACGTACGCCAAAGTGCCGACTATATCACGCTTTCCGCAAGCGGGCGCGACAAAAACATTAACCAAAAACTTCAAAGTAATTTGACCTTGACATTGGGCACAGGGGCCGCACGGGAGGGGGGTAGAATGAAAATATAGATGATGATAAACACCCATGTGAAGTTTCAAGGTAATGGGCAAAAGCAGTTGCAGAGATATAGTATAACGAAAAACTTTAACCAAAAAACTTAACCAAAAAACTTAACCAAAAACTTCAAAGTAATTTGACCTTGACATTGGGCACAGGGGAAAAACTTTAACCAAAAAACTTAACCAAAAAACTTAACCAAACAATTTAACCTAAAACTTCAAAGTAATTTGACCTTGACATTGGGCACAGGGGCCCGGGAGGGGGGTAGAATGAAAATATAGATGATGATAAACACCCATGTGAAGTTTGAAGGTAATGGGCAAAGCAGTTGCAGAGATATAGTATAACGAAAAACTTTAACCAAGAAATTAACAAACTTAACCAAAAACTTTAACCAAAAACTTAACCAAAAACTTTAACCAAAGAACTTAACCAAAAACTTCAAAATAATTTGACCTGGGACATTGGGCACAGGGTCCGGCAACTGGGAGGGGGGTAGAATTAAAATATAGATGATGATAAAACCACCCATATGAAGTTTCAAGGTAATGGGCAAAGCAGTTGCAGAGATATAGTATAACGAAAATAAAAACTTTAACCAAAACACTTAACCAAAAAACTTAACCAAAAACTTAACCAAAAAACTTAACCAACAAAAACTTCAAAGTAATTTGACCTTGACATTGGGCACAGGGGCCGCACAGGGAGGGGGGTTAGAATGAAAATATAGATGATGATAAACACCCATGTGAAGTTTCAAGGTAATGGGCAAAGCAGTTGCAGAGATATAGTATAACGAAAAACAACTTTAACAACAAACTTTAACCAAAAAACTTAACCAAAAACTTTAACCAAAGAACTTAACCAAAAACTTCAAAGTAATTTGACCTTGACATTGGGCACAGGGGCTGCACGGGAGGGGGGTAGAATGAAAATATAGATGATGATAAACACCCATGTGAAGTTTCAAGGTAATGGGCAAAGCAGTTGCAGAGATATAGTATAACGAAAAACTTTAACCAAAAACTTTAACCAAAAAACTTAACCAAAAAACTTAACCAAAAACTTTAACCAAAGAATTTAACCAAAAACTTTAACCAAAAAACTTAACCAAACAACTTAACCAAAAAACTGAACCAAAAACTTTAACCAAAGAACTTAACCAAAAACTTTAACCAAAAAACTTAACCTTACAGCTTAACCAAAAACTTTAACCGGACACACGTACGTACGCCAAACGGCCGACTATATCGCGCTTTCCGCAAGCGGGCGCGACAAAAATGTGTCAGAATATTTAGGCTTATTACAATATATATACAAGAAACGAGGCAAAGCCACGAAGACCAGGTTTTTTCCAAGCATAGACACTTGGATAACATAATTATACCCACTTTTTGTAGACTAGATGGCCGTGGCCTGCATGTCGCGCCTTGGGGCGAGGCATGGACACTAAAAAAATAGATATAGTAGATGGAAAAACTTTAACCAAAAAACTTTAACCGGACACACGGACGAACGGACGGACGTATGCCAAAATGCCGACGATATCGCGCTTTCCGCAAGCAGGTGCGACAATGATGATAAACACCCATGTGAAGTATCAAGGTATTGGGTGAAGCAGTTGCAGAGATATAGTACACGAAAAAATTTAAAAAACTTTAACAAAAAAATTCAAAGTAATTTGACCTTGACATTGGGCACAGGATCGCGCTTTCCGCAAGCAGGTGCAACAATGATGATAAACACCCATGTGAAGTATCAAGGTATTGGGTGAAGCAGTTGCAGAGATATAGTATACGAAAAAACTTTAACAAAAAAATTCAAAGTAATTTGACCTTGACATTGGGCACAGGGGCCGCACGGTTGGGGGTTAGAATGAAAATATGGATGATGATAAACACCCATGTGAAGTTTCAAGGTAATGGGCGAAGCAGTTGCAGAGATATAGTATAACGAAAAAGTTTTAAAACCAAAAAACTTTAACAAGACGTACGTTAAAAAGTTAACGTTGAAAATGGCTAAGTCAATTACGTAGAAATAATAGGTGAAGGTAAAAAAATGGTCACATGTTGGATAGTTGTATGTGGTAGGCACCCCTTGGTTATGAAGCTGTGAAAGTTTGGTGGTCCTAGGTGGTACAGTACCAAAGAAATGGACTTAAACACGAAAACTTAACATTGTAAACGCGAAAACTTAACATTGAAAATGGCTAAGTCGACTACGCGGAAAAAATGGGTCAAGTTAAAAAAAAAGTAACATGTTGGATAGTGATATGTGGTGGGCACCCCTTGATTATGAAGCTGTGAAAGTTTGGTGGTCCTAGGTGGTACAGTAACAAAGAAATGGACTCAAACACAAAAACTTAACATTGATTGTGGACGCCCGCCGCCCGCCGCCCGCCCGCCCGGCTTTTGCCAATCCAATAGCCTGGATTTTTTTTAAAAAAACATGGCTAAAAACTAAATGATAAGCCAGGGGCGGATCTGGAGGGGTGGGGGTTGCAACACCCCCACCCCCACCAGTTTACCACCAGTTGGAGCCTGAATTTAAATGCCGTAAAACACAGGAAAGTGCATTATTTCGAAGAGCTCAAAAATAGGACAAAATGCTGGATCCGCCTCTGTAAGCCCCACCCACCTGTCTCCCATCAACACGGCTTCTCGGTCCTTTGCATATTCATAATCCTTCTGTAGCACCTCCAGTTCCCGGTCCTTCTCGTTGAGAATGGATTTCTGTTTCTCAACATCATTGTCCATCTCAAATTTTTCATCCTCCAGTGCACGAAGCTTCATTTCCACTTGTCGTTTGTGAGCGAACAGTTCTTTATAATCTTTTTCCATTGTGCCCAGTTTGGTTTGCAGGTCACTGTAGGATTTAGACACAACATTAGAATAATGTTCATCAGTATACACCATCATTATGTAATTGTTTCAATGGTAGGTTTCATATTACGATGCTGCTCACATTTTTTTGAGTGTCCCATTTAAAGTGTCCTATTAAACCAGAAAAAAGTTGTTTGCATTTGAGTTCAGTGAAAACATGTTATTCTTCGTGTTAAAACCATAAATCGGAGACAATTTTGTTGAAAAATTGGCAAAATCGGGGTTTACATTATAGGAATGAATGGCCTTTTTGTGGAATTTATCGGGATATAAACTTGGAAAAGTCGCGGGAATACTGGACGAAGGCCGGAAGGCCTCGTCCAGTATTCCCGCGACTTTTCCAAGTTTATATCCCCGATAAATTCCACAAAAAGGCCATTCATTCCTTATAATTCCAGCATTTGAAATAAATTCATCAAGAAAATGTGTTTAGTTTCCGTTTTCTTAAGAATTATTTTAACTGCGCCTCACGGTTACGGAAAGTAATTCGGCGTGGGAGTTTACTGGGATATAAATTTTGGACAGAAACTTGCTACGAGCCAATCAAATGTAGGGAATTGTGTAAATATTTTTGTGCTGGAATTATTAGTTCATCAAAGACAACGCTGTGAACAATTTTAATGTTTTGCATTCACGAAAGGCAGGCCTGGAGAAATGGCTCAAAAGTACAGATTATTGTGGAAGGAGCTTGTGGTTGCATTCTGACATTAAGGTTAGGAGCAAGACATTCATTTTTATCAGGTAGCAAGGTTTTTATTATCCGAATACGTGCTGACTGATAACATATATTGCGGTCCAGGAATTGATCGAATATACAAATATCCGGGTTATAATTAATGACAACTGACGTTTCATTGGTCGAACGGCGTCATGGTACTGCATGACATCAGTGGACTGACGTCACAGAAACAAGGCTGCGTTATTTTCAACAAAAACCACGGCATAATTGCTAATTCTATAGCATAAAACATTTAATACCTAATAAATAGAATACCTTGCTATTCCTCGGTGAGCCTCGGAATTCCTATGCGTTCCCTACTGTCTGTTTCACGAAAGCTGCCCAAATTTTACGGCTATATAGACAATTCAAAAACAATATTATTTTCGATAATATTAAATTAAAGGAAAATTTAAGAATGAGCCTTCTTTTTATTTCGTGAAATTCGGTCAAATATTGATTTTATGGGAATTTAACATGGGGGAAAAAGTGGTAAGGAAGTGTGGGAGTAAAAAAACGAAAAATTTTGGAAATTGACTCCGAAACCTGACTAGATAGCTTGGATATGATCTAACTAAGAAAACAAAAGATAAATTTTAAAAATCGGTCCAGTATTTCTAAAATTCAAAAAATTTCCCCATGTTAAATCATGGGGAAATGGGGAAATTGTTTTTTCGCAATAAAATCAATATTTGACCAAATTTCACGAAATAAAAAGAAGGCTCATTCTTAATTTTTCCTTTAATTTAATATTATCAAAAGAAATCTTGTTTTTGAATTGTTTATATAGCCGTAAAATTTGGGCAGCTTTCGTGAAACAGACAGTAGTAATGTCTGATAAACTTGATTATTATAAAAGACATTAGCCTGGTGTTCTCTATGTCTTTACCATTTCATTCCTAAATATACAAGATGTTCAATATTCTAATTATTGTATGTTATTCCATTAATCAAACAATGGGAATCATTATTAAATCTTAAAAAGAATGACAAACACTGCAGATCCAGTTGAACGGCTCGCAACGGTGTTTGTAAACGTTGGCTTTATGGTATGTTGGGTTGAAAAATGGTTGTACTGTTCAACTGAACAGAATTAAGTACACTTATTGTTCAATGCAAACTGAATGCATTGGAATGTTTATTACATGTATAGATATACCGGTACTTGCATTTTCTTTCTGTTAAGTTTATCTGTTTCTTTCATAATCTGGTTGGGAACTGAGTTCACCAGCACCAAATCCCCCTGAAAATAGAAGGCACTTCATAATTGATGATCAAACATGAAAATACAATGTAGATCAATAATAATTATTATAGGAATGAATGGCCTTTTTGTGGAATTTATTGGGGTATAAGCTTGGAAAAGTCGCGGGAATACTGGACGAAGGCCGGAAGGCCTCGTCCAGTATTCCCGCGACTTTTCCAAGTTTATATCCCCGATAAATTCCACAAAAAGGCCATTCATTCCTTATAATTCCAGCATTTGAAATAAATTCATCAAGAAAATGTGTTTATTTTCCGTTTTCTTAAGAATTATTTTAACTGCGCCTGACGGTTACGGAAAGTAGTTTGGCATGGAGCTATACTGGGATATAAATTCTGGACAGAGACTTGCTACGGACCAATCAAATGTTAGGGAATTGTTGTGCTGGAATTATTGTGACTTACATCTATGTACATTATTTATACTGAAATCTTTAAAAATCTTTAAAAAAAATACTGCTCTGCCTTTTTTAGCCATGCAACAGCCATTTATCCTTTTTTTGCATTTTATTACAATGGAAAATGACATACCCAAAACAGATATTGCCACATCTTTACCTTTAAGTTCTCCATTTTCTCCACAAGTTCCTCATATTCCTGAGATTCAGCCTTGACCTGCTTGGCGGAGTTCTCAAGGTCGTCCTTGAGTGACTTGCCCTCGAGTTGGCGCTGGCCAATCTCCTTCTTCACCTCGTCACATGCCTGCTGTAACTCCTTCACCTTCTTCTCTATCTCCTGGCAGAAAGAAATAAAGAGCATACATATAGAATACAGCCATCCTGCCAAATGCCTGGCAGAGAGCTGGTACATATGGTGCCATATTTCTGATCCACATATGGCGCTGCGTAGATCCTGATCAAATGTCATACTCCTGTAGCCCGAGAACGATTTTATTGCTTGCTAGAAGAATGATGGGTGTTTCATGGCGAAATGTGCAAGTCCTGATCAGTCTGCGGCACCGTCTGATCTGGATCTACACTGGTCGCAAAACTCATAAGCTGGTACAAATGGTGGCATATTTCTGATCCACATGTCGCTGTGACTGGAGAAATGGGGCTTATGGGATTTGTGACCAGTGTAGCTCCTGATCAATATCATACTCCTGTAGCCTGATAATGATTTTATTCATGATAACATGATAGCTCTCGTCCTGTCCAGTTAATAAGTCATTGTGACGCGATAATTAAGTACAGTGCAACCTCTCTACAACAGCCACCTATGGGAAGACGCAACACTGGCTGTTGTAGAGAGGTGGCTGTTGTAGGGAGGTTAATGCTGAATTAAATGTTGGCGTCCGCTGTTTATTTATTTTCTTCGATAATTCTCATCAAAAACATGTTTTGGCAACATTTTAGAATCATTTCCAATGGAAATGATTCTAAAATGCTGTCAAAACATGTTTTTATTGAGAAAGAAGGCAAATGCAACAGCAGACGACAATTTTCATGTTCACCAGTCTAAGGGTTAGTTAGATATAGAGGAAATCATCCATTTGGGATGTAAAATAGTGGCTGTTATAGAGAGGGTGTTGTAGAGAGGTGGCCGTTCAGGGAGGTTCGACTGTAGTTAACATGTGATATAAGGTGTATTTAGATGACTTAGCTATCACGTTACATAGATGGCAGAAACAGGCCACAATAGGTATGTGTGCGTGATGGGGATTTGTGAATTAATTATACACATATCCCAAGTTATATAAATCAGACAACATTGTGAAGTACCGTATGTATTATTTACTGAATACAGAGAAGACCAGTAGCCTATTTCATCAACATTGCAAAGTATACTTTACTAGCAAAGTATACTTTGAGGGAGAAATTTTCAATTTTTTTAAAAATTTATTAATTTTTATTATACTGAATTTATTACATTATCACAGCCATTTAATGGCTGTGATAATGTAATAAATTCAGTATAATAATTCTGCATACTTTTAATCATGAAATATATGCATTTGTTAGTTCTATATGCATTTCAGGAAAAATAAATGATTACTCCCTCAAAGTATACTTTGCTAGTAAAGTATACTTTGCAATGTTGATGAAATAGGCTACTGACTACTGTCTGTTTCACGAAACCTGCCCAAATTTTACGGCCATATAACCAATGCAAAAACAATATTTTTTTGAGTGAAGATGTCTATGGGGATTTAACATGGGGACATTTTTCTAATTTCAGAAATAGTCGACCGATTTTCAAAATGTAACTTTTGTTTTCTTAGTTAGATCATTTCCAAGCTATCTTAGCTAGATTTCAGAAACAATTTCCAAAATTTCTCGTTTTTCGACTCCTCCTCCAGGTTCTCCACCTCTTTTTTCCCCCATGTTAAATTCCCATAGAGAACTCACTTTTCGTAATAAAATCAATATTTGACCAAATTTCACGAAATAAAAAGGCTCATTTTTAAATTTTGATAAAATTTAATATTATTGGAAAAAATATTGTTTTTGCATTGTTTATATGGCCGTAAAATTTGGGCAGGTTTCGTGAAACAGACAGTAGTGTCTTCTGATATCAAGGTCATCAGACGAGGC
This sequence comes from Conchocele bisecta, assembly GCA_029237695.1. Lineage (NCBI taxonomy): Eukaryota > Metazoa > Mollusca > Bivalvia > Lucinida > Thyasiridae > Conchocele > Conchocele bisecta. Next base: position 6,758,798 of record CM055266.1, on the reverse strand, counting down.
TAGGAAACATGTAGGAATTCCGAGGACCACCGAAGAATTCTTACCATTTCCGAGCCAAGCCTGATATCAAAATATGCTAGCATGATATTCTATTTATCTGGTAATGTTTTATACTATGGAATGAACAAGCAGAACATCAAGTTATGAAATGCAGTCTTATTTACATTGTGTAGTTGTACAGGTATCATTTGGAGATGTTGTTCGAACAATGCAACACAGGCAAGACTACTGTCTTTTTCACAAAACCTGCCCAAATTTTACGGCCATATAAACAATGAAAAAAACATTATTTATGAGACATGCCATGCGATTTTCATAAAATACATTTATAAAATTTAACAAATTTTCCATAAATTAACTCAAAAGTTGACAAAACTGTCAGAGTACATGTGGATTCTGTATGTACCATTGGAAAAGTCACGGGAATACTGGACGAGGCCTTCCGGCCTTCGTCCAGTATTCCCGCGAATTTTCCAGAACTGGTGAAGTCATTTATGGAAAATATCCCATTGCATGTAAATATAGTTCACACATATATAAACAGAGCATGCACATTGGATGTTGGGGTATTCGTTCCGTTCCTCGAACTAACAATTCGTTCCCATGAAATGACAATTTGTTTCCTCAATTTAACAATTCGTTCCCACGAATTAACAATTCGTTCCCACAAATTGTTTTGGCGCCAAAACAATATGTGGGAACGAATTGTCAATTCGAGGGAACGAATTGTTAATTAGTGGGAACAAATTGTTGAATTGAGGGAACAAATTGTTAATTCGAGGGAACGAATTGTTAAATTGAGGGAACAAATTGTTATTCTACGTCCCCTGCGGGGCTCCGTAGTGAACAGAAAAGTTTACACATCTTTAGTAACTATTTACACCCAGCTGTGAGGTACAAATTGTCTCTATTAGACCAGCCATGTGATTCTGGGGACCGTTTCACTAAACATCATACGACTAAAATTGGGGCTCAAGGCGAGAACATGGAGATCAATTATATACAGGGTGTTGCCATAATTAAGTTTGTTAAAATTCTACATTAACAATCCATGGAAAAGAAATAAAAGTATTTTAGGACCAGACCAGGGTCCAAGGTGAGTATGAAGTTAGCCTACCCCTTGTTTGGGCATTCTGGAATATTCCCGCTCCAATTGTCGTTTCTCATCTGAAGATCTGGAAAGGCAAAATAAGTCAGTGTGAGTATTCCTTGATCAGGGAATTATCAACAAGATCAGATTGCACATATGCAGAGCTCCAGATAAACTGCGTATTTGTTTAAATACCCAATTAAAATTGCCAAAAACACAATTGAAATCAGAAGTAGCGAGTATCAAAAAGCAATACAAATTCTGTGGTACCTTTATCATGCTGCAGAAAACAATAAATAGACCACAAAAATATTATCTTTTTTCTTATTTGCCATGAAAACACATCATGCCAAGACATGTTTTCATTTCGAAGCAAACTATTCAATAATTGCTGTCTCTTGATGTGTAAACAGTGGTGTGATTTTATTTTACCCAATTAACATTTTGAAATACCCAATTGCTTCAGAATAGATGGAGTGACAATATTCAAACACTAAATTCTTATCTGGAGCGCTGCATATTATGATGTGATGTAATAACACATTCCTGTAGTCTGATGGAATGGTGGACAGTGCAGATCCTGGTCAAGAAACTGTGCGGTTTTAATAACAAGCTTCATTGATTGATTTAAATGACGAAAACTAGAAAATGAACATGAAAACACTATTATGAGGTGTCAAAGAAATTATTTTAAACATGATATGACCACATGCTTAATGGCACCTGGGAGACATTTTATTAGCTGGTCGCAGGACAACAAGTATGGATGTATAGTATTGTGCAAAATGAACAAATAGAATGGCGTGATAGTTGTTGTTTCGAAGTTAACATCATCACTTTTTGAACATCTTTAAAAACATGTTCATTCCACAAAGACCAAGACAATGGCAAACTCACAACTCAAGCTGATAGTCCTGTTGATACTGGCGTTCCTGCGTCTGTTTGTAATCGTTGTTGTATTTCAGCAACTGTTGTCTCATCTTGCTGACCTCCGTGTTGGAACTTTCCGGGAAATTGTCCGCCTTTTCCAACTCGACTCTCTGCTTGCCCAGCTCCACAGCAAACTCCTTCGACTGCACCAGCAGCTTCGCTTCATGTTCCCGAGACCTGCCAATAGGTAACACTTAAGTCGGCTCTATATCGGCCTGTCTATATGATTAAACCCATTATAGGCGAGACATAACTACAGTAGTATGAAAATTGGAGAATTTTGTTTTGCTATTTTCTGTTCGAACGTATATGTTGTTACCATGCATATGAACCGTCTCGATGAGTGCTAACAACATATACTTTTATGGAGAAATAAACAAAATAATCAGATTTTTTTCAATAAAAAGTATGGTATTGTACAAACCCATAGAATTCAATGGGTCAAAATATATTGATTGATTGGGGTTTAACGTCCATTCAACAGCAAGGTCATATACAGACATGAATGCACTGGCCCGTATGGCGGAGTACTGGACATTCAGCACATAAATTACAACAAGGTGATTGCTAGTGTGTGTCTCGCCCACAGTCAAGGTCACTAGGTGACACTGATACTATGTGGATAGCAGTCTCCGCGAAAGTCGTCGGTCAGTCGGACATGTCCGTTAAAAGTGCCGCTGGTCCGACGGTAAACCGGAAGTCGCCGGACCGAACGTCCGACTATAAAATATTTTTTTTTACTTTTTTTATTCTAAGCTTCAATGAAATCACCTTCCTTTGGTATGCGCTTCTGGTGCTAGCTAGCTTTTCTTATATGACTGATATACTTTTCTTAAGAATTATTTTAACTGCGCCTCACGGTTACGGAAAGTAGTTCGGCGTGGGAGTTTACTGGGATATAAATTTTGGACAGAGACTTGCTACGGGCCAATCAAATGTTAGGGAATTGTGTAAATATTTTTGTGCTGGAATTATTGATGAATACCGTTATGTCTCACTTTCCATTAACGTGGGGGAAACAATAAACAAGAGGGCCATGATGGCCCTAATTAGCTCACCTGACTCCATGAACACCAGAGGAGAATGTGACATTGAGTTCATGTGTTTTAAAAAAATTGTGCTATTTTTAGATGGCGGTCATCTTGGATTAAGCGACGACTCATTTTACCAAATCTGAAAATGCTTCACCCAAGGATCTTAACTTCCTATGAAGTTTTGCCAGCATCGACCATGTGGTTCCTGAGAAAAAGACGTTCAAAATAATCATCCGATTCCGACAAATATTGCATCAGAGCAATCGCCTCATCGATACCTTCAATTTTATATATGATATGAGCATATTCGGTCAAAAATAAAATTTGACCCCACGGGCCACGCCCATTTTTGACCCCGGGGTCACCATTTTCACAACTTTGAAAGAGCATTGTAAATCGATCATTCCTACCAAGTTTCGTCGAAATCCGGCCAGCGGTTCATGAGAAGAAGATTTTTTAAGAATTTATGCTATTTTTAGACGGCGGCCATCTTGGATTAGCGATGACCTCCATTTTCACAAATCTGAAAAGGCTTCACCCATGGACCATAACTTTTAAGTTTGGCTACCATGGGCCAAGCGGTTCATGTGAAGAATAATTTTGAAATCTCTAATAAAAGAACGACCTTTTGACCTTTCGGTGGCCATCTTGGATGACATAACAATCCGATTTCGACAAAAAATGCACCAGAGTGATCGCCTCATTGATACCTTCAATTTGATATATGACATGACCATATTCGGTCAAAAATAAAATTTAACCCCAATTTGACCCCACGGGCCATGCCCATTTTTGACCCCGGGGTCACCATTTTAACAACTTTGAAAGAGCATTGTACATCGATCATTCCTACCAAGTTTTGTCGAAATCCGGTTGGCGGTTCTTGAGAAGAAGATTTTTTAAGAATTTGTGCTATTTTTAGACGGCGGCCATCTTAGATTACGTAATGACGTCATTTTAACAATTTTGTAATCCCCCTACCTAAGGACCATGACCATGAAGTTTGGTGACTATAGGCCCAATGGTTATCCAGGAGAAGACGTTTGAAAATGTTCACGGACGACGGACACATTGCGGTAACAATAGCTCACACGAGCTTCGCTCAGGTGAGCTAAAAAAACATTCAGCACTGAAAGACAGTGTCCTGATCTGGTGAAAGACAGTGTCCTGATCTGGTGCCAGTCACACTTACTACACCGGATCACTTGGTGTGATTCCCAGTAAGATATGAATTATTAAGGACGAGTTTTTCATTAAGCTAAGAATATCCTTCCATTCGACAGGATTTAAAACAAAGGCAATTTTAATGTAGCATCGCAACAAAGACTTCAGCCGAGAATTATGAAAACGGGAACATAAATTGCTCAAACTTCAAAACTTGCGATATTTTGGTGATGGCATTGTACTTACTGTTTCAGCTTCTCGTGCACCTCTGTATATTTGGCCTTCAGGTGAGAAACCTTCGTCCCCGTTAGCTTCCCCTCTTGGAACATCTGTGAAAGAAATGAATAATTTAATAAGCTTCAATATAAAAGCCCGGGGGGACATAAAAATTGTAATATCACACTTCATGCCATATAGCAAGTACAGGTACCTAGACATTTGGATGGTTACTGTCCACTAGCTGTTCATAGTGTGCAGGAATTATGGCGGCTGCAGACCTAAAGATAATGAATAAACGTGAACAGCAGTAGCCCTGTTTCACTAAGCTTCGAAAGACTAAAATGTTCGTAAGTGCAAATTTAGAATCGTCTGGAAATTTGAAATGATGAATTTACATTTAATGAGCATAGGCTGCATATGCAGCCTATGCTCAATAAATGTAAATCCAATAATTGTTTACAAGAAAACAGTGTTAATGTGAAATTTACAGACTATCATAATTCTGCAATTATACACCCCCCCCCCCCCTCCCCCGCATCGAGTTGTGGGGGAGGGGTATTACTGGAGTCAGGTGGTCTGTCTGTCCGTCCGCACCAAAACATTTTAGTCGTACAAAGTTTAGTGAAACAGGCCCCAGGGACATGTACATGTATACAGTGATATGTAAGGCACATCACTGGGTGACAATCATGTGCAATCGTGGCCACTGCACTAATAGTAGTAAACACAGATGGTTGACTCATGGGTACTATGTTGACACAGGGCTCCAGATAAGGAATTAGTAATTGAGTATGTTCACTCCATCATATCTGAAGCAATTGGGTATTTCAATATTTTAATTGGGTAAAATAAAATCACACTACTGTTTACACATTAACAGACAGCAATTATTGAATAGTTTGCTTCGAAATGAAAACACGTCTTGGCATTTCATTAGAATTGTCTCCTTGTCTCCGGTGGTGGAAAATAAGAAAAATATGGTATATTTACAGTCTGGTTATTGTTTTCTGTAGCATGATAAAGGTACCACAAATTTGTTATTGCTTTTTGATACTCGCTACTTCTGATTTCAATTGGGTTTTTGGCAATTTTAATTGGGTATTTACGCAAATACGCAGCTTATCTGGAGCTCTGTTGACGGACAGATAGACAGTGACATACCATATTATGTCCAATTATTTTAAAACGGGCATATAAAACTAGACGAAACCCTTTGTCAGTATCACCCCATATCAGGTGCTAACGCAGGTCACCATTTAGCCAATTACTACTGCTAACAGTATTGAATAACCATTATCGACAATATTATTGCTTGTAGAAATACATATACGGAGAAATAAAAGTTATGACCTTTGGGACCAGCACAACCCCAGATCAGAATGTCCATCTGTGCAGTATGATCAGGGTTGGAACTGTTCACTTTGAGGCATGAATGTGAAAGCTTTGATTCTCACATATTTGCGAAAAACATCTTATGAAAATATGAATAATGTATATTTTTTGTCAAAATAGACGAAAATAACCCCTGCTAAGTATAACTGTTACTGAAGAAATGCGTCCTATGGGTTTTGCAAGCAGTGTATACACAGATCTGATCAGGGTCTGCTATGCGTGTCATTTAGTCGTTGAATCAATCTTCCATAAAACATTATATTTCATCATCAGGTTCCACACAAGATAGAGGGATTAGGAGCTAGGCTTCCTTCAAATGCCATAAGCCACATTTCTTCAGTCCGAGTCAAAGCCACATGTGTGCATGTGACTGGAGAAATGGGTCTTTAATGGGACCAGGGCAGATCCAGATCAGCCTGTGCATCCGCACAGTCTGCTCAGGATCTGCACTGTTCGCCATTCAATCAATAAAACACCAGCCATACTTCCAACAAGCAATACAGATCGTAATCAGGCTAGGCTTGCTTCAACTGATAAAGTCACATTTCTTCAGTCACAGCCACAAATATCATAAGGGCCTTGTATCAATTGTCCCACCTCATCGAGGCACTGGAAGGCAGGGCTGGCGGACACCTCCACCTGGCTCTCCTCCTGCTGGACCACCTTCGGGGGCAGGGCCGAGATGGGCGCGGCATAATCCAGGGACTCCGGGCTGCCATCCTCCTCCCCCTCATGGCCCGATCCCGCGTCACTCATTTTTGAACTGTAATAAATTCAAGTAAGAATTTGAATAAATCATGCTAAGAACAACAAGAAAATTAGGCTTGTCAGCACACAAATGCTCATGGACACACACAGTCCAAAACACTATATGCATCCTGGCTCTGCTGAGACCGGGAACATCAAAATATATCATTTGACCCTGCTTAATAGGTACGGATTTTATATGATTCACTATAATACTAGGTGTCAATGGTACAAATGATGAGTCCACCACATATTTTCTCAAAACAAGAAGGCAAGTCTCACTTTCTGATAAACGAGATGGCTGCGGCCTGCATGTCGCGCCCGCAAAGGCTTTGATAGTATACTGAAAACATTAACCCGGACGCACGTACGTACGCAAATGTGTCGACTATATCGCACTGTCTGCAAGCAGGCATGACAAAAATGTACATGTATTGTGTTCTGTAAGACATCACAACAGCAGGTAGGACATTTATCAGGCTTGTCCTTCCATGTACGTTTCTTGTTGAGGTCTTTGGCCATAAAACCTCTCAGGTGTCTCTTCTAAGGTAATAATTTTAACATATTGTTTATGTTCTGTCGGGACAATGCCTCTCTGGTTATTATCAATATCATCTTCTCTTGCTGCTAGTAGCACACGTTCATTCAACTGATCCCATTTTAACCTGCTGCATTGGGGGGGAAATCCCAAAATCAGAACGGAATATTTACATCGAGAACAAACATATTCAGCCCTGAAATTAGAATAACCTGACCTGGTGCCAGGTCCATACCACACCAAAGTCACATGGCCCCTTCCCCTAAAATAGGATTACGAATATCGTAATACTCACATAAGGGGTATAACCAGATTCAACTATCACATACAAAATGCCAAAGACGTATGTGAGGGTCAAACCAGGTCTCCAGTAGGGATTCCGGTAAGGATGAACCCCGATCGTTAAATTACCCATCGCATGCTCCCACCTGCCACTCACTTGAGGTCTTTGGCCATGAAACCTCTCGGGCTTCTCTTCTACAGTAATAATGTTCTTCTACAGTAATAATTTAACATATTGTTCATGTTCTGTCGGGATAATGCCTCTATGTTATAACTACAGCCTGAAGGCTTTGAAAATTGAAGTAACCATGTATTTATCACTGTCCATTTATGTGCACATGTAGTTGTTTTTGCTTAAGCGCACGGGAATACGAGAGAACATGATAAAGCCTGAAGTCCCGGGTTCGAGCCCTGGGCCGGTGCACATTTTTCTCGGCCTGTGCTCCGGCCCGGGGCTCAAACCCGGGACCTCTGGTTTACCGTACCATCGCTCTAACCGACTGAGCTAGCCGGGCACGAATACACACTTCCTCCCCTCAGTGAGTTACGTACCGTCACATACTTCCCCGCCAAATTGGAATTCTCCCCCGAATTCTATATTTAATTCATCTCTGAATTCCATATATTTGGTACATTTTGGGTAGTATATATATCAGTCACGGCCCCACGTTGGGCGCCAAATGTAACGGGAAGAGAAAAATATGCATCCGACCCGGGAGTCGAACCCGGCACCTCCCGCTTACAAGGCGGTCGCTCTACCGACTGAGCTAACTGGGCACAGATACATATCTTCTCTCCTGAGTTACTATACTAGATCCGTACCGTGACACAACAACTATCAATCTATTTTCCAATAATCCCGAACCCCTGTTGTAGAATATTGCTAGGATTTTGGTGCACCTCTGATTTAATGTAGGGCCCCCTACGACCCCCGTCAGTTGCATAATGGAAATATCGGGTAGACTCTGGTTTACCGGGCGCAATTTATTGTGTCACCACAGGAATACGGGGGGTTGAAGCATTTGTCTTATTGATATTTCCTTTAGTAATTACTTAGCATTCTGTAACTAGCCGGGGTCGTCGGCAGCCGAGCTTGAGCCCCCTAAATAATATATCCTTTAAAGTGTTGCGCCCGGTAAACCAGAGGTTTTCTTCTGCGCAGAAGGTTCAGTTGCCCCGAAATATCAATAACAAATGCTTCAACCCCTTACTTATTCCTAATTGTGGTGACATAATAAACTGCGCCTGGTAAACAGACTAACCAGGATTGTTACCGACGGAAAGATAGCTTGAAAATGAAAGAAGAAACAAAAATAAGAAGAAAAAGCAAAATACAAGAATAGAGAAAAAAAATGAGCTGACAAAAACAAAAAACATGGACTACAACAACCGGTTTCATAAACATTTTGATAACACGTTTCAACATAGAATGGTAGTTCATTGCGTGTTAATCACACCTTTATCTTCAAATTGTCTCTTGCGTGCAAGATAATCACAGAGATTATGGTACTTTCATTACAGCTCATCAATTTTGCATAGGTTCATCCAATATGCCAATATGGCAGCCTAAACACGGAAACAGTTGCTATGGACAATGCGCATGCGTGTATACCATTTCTGGTTGTCATAAATTTAATTAAATCATATATTACTTATAAATAAGCCATATTTCACCATTTAATGAGCTTAATTTATTATTTTATTTACTAGATGAATGAAAAATGAATATAAAAGTTACATTGCTATAATTTGCTTAGCGACGCATGTCGTAAAATGCATCATTTTTACCGTTTTACGACAAACGCGTGTTTTGGTCGTCACAAGTTTTGACTCGAAAATTGTGAATCAGTGAAATTTGGCAAAATGAAGATCGAAGAAGTGAAAAGTACTACAAAGACGCAAAGAATTGCTGCACATAGTCACATTAAAGGCCTAGGATTGGATGAAAATGGCTATGCTATTCAGAGTGCCGCTGGACTAGTGGGACAAGAACTTGCTCGAGAGGTTGTTGTTGTTTATTTTCTAGAAAATTCTATAATTTGTTTGCCCCACCAATAATACGAGATTACCGCCACCAATTTATTACTGTATTTGGGAGGTGGTGTATAGTTGGCGTTTACGCGTTCTCGACCTATACATGACTGAGCGAGATCTCGGAAATGCGGGGGAGTGGTGGGGGGCACTAAACGTTACGTTACGTCTGGACCGATTGGCATAATTTCTGAAATTTTAGAAGCACTGATTATGTGATAATCGTTACACTTAACTTACAGGCTAACAATTTCCAATTAGAATGTGTCAAACATTTACGGTAATGACATGTTTGTAATTGATTCTTCTCATATACCTATCATGGACTACTGATATTTCGAGGCTCTAACAATTTATTAACTCTTTGCATGCTGGGAAATTTGTGGGCTATAAATAGTTCAAAAATAGCAGATGACAATTCATTATATTATATGAATATGTCTTGGAATTTCATTATAATTGTGTCCAGACGGACCAGAGGACACAATTCTAATGAAATTTCAAGACATATTTACAGAGAGAAATAAAACATATACTCCTAATTCGTTTGGCGGATATTTTCGCCGCTAGCATGCAAAGAGTTAAACAACGTGTGTAATAAATAATGGAGTATAAACCTTTTTTAATAGTTACCTGCAAATATAATCCAATTAACTGTTTGTGTATTGCGTTTACTGGCTTCAAAAGCACGGATAAATGCAAATGTTTACTTGCAAAACACGCTAGTATAGCGCTAGTCCATGTACATACGTCTGTATGTATGTACACACGTTAGTAACAACTTTCATTTTTATGCCACACCACGATAGCGGAGGGGGCATTTAGCAAATTAGTGTTACGGACATCCGTCACCAACCTTGTAAGTCGTAAAACTAAATAAACATTACAAGCTACATGCCTGAAACTAGGTATGTAGCTTCATTATGATGAGTAGATGCGCAAAGTTTATTTTGATTTGACCCCGGGGTCATGGATTATCTCCCCCTTATCTCCCCCTTTCTACTTAGAATTTTCCAATTTTGGCTTGTAAGTCGTAAAACTTTTAAACCGTAATAGCTACACACCTGAAACTTAATATGTAGCTTCCTTATGATGAGTAGATGCGCAAAAGTTTATTTCAATTTTTTATTCGACCCCGGGATTATCGTTTTTTTTGTAAGGCAAATGCGTTAAAAGTTATTGTTTTTTCACAATATCTCTTTAACCCCTTGCCAGACATTGATAATATTTCACATCAATGTTTGTCTAGGGATGATGCTTCATTACGCACACCCCCACATCCAAATTTTGAAGGTCAATGTCATTTATTTCCTTGTAATGTTCACCGGTTTTGTAACAGAAATACGTTTAAGTTATTGTTTTTCACAATATCTCTTTAACCCCTTGCCAGACTTTGATACTATTTCAATCAATGTTTGTCTATGGATGATGCTTCATTACGCACACCCCAACATCCAAATTCTCAAGGTCATTTATTTACTTGTAATGTTCCCCACACGGTTTTGTACAGAAATCTTTAAGTTATTGTTTTTTCACAATATCTCTTTTAAAAACCCCTTGTTTCAGACATTGATAATATTCATATCAAGTTTGTTCTAGGGTAGGGATGATGCTTCATTAACGCACACCCCACATCCAAAACTGAAGGTCAAGGTCATTTATTTACTTGTAATGTTCCACTACGGGTTTTGTAACAGAAATACGTTAAAGTTATTGTTTTTTTAAACAATCAATCTCAATGTTAACCCCTTGCCAGACTTTGATAATATTCTCACATCAATGTTTGTCCTAGGAAAATGATGCTTCATTAAGCACACCCCCCACATCCAAATTTTGAAGGTCAAGGTCATTTTATTTACTTGTAATGTTCAACCACGGATTTGAACAGAAATGCGTTAAAGTTATTGTTTTTTCATTTTTCTCAATATGTCTTTAACCCCTTTCCATGACATTGATACTATTTCACATCACATTTTTGTTTGTCTTAAAGGGTTATGATGCATTTCATACGTCACAGACCCCCACATCCAAAGTCTGAAGGTCAAGGTCAATTATATAACTTGTAATGTTACCAACCCCGTTTTTGTAACAGATGCAAAATTTGAAGGTTAAAGTTATTGTTTTTTGACATATCTCTATAACCCCTTGCCAAGACTTTTTGATATATTTCACATCAATGTTTGTCTAGGGAATGATGCTCATTACGCACACCCCACATCCAAAACTTGAAAGGTCAAGGATCATTTCTTTGACTTGTAATGTTCACGGCAATTTTGTCATTTAACAGAAATGCGAAATGTAAAGTTTATTGTTTTTTTCACATATCTCTTTAACCCTTGCCAGACTTTGATAATATTTCACACATCATATTTGTCTAACTTGATGATGCTTCATTACGCACACCCCCACATCCAAATTCTCAAGGTCTAGGTCATTTATTTTCCATTGTCAATGTCACGCTGTTCACGGTTTTGTAACAGAAAATGCGTTAAAGTTTATTGTTTTTTCACAATATCTCTTTAAAAACCCCTTGCCAGAAACATTGATAATATTTCATATCAAATGTTTAGTCTAGGGATGAAGCTTCATTACCAACACCCCACATCCAAAGTCAAAGTTAGAAGGTCAATGTAATTTATTTACTTGTAATGTTCACCAAATCGTTTGTAACAATGAAATTTTTGCGTTGAAAGTTATTGTTTTTTCACAATATCTCTAACCCCTTGCCCAGAACTTTTGATAAATAGTTTCACATCAAGGTGGTTTTTTCTTTAGGATTTGCTGCTTATTTTTTCATAAAGCACACCCCCACATCAAATTTTGAAGGTCAAGTCATTTATTTTTACTTGTAATGTTCACCGATTTGTAAAAAGAAATGTTCCGTTAAAGTTTATTGTTTTTTCACAATAACTCTAACCCCTTGCCAGACTTTGATAATATTTCACATCAATGTTTGTCTAGGAATGATGCTTCAATACGCACACCCCCACATCCAATTTTGAAGGTCAAGGTCATTTATTACTTGTAATGTTCACCGTATTTGGTAACAGAAATGCGTTAAAGTTATTGTTTTATTTTTTCACATTATCTCTTTAACCCCCTTGACAGACTTTGATAATATTTCACATCACAATATTTGTCTACGGATGATGCTCATTACGCACAATACCCCCCACATCCAAATTCTGAAAGGTCAATTGACATTTATTTACTTGTAATGTTCACTGATTTTATAAAAACGAAATGCATTAAAGTATTTGTTTTTTTCACAATATCTCTTTAACCCTTGCCAGACTTTGATAATATTTCACATCAATGTTTGTCTAGTGATGACGCGTAATGAACATCCAATTCTCAAAGGTCAAGGTCATTTATTGACTTTGTAATGACACTTACACGGTTTTGTAACAGAAATGCGTTAAAGTTATTGTTTTTTCACAATATCTCTTTAACCCCTTGCCAGACTTTGATACTATTTCACATCAATGTTTGTCTATGGATGATGCTTCATTACGCACACCCCAACATCCAAATTCTCAAGGTCAAGGTCATTTATTTACTTGTAATGTTCACCGGTTTTGTAACAGAAATGCGTTTAAGTTATTGTTTTTTCACAATATCTCTTTAACCCCTTGCCAGACATTGATAATATTTCATATCAAGGTTTGTCTAGGGATGATGCTTCATTACGCACACCCCACATCCAAAATCTGAAGGTCAATGTTATTTATTTACTTGTAATGTTCACCGGTTTTGTAACAGAAATACGTTAAAGTTATTGTTTTTTTTCACATTATCTCTTTAAAACCCCCTTGCCAGACTTTGATAATATTTCACTTTTTCAAAATTTGTCTACGATATGCTTCATTAACGCACACCCCCAACAAATCCAAATTCTCAGGTCTAGGTCATTTTAATTTACTTGTAAATTGTTTCACACGGTTTTTGTAACGAAAATGCGTTAAAGTTATTGTTTTTTTCACATTCTCTTTAACCCCTTCCAGACATTGTAATAATTTCATATCAATTTTGTCTAGGAGATGCTTCATTACGCACACCCCCACATCCAAATCTGAAGGTCAAGGTAAATTATTAAATTTACTAATGTTCACCGGTTTTTGTAACAGAAATGCGTTGAAGTATTGTTTTTTCCACAATATCTCTAAACCCCTTGCCAGACTTTTGATAAAAAAATAATTTCCCACATGTTTGTCTAGTAATGCTGCTTCATTAAGCACACCAACACCCCCCACATTCCCAAAAAAAAAAAATTTTGAAGGTCAAGGTCATTTATTTACTTGTAATGTTCACCGGATTTAAAAAGAAATGCGTTAAAAGGTTATTGTTTTTTTTTCACAATATCTCTAACCCCCTTGCCACTTTGATAATATTTCATCATCAATGATTTGTCTAGGTAAATTTTGAAGCTTCTTTTATTTACGCACCCCACTCCCCACAAACAAATCAAATTTTGAAGGTCAGGTCATTTATTTACTTTGTAATGTTCACCGTAAATTTTGTAACAATGACAATGCGTAAGTTATTGTTAATTACACAATATCTCTTTAACCCCTTGCCCAGACTTTGATATTTCACATCAATTGTTTGACTAGGGATGATTCTCAATTACGGCACAAACCCCCACATCCAAATGAAGGGTCAAGGTTCATTTATTAACTTGTAAGTTCACCATTTTGTAACAGAAATCGTTAAAGTTATTGTCACAATATCTTTCCCCTTTACACTTTGCCAACAATTGGATAATTATCATAAATTTTAATTGTCATTTAATACTTGTAATGTTCACCTGTTTTTATAACAGAAAATGCATTAACGGTTATTGTTTTTTTCACAATATCTCTTTAACCCCTTGCCAGACTTTGAATATTTCCACAATCAATGTGTCTAGTGATGACGCGAATGAACATCCAATTTCTGTCAAGGTCATTTATTGATTGTAATGTTCACCGTTTTTGTAACAGAAATTAGCGTTATTATTTTTGTTTTTTTTCCACAATATCTCTTTAAAAACCCCCCCTTGCCAGCTTTGTACTATTTACATCAATGTTTGTCTATGGATGATGCTTCATTTACGCAAACACCCCAACCCCAAATCCAAATTCTCAAGGTCAAGGTCCTTTATTTACTTTGTAATGTTCAGGTTTTTGTAACATTGAAAATTGCGTTTTAAGTTATTGTTTTTTTCACAATATCTCTTTAACCCCTTGCCAGACTTGATAATATTTCATTATCAGGTTTGTCTAGGGATGATGCTCATTACGCACACCCCCACATCCAAATCTGAAGGTCAATGTTCATTTATTTACTTGTAATGTTCACCGGGGTTTTTGTAAACAGAAATACGTTTTTTTAAAGTTATTGTTTTTTTCACATTATCTCTAACCCCTTGCCAGATGTTAATTTTTCACCAATCAACTATTTTGTTAAACGGATGATGTTCATTACGCACCCCCCACCCCACATCCAATTCCTCAAGGTCTAGGTATTTATTTTACTTGAATGTTCCACCCGGTTTTGTAACAAAATGCGAAAGTTATTGTTTTTTTTCCACAATATCTTTAACCCCTTGCCCTGGACAATTTGGATAATATTTCATATCAATGTTTGTCTAGGGTGATGCATTCATTACGCACACCCCAACATCCAAGTCTGAAGGTCAGGTAATTTATTTACTTGTTAAAATGTTTCACCGGTTTTTTATCAAAATGCTTGAAGTTATTGTTTTTTCACAATATCTCTAACCCCTTGCCAGACTTTGGATAATATTTACATCAATGTTTTGTCTAGGAATGCGCTTCATTAAGGCACACACAATTTTTGCCCCCAATAAATTTTGGAAGGTCAATTTATTTTTTTATTGTAAATGTTTCACGGATTTGTAAAAGAAATGCCGTTAAAGTTATTGTTTTTTTCACAATATCTCTAACCCCTTGCCAGCTTTGTTATTAAATTTCACACATGTTTGTCTAGGTAATGATGCTTCCTCAATTCCCCCCCATCCAAATTTTGAAGGTCAAGGTTCATTTATTTACTTGTAATGTTTTCACCCGTATTTGTAACAGAAATGGCGTTAAATTTTTTGTTTTTTTTTTTTCACAATATCTCTTTAAACCCCTTGGACAGACTTTGAATAATATTTTAACATCAATATTTGTTAGGGTTGATGCTTTCATTACCCGGCACACCCCCACTCCAAAATTCCTGAAGGTCAATGTCATTTATTTACTTGTAATGTTCACCTGTTTTATAACAGAAATGCATTAAAGTTATTGTTTTTTCACAATATCTCTTTAACCCCTTGCCAGACTTTGATAATATTTCACATCAATGTTTGTCTAGTGATGACGCGTAATGAACATCCAAATTCTCAAGGTCAAGGTCATTTATTGACTTGTAATGTTCACCGGTTTTGTAACAGAAATGCGTAAAGTTATTGTTTTTTCACAATATCTACTTTAAAAACCCCTTGCCAGACTTTGATACTATTTCACATCTAGGTGTCTATGGATGAAGGCTTTTCATGTTACCGCACACCCCAACATCCAAATTCCCTCAAGTCAAGTCATTTATTTAACTGTAATTGTTCACCGATTTAGTAACAGAAATGCGTTTTAAGTTATTGTTTTATTTTTTTCACAATTATCTCTTTAACCCCCTTTGCCTCTTTGATAACCCCTATTTCATTCCAATACAAGGACATTTTAGAATTAATTTTTCATTTATCAAGTCTAAAGGGAATGATGCTTCATTACGCACACCCCACATCCACAATCTGAAGGTCAATGTTAGGTTTATTTACTTGTAATGTTCACCGGTTTTGTAAACAGAAATACGTTAAAGTTATTGTTATTTTTTTCACATTATCTCTTTAAACCCCTAAGCCAGCTTTGATAATATTTCACATCAATAGTTTGTCTACGGATGAGCTTCAAATTTACGCCACACACCCCACTTTTTATCAAATTCCTTTCAAGGTCCTAGTCTTAATATTTACTAATTTCTTTTAACACGGTTTTGGTAACATAAATGTCGTTCAAAGTTAAAATTTATGTTTTTTTTCACAATATCTCTTTAACAAAATTGCCAGACATTGATAATATTTTCACATCAATGTTTGTTCTAGTTTGTCTATGTATGAATCTTCAATTACGCACACCCCCACCCCCACATCTTTGATAGTCTAAGGTCTAGGGATATTTTCTTATTAAACGCACAACCCACTTTAAATTTCAGGTTTTCCGGTAACAGAAATGTTTTCGGTTGAAGTTATTGTTATTTTTTTTTTTCACAATAAATCTCTAACCCTTGCCAGACTTTGATAATATTTCACATCAATGTTTGTCTAGGAATCTGCATTTTTTTTCATTTAATCACAAATACCCCCACATTCTCAAATTTTTGAAGGACAAGTCATTTATTTACTTGTAATGTTCACTCAGGATTTGTAAAAGAAACTGCGTTAAAAGTTATTGTTTTTTTCAAACAATTAAATATCTAACCCCCATTGCCAGACTTTGATAATATTTTCACATCAATGTTTGTCTAGGAATGATGCTTCAATACGCACACCCCCAACATCCAAATTTTTGAAGGTCAAGGTCATTTATTTACCTTGTAATGTTCACACCGTATTTATTGTAACAGAAATGCGTTAAAGTATTTGTTTTTTTCACATATCCCCACTTAACCCCTGACAGACTTTGATTAAATATTTTCACATCAATATTTGTTTTTTCTACTACGAGACTGCTCTTTAACGCACATAACAACCCCCCACCCCCTTCATCCAAATTCTGAAGGTCAATGTCATTTATTTACTTGTAATGTTCACCTGTTTTTTGTAACAGAAATGCATTAAAGTATTGTTTTTTTTCACAATATCTCTTTAACCCCTTGCCAGAACTTTGATAATATTTCACATCAATGTTTGTCTAGTGATGACGCAAATGAACATCCAATTTCTGGAACAGAACACCTTTTTTTCTCAAGGTCAAGGTCATTTATTGACTTGTAATGTTCACCTTTCATTACGTTTTTTAACAGGAAATCGACGGTTTTGTAAAGTAATTATTGTTTTTTCACAATAATCTCTTTAACCCCTTGCAGAACTTGGGATACTTATCAAAACAATCCCCAATGTTTTGTCTAATGATGAAAATCTTTTTTCATTTAACCACAACCCCAACATCCATTCTCAGGTTTCAAGTTCCAAATTTTATACCAATATGTTCCACCGGTTTTGTAAACAGAATGCGTAAAGTTATTTGTTTTTTTCACAATACCTTTAAACTTGCCAGACATTGAATAAATTTCATATCAATTGTTTGTCTAAGGGATTGCTTCATTACGCACACCCCCACATCCAAATCTGAAGGTCTAAGGTATTTATTTACTTGTAATGTTCACCGGTTTTTGTAACAGAAATACGTTAAAGTTATTGTTTTTTCACACTATAACTCATTTGTTTAACCCCAATTGCAGGACTTTGATAATATTTCACATCAATATTTGTTATCTACGGATGATGCATTTTTTTCATAACCCCGCCAACGACCCCCAACAATAATCCTTCCAAATTCTCAAGGTCAGGGTCATTTATTTACTTTAATTTGTTCACTTTTGTAACACATTGCGTTAAAGTTATTGTTTTTCTCAACCAATTACCTTTCTTTAACCCCTGCCAGGAATTAATTAATAAATAAATTCAAATAATCAATTGTTTGGTCTAAAGGATGATTGCTTTCAATTACTAACCCCGCCACAACCCCACAACCAAAGTCTGAAAGGAATCAAGTAAATTTAATTAACTTTACCGTAACACCGGTTTTGTAACAGAAATGCGTTAAGTTATTGTTTTTTTTTTCACAATATCTCTTTAAAACCCCCTTGCCAGACTTTTGATAATATTTCACATCAATGTTTGCTATGGAAGAATGCTTTTTTTTCATTACGACACCCCCAACATCCAAATTCTTCAAGGTCAAGGCATTTTCAATTAGCAAACACCCCCCACATTCAAATTTTGAAGGTCAAGTCCATTGATACTTGTCCATGGTTTCACGACCGGTTTTGTAACAGAAAATCGTTAAAGTTATTGTTTTTTTTCACAAAATCTCTTTAAAACCCCTTGCCAGACTTTGATAATAATTTTTTTTTTTTTTTTTTTCACATCAATATTTGTCTAGGATGATGCTTCAATACGCACACCCCCCACATCCGGGAAATTTGTAAGAGGTTTTGTCAAGGTTGAAGTCAGGTTTCATTTATTTCTTGTAATGTTCACCGTTTTGTGGAACAGAAATGCGTTAAAGTTATTGTTTTTCACAATATCTCTTTAGCCCCTAACAAGGGGGGGGGACTTGGAATTTAATATTTCACCATGCAATTTTAATTGTCCCCTACCGGATTTGATTTGCATTCATACGCCAAATATTTCCCCCACATTTATCAATTTCCTGAAGTCAATTTGTCATTTATACTGATAAATGTTCATTTGTCACTGTTACGTAACAGAAAATTTCATAAAGTATTGATTTTTTCACAATTAATCTCCTTTAAAACCCCTTCCAACTTTATAATAATCACAATCAATGTTTGGTCTAGTTTGATGACGCAAATTGAACATCCCAAATTCTCCAAGGTCAAGGTCTTTTATTGACTTGTAATGTTTTCACCGTAACAGAAATGCGTTGATAAAGTTATTGTTTTTTCATTTTTTCAATATCTCTTAAACCTTGCCAACCTTTGAGAATTTCAAATCAATGTTTTGTCTAGGGATATGCTTCATCGCACACCCCAACCATTTCAAAATCATGGTCAAGGTATTTCTACTTGTAATGTTCACCGGGTGTAACATAAATACATTTAAAATGTTTTTTTTTCACCCAATATTCTTCTTTTAACCCCTTGCCGGACTTTGATAATATTTACACATCAATGTTTGTCTACCCCGGGATGATGCATCCATTTTACGCACACCCCCACATCCAAAGTCGAAGGTCAAGGTCATTTTATTTACTTGTAATGTTCATCAAACATTTTGTTTAACAGATCGGGATAGTTAATGTTTTTTTCACAATATTTTCACTTCCACCCCTTTTGCCAGACATTTTGATTTTTTTAATTTAATTCATTTATCAATTGTTTGTTCTAGATGATGCTTCATTAAACGCACCAAACCCCCAACAATCCAAATTTCTTCCATGTCCATTGTTTTTTTTTCCACATTTACCCCTTCTGAACTTGGTAGTCAACACGTTAATTGGTAACAAGAAATTTAACATTAAATTTTATTGTTTTTTTCACAAATATCTCCTTACCCCTTGCCTACTTTGATATTTTCACATTTCAATGTTTGTCTGGGATGATGCTTATTACGCCCCACACCCCAAACATCAAGGTGTGATGTCAAAGTTCAATTTATTTATACTTGGGTAATGTTCACGAGGTGTACAGAAATGCAGGTTAAAGTTAATTATTTTTGTTTTTTCAACCAAATTTATCTTTTTACCCTCGCCAGAACCAATTGGATTAATAAATTTCATTTCAAATTGTTTTGTCTTAGGGATTGAAGCTGCTTCATTACGCCCCCACCCCCCCATCCAAAAATCTGAAGGTCAAGGTAATTTATTTACTTGTAATGTTCACGGTTTTTGTTAACAGAAATACGGTTGAAGTTATTTGTTTTTTCACAATATCTCTAAACCCCTGCCAGATTTGAAATATTTTCAACCTCAATGTTGTTAGGAATGCTGCTTCATTAAGCACACCCCAACATCCAAATTCTGAAGGTCAATTGTCTTTATTTTTTTTACCTTGTATGTTCACCTTTTGGTTTTTGTAACAGAAATGCATTAAGTTATTGTTTTTTCACAAATCTCTTTAACCCCTTGCCCGACTTTGATAATATTTCACATCAATGTTTGTCTAGTGATGACGCGTAATGAACATCCAAATTCTCAAGGTCAAGGTCATTTATTGACTTGTAATGTTCACCAGTTTTTTAACAGAAATGCGTTAAAGTTATTGTTTTTTCACAATATCTCTTTAACACTTTGCCAGACTTTGATAGTATTTCAGATCAATGTTTGTCTAGGGATGATGCTTCATTACGCACACCCCCACATCCAAATTCTCATGGTCAAGGTCATTTCTTGACTTGTAATGTTCACCAGTTTTGTAACAGAAATACATTAAAGTTATTGTTTTTTTCACAATATCTCTTTAACCCCTTGCCAGACTTTGATAATATTTCACATCAATGTTTGTCTAGGGATGATACATCATTACGCACACCCCACATCCAAATTCTCAAGGTCAAGGTCATTTATTTACTTGTAATTTTCACAGGTTTTGTAACAGAAATGCGTTATTGTTTTTTCACAATATCTCTTTAACCCCTTGCCAGACTTTGATAATATTTCACGTAAATGTTTGTCTAGGGAAGATGCTTCATTACGCACACCCCCACATCCAAATTCTCATGGTCAAGGTCATTTATTGACTTGTAATGTTCACCGGTTTTGTATCAGAAATGCGTTAAATTTATTGTTTTTTCACAATATCTCTTTAGCCCCTTTCGAGACTTTGATAATATTTCACATCAATGTTTGTCTAGGGATGATGCTTCATTACGCACACCCCCACATCCAAATTCTCAAAGTCAAGGTCATTTATTTACTTGTAATTTTCACCGGTTTTGTAACAGAAATGTGTTAAAAGTTTGTTTTTTCACAATATCTCTTTAACCCTTTGCCAGACTTTGATAATATTTCACAATGCGTTAAAAGTTATTGTTTTTTCACAATATCTCTTTAATCCCTTGCCAGACTTTGATAATATTTCACATCAATGTTTGTCTAGGAATGATGCTTCATTACGCACACCCCCACATCCAAATTTTGAAGGTCAAGGTCATTTATTTACTTGTAATGTTCACCTGATTTGTAACAAAAATGCATTAAAGTTATTGTTTTTTCACAATATCTCTTTAACCCCTTTCCAGACATTGATAATATTTCACATCAATGTTTGCCTACGGATGATGCTTCATTATGCACACCCCCACATCCAAATTCTGAAGGTCAAGGTAATTTATTTACTTGTAATGTTCACGGTCAAATGCCTCGGCAGGCGCGACACCCAATTGCTTCAGAAATGATGGAGTGACAATACTCAATTACTAATTCCTTATCTGGAGCCCTGACTCTTGAAATCTAATCCAGTACCATCTGTAGCAGTTAATTTATAAGCATCCTCTGCAGAATAGCGAATCAGATGTTTAGTGTATGGTTTTCAGCTTTAACCTGTTCAACACTACAGACCTCTATCATAATGTTTGCCACCAGTCTGAGCCAGCTCGTAACACAGGTTGAAGTAACGGACCGAGGTCTATAAATACATTAAATATGCCTAAAACCATCCATAAATGAAAAAAAATAAGCTACACAAAATTGTGTTACTCCCTCTATAACACTTAAGTGTTATAGAGGGAGTAACACAATTTTTTTTAGCTTATTTTTTTTAATTTATGGATGCTTTAAGTGTCATAGAGGGAGTAACACAATTTTTTGTAGCTTATTTCTTTTCATTTATGGATGCTTTTAGGCATATTTAATGTATTTATAGACCTCGGTCTGTTACTTCAACCTGTGGCTCGTAACTGTACAGTCACAGCTCCAGATAAGCTTTGTGTCTAAAGCGTACTATACAACCTGATTTCAAAATCATTGCGTATTTTACTTTTACAAATGGATTAATGATTTTCTTCATTACCAAATAGGGAACAAAGGATACAAAAAATGTAAAGAAATTAAACATATACTTTGTTGATTTTTACAGCTCAACTAAGTGAATTTTCAACTTTATGACAGTATTTTCACTACTCAATTTGAAAATCGATGCGTATTCAGCTAAAATAATTGCGTAAAATACGGCAATACGCACCTTATCTGGAGCTCTGGTCAGTATCGTCTCTAGACTCTAGTATAAGTGTAAGGTCAGCAACGTAGTAAAACACATGCATTTTTCAAACCCATTAAAATGATAGAAATCAGTACCTGACTAACAAGTAACTTTGAATATATTTATATTTGTAAATAATTCCAGCACAAAAATATTTACACAATTCCTTAACATTTGATTGGTCCGTTGCAAGTCTCCGTCCAAAATTTATGTCCCAGTAAACTCCATGCCGAACTAATTTCCGTAACCGTGAGGCGCAGTTAAAATAATTCTTAAGAAAACGGAAAATAAACACATTTTCTTGATGAATTTATTTCAAATGCTGGAATTATAAGGAATGAATTGCCTTTTTGTGGAATTTATCGGGGATATAAACTTGGAAAAGTCGCGGGAATACTGGACGAGGCCTTCCGGCCTTCGTCCAGTATTCCCGCGACTTTTCCAAGTTTATACCCCGATAAATTCCACAAAAAGGCCATTCATTCCTATAATATACATGTACATCAGTCAGCGTCACAGTGCTGTTTACCATGTTAAAAAGTACATTGTGTGATATAGTGCTAGTCTTGTCACTGCTCCTTCCCCACAAAAGGTGTTCGAAATTGATGGCCCCTGAAAATATTGATAATGTTTACAGATATGCAGGTATTACGCGGTATCAGAGACATATATATCAGAGCTCCAGATAACGTTCGTATTGGCGTATTTTACGCAATTGTTTCAGCTGAATACGCATTGATTATCAAAAGCGGGAGTACAAAATACCTATTTAGTAATGAAGTACAAAATCACCATTTAGTAATGACGAAAATCAATAATCCATTTGTAAAAGTAAAATACGCAATGATTTTGAAATCGGGGTATAGTACGCTTTAGACACACGTTATGGTAAGGTAACAATTTCTATCATTTTGACTGGTTTGACAAAGGCGGGCGTTTCACTGCGCTGCCGACCTTATGATTTATATTAGAAGCTACATCATCAGGTGATTTGTTTTCTGGCACCTGTGGAATTGAGTTGTCAATAGCGGTGAGTATTTTACCCAATGATTTTAAAATTCAATGAATTTATCACATTTTAGACAAAATAAGGAATAAAATAATGAGCAACAAACAGTATTTTTATTCAGCTCAAATAAGGGATTTTTTTATCTTTACTAGAACATGTTTCTCCTGAATTTGAAAATCGATGAGTACTTTCATTCTTTGTTAATATTTTGTACTCCTACTATTGAAAATCAATGCGTAATCAGCTAAATTAAATGCGTGAAATACACCAATACTCGTCTTATCTGGAGCTCGGTGACTTTTACTTTCGACTGAAGCAATCAATGTCTGTACGTTGTTGTAGGCGGCGGGGGTGGTGGTGGAGATGATCAGGAGTAAGAAGATGGCCGGCAGGGCGGTTCTCCTGGCCGGACCCCCAGGGACAGGCAAGGTGGGTACTGCATGTACTTGATTTACATTTCACCCATTCAACACTACAGACCTGGGGCCCGCCTGTTTCACTAAACTTCTTACGACTAAAATGTTTGTAAGTGCAAATTTAGGATCGTCTGGAGATTTCAATTGATGGATTTACATTTATTGAGCATAGGCTGCATATGCAGCCTATGCTCAATAAATGTAAATCCAATAATTGTTTTCCAGAAAACACTGTTAATGTGAAATTTACAGACTATCATAATTTTGCACTTGCAAACATTTTAGTCGTACGAAGTTTAGTGAAACGGCCTCCAGTTTTGCAATGTTTGCAAACAGTGTAGATCCAGATGAGCCGGCTCAAACTGAGCCGTCTCATCAGGATCTGCACTTTTTGCAAGTACAGTAAAACCTGTGAATAACAGCCAGCCATGGGAAGTGAAAAATGTGTCCTTTGTTCACAGGTGGTCTTTATTCGCAGGGTCATTTATATAGTAATTGTGCCATTGGGACAGCAAAAGTGTGGCCTTTACAGCCAGGTCATTGCTATTCGGAGGTGGTCTTTTGCACAGGTTTGACTGTACATGTAATTATACCCCTGGCATACACAGTTTGTTGAGGGGTATATAGTTCTTGGTCGGACAAGGCATCAGTGGACAAGGCATCAGTCGGAGTATCCGTGAGCCCCTGCTCGCTTGCTCTAGTTTTCATACGTTTTAGAGAATAAAGAAAACACCCCGTCTTATAAATGGACTAGTATGAAAATGATTTTGTAACAACTGGATTGGTCCTTAACCCTTAGACCGCTATCTTATTTTTTTGTCGTCTGCTGTTTATTTTCCATTTTCATCATCAAAAACATGCTTTGACAGCACTTTAGAATAATTTACAACATGCTTTGACAGCACTTCAGAATCATTTCCATTGGAAATGATTCTGAAGTGCTGTCAAACCATGTTTTTATTGAGAAATAAGGCAAGATATAAAAGCAACAGCAGACAACTATTGTTGTGTGTAGCAGTCTAAGGGTTAAATTAACATATCACAGTCCATTGTAGTTACTTAGGGTTGAAGGGGTGAATGTACTCATGGAAAGCGAGGCAGAGTAATT
Source organism: Conchocele bisecta (assembly GCA_029237695.1). NCBI lineage: Eukaryota > Metazoa > Mollusca > Bivalvia > Lucinida > Thyasiridae > Conchocele > Conchocele bisecta. Next base: position 6,733,854 of record CM055266.1, on the reverse strand, counting down.
GCAATGGTGTCTGTCGGTGCATCTGTCCATGTGTGTGTGTGTCTAAAATTATGTGTTAAAGTTTGTAAGTGCCTTATTACAAATATATATCTCTATAGCCGTAAGTCGGATCGACTTTAAGCTTCATACATATATTTTTTATCATCATACATATTTTCATTCCATGGCTCACCCATTTGGCCTGCACGCCCAATGTTAACCCTTAATCCGCTACTCACAACAACTGTCGTCTGCTGTTGCTTTTATATCTTGCCTTATTTCACATTAAAAACATGTTTTGACAGCACTTCAGAATCACTTCAATGGAAATGATTCTGAAGTGCTGTCAAAGCATGTTTTTGATGATAAAAATGGAAAATAGAAAATAAACAGCAGACGACAACAAATTTAGATAGCGGTGTAAGGGTTAACGGGCAAACATTACTTTGAAACCCATAAGCCACATTATAATGTTTCTTCACTCACTAACCATTTGCAGACTGCTGTTGCCCTTGCCATTGCGCAAGAGTTGGGCAGCAAGGTTCCGTTCTGTCCGATGGTGGGAAGCGAGGTCTACTCGTCTGAGATCAAGAAGACCGAGGTGTTGATGGAGAATTTCCGCCGAGCCATCGGGCTCCGTATCAAGGAGACGAAGGAGGTGTACGAAGGGGAGGTCACTGAGCTGACACCCGTGGAAACAGAGAACCCCATGGGAGGTAGGAAGATACATACACATTCGAACCTCCATGAATGGCCACCTCTCGACAACAGCCACCTCTCAGTAAAATCCAATATTTTATATCCAAATTGGACAAATCACTATACATTGGAATCCCTCTAAACCGGACACCTAGAAAACACCTGTGATCTTATTTTTGATGAGTTACTTGGTTATTTATCTCTGGTGATAATGTCTGTTCATGATCGCATAGCACACAACTATGGCTCAGAATGATCAAATGCCTGATTTACAGTGAAACCTCTCTGAATCGGACACCCTGGGGACCACTTTAAACTGTGGTCCCGTCTCTATATGACCTTAGCTGTTGCTGGGACGTTAAACCCATCCACTTTCACTTTTCAGTTTCCTTCATCCAATGAAATGTCGGCATAACTAGCTTTTTAATATGGATTGACCCTGATAAGATTTATCAGCATCAATACCCGATACAATGTTTTTGTTATTAGTTGGCGTGTATTTGGTTGATGCTTCCTAATTGATAACAAGCTACCTGATAATACACAGACTGAGAAAAAATACTTTTCCAAATTTATAACAATTGTAGGTATTGAGCCTCCTCATCCATGCCATGTGCTGATCACGGCCTATGCTGTTTGTCATTTAGTCATTGGATTTTCCTTACAACCATATCGGGGTTTCCAACTCTGAATTTCAAGTGTCAAAATTGCCATTAAAATTTGTTAAATTAAAATTGTCGTCTGCTGATGTCGTCGTCTGTCTCAATGAAAACATGGTTTGACAGCACTTTGGAATCATTTCCAATGGAAATGATTCTAAAGTGCTGTCAAACAATGTTTTTGATTAGAAAAATTAGAAAGTAAAGAAGACCTAATTAAACAACAGACGACAACATTTAATTCGGAGTTATTAGGGTTAAGTGTGCAATGTAATTATCAGGGTTGGGAAATCCGGTTTTAGGTCCCTGATACACGCTGAAAAATACTACTGTAATGTTTTAACATGGGAAGCACACTTTTTACGCATTTGTGGGTGCAAATATTTGTTTGTTTAGCCATTTTCAGGATTTGTTATTTGGAACTGTTACCACCCCTGAATAATGTTTCACAATTTCACAATGCAAAATTAAATAATGTTCTGCGAGTCCAAAGTAAATTTGAATGGTACCCCCCCCCACCCCCCCACCCATACCCATAAAAGGGTAGCTATTGAAGCCCGTGCATGTGCGTGGTTACAGGCTATGGAAAAACGGTGAGCCACGTGGTGATCGGGCTGAAGACGGCGAAGGGCACGAAGCAACTAAAGCTCGACCCATCCATCTACGAGAGTCTGCAGAAGGAGAAGGTGGAAACCGGTGATGTGATTTATATCGAGGCCAACAGTGGGGCCGTCAAGGTATGTGAGGGTCGCCTAGAGGAAGGGGATTTTATATCCACCACTCGGTGACTCCTAAGTACTTGGGTGGGGGTGTAGTCTACAATGAAGGCAATATCGGGGTTGTTAAAGGATTTTAACCATTTCAACATTACATACCTCTATAGCAATATTTGCAACAATGTAGATTCTGATGAGCAGGCTCATGACTAGTCTGTCTCGTCAGGATCTGCACTTTTTGCAAGTAATTTTATATTTTCTCAAAAATAAACGACCATTAGTTTGGTCGGAAAATTATCATATCAGAGTCCATCCTAGTTTTCTGGTGTTGAGAGGGTTAACTGTTTCATCCCTCAGTAGGGGACCATGTGACATGATGTGTGTGATCTACATCGAGGGCAATAGTGGGGCCATCAATGTATGTGAAGGTCACCTGTCGTTGTTTTCAAACGGGCGTATCAAAAGTTACTTAGGCGTGATGAAATGTCCCTGGCCGTCCCCTATGTATTATATATTCACGCTGTACGGGTATTGGGAGATGTGATCGAGCCAATAGTAGAGATGTTAACCCTTTCAACACTTATTAAAATAACTGGAATGGACTGTCATGTGTTAATTTTCCGCTCAATCAAATTGTTACAAAATATAGTTCAGACCAGTCTCTTTATATAAATTAATTTTTTTCCAAAGAAAATATCAAAATTACTTGCAAAAAGTGCAGATCCTGATGAGACGGCTCGTTGCGAGGTCTGTAGTGTTGAAAGGGATAAGGCGCTTCTGGGTCATGGTCCGCAATCCATGATTATAACATACTTTGATTACTTTTCCATTCTTATGTTAAAAATCAGCAAGGGTTGTTTTTGTCACAGTTGAGTGATTTAGAGTAAAATGATTTTGAAAATGTGCTCAGAAAGTCTGTAATCACCTTAAAGGTACATGCCCACTCAGTAGGCACAAAATGTTCTTCATAGGAATTAAATAAGTGTGCAATTGTGCCACTATTCCACCAGTTCTAAAAATTACGAGTGTCCGCTATATAGATATATGCATTAAGAAATAATTATTTTACTGATAGTGACGCGCAGTGGTATCAGGCTATTTTCATATGCAAATGAGGCATGCTGTTTTTTAATTATTTATAGTAATTAAATGCATCACCTGAAAATATGATCATTGCACATCAAAAAATAAATACAGATTATAAACAGTATTGTCTGTTAACATTTTAAGGAACACACGGTTATCGCCCCTGATATCAGTGTGGAAATTTAAGTCTGATATAAAATGTATAATACTGCCAATCAAAAAGTAATACCATCGATACTTACTGAACAATTACAAAACTACCGGGTAGTTCAGTTATTATCGACCGTTATAATGAGACGCACCATGTGATTTTGTGCCTAAGAATATGTGCAATATCTCATGAAAAATATTTACAAAATTGACTATATTTTCCGTAAATGACGTCAAAATTTTCATAGCAAGTTTCTGTAAATATTTTTCATGAAAAATTGCACGTTCTTTACATGGCATGTCTGAAATGTGTTAATCTTGTTTGTTGTGTTTGCAAGGACAGCAGTGACCATGTATTGTATGATTCATGATTACAGAGGCAGGGCCGGTCGGACAGCTACGCCACCGAGTTTGACCTTGAGGCCGAGGAATACGTGCCCCTACCCAAGGGTGATGTGCACAAGAAGAAAGAGGTCATTCAGGACGTCACACTACACGATCTTGACGTCGCCAATGCCCGACCACAGGTGAGTTCCTGATTTAGTGGAGATTGGTATGGTTATATGAGACACGCCATGCGATTTTGTACCTTAGGACAACTGCGTAATTTTGTTAAATAGTAAATACGTTTACAATATTTTTCATAAATAAAGTGACAACAAGTGAGTACATGCGGAATGATTCTAAAGTGTTGTCAAATCGTGTTTTAATGAGAACGTAAAATAAAAGATAAACAGCAGACGACAACATTTCTTCAACAGTGTAAGGGTAAATCGAGTTTGGTGCTACTGGTAGCCACAGTAGTTTGGCTACTTACATGGCTACATCGCTACTGATACTTCAGAAATGGACTTTTTGGCTACTGAAAATTTCAGAAATTAATTGAAGAAGTACTGTTTTACAAATAGTGGAGCAAATGTAAAATAATATGGTCTTTGTTTCACATTAACAGTTCATTTTGGCTACTGATTTCAAAATCATAACACTAACCTCGGTTAACCCTTAGATCTTAATTTTTTTGTCGTCTGCTGTTTATTTTCCATTTTTATCATCAAAATTGTGCTTTGACAGCACTTTAGAATAATTTACAACATGCTTTGACAGCACTTCAGAATCATTTCCATTGGAAATGATTCTGAAGTGCTGTAAAAACATGTTTTTATTGAGAAATAAGGCAAGATATAAAAGCAACAGCAGACGATAATTGTTGTGAGTAGCGGTCTAAGGGTTAACCCTTTCAACACCACAGGCCTGTTTTGTGGTATTGGCAAAACGTGTAGATCCAGATGAGCCGGCTCGTGATGAGCCGTCTCGTCAGGATCTGCATTTTGTGACGGTTGGATTGGATGCAAAGTCAACATATCCAAATCCATTCCAGTTACTTTTAATGAGAATCACTTAGGGGTGAAAGGTTAATGGAGGTTATAGTTGAGCCTGTGTTGTGTTGTAGGGAGGCCAGGATATCATGTCCATGATGGGGCAGCTCATGAAGCCGAAGAAAACAGAAATTACAGGTATGTGGTCGCTCGTGGGTGTCAATAAACACTGTTCGCTGTCACGTTGTCGGAATGTTTATAGCACTGTAATGGTAACTCACGATCCATGTAAGTAGCCGATTTAACCAAAATTGCAAAGTATACTTATCTTGCTACCGGGTAAGTACCCTTGGAGGGAGATATTTTCCATTTTGGCTGTGATAATGTAATACATTCAGTATAATAATTCTGCATACTTTTAATCATCAAATATATATGCAGTCGTTCGTTCTATATGAAATAATGAATTTCGAGAAAAATAAATGATTACTCCCTCAAAGTATACTAGCTAGATAAGTATAAGACTATATTAAAACACTGAGCCATGTAGTTGTGGCAGGTAGAGTTGTAGTGCATCTCATTTCATACGTATCGTTTCAATTTACAATGTCTGATCGTGTTCGTTGTGTTCGCTCTAGATAAGTGCGTATTGGCATATTTTATGCACTTAGTTTAGCAGAATATGCATTGATTATCAAAAGTGGGAGCTGAAATAAGTGAATTTTTAAATTTGTTTTGTTTTTTATCATTTGTTCTCTATTTAATAAGAAAGAAAAATACATTTGTAAAAGTAAACTACTGGATTTAATTTGAAATATGGAGGTACAATACCAAAACTGATCTGGAGCTCATTGTTCGATAGGATCCCATACCAACAAATTTGTGAATTTGCTAAATTTCTGTTTTTACATTTTTCTCTTCACGAGTTATGAAACTAATTTTATTTGTGGAATATCACCTTCCGATCTAGACCAGTATTGTTGGACTTTTAAAAAGATAATACCGTGATAATTTAATTCCTATTATAAGCCCCATATTGTCATGTCGTAGCATGTTGCTCCTCATATTCCAATGTCCTACAGGGGCGGATCCAGCATTTGGGGAACGGGGCGAAGGTAACTTGCAATCTACTCGCGTACCGTCCGTAGCTAGTAAAATTTTGCAAGAGTTACCGTTTGCAACTAGGGGGTTGTCCTATTTTCGAGCTCTTCGAAATGCACTTTCCTGTTTTTTTTATGGCATTTAAATTCAGACTGCAACTGGTGGTAAACTGCAATCTATGTAAACTCCGTGGTTGCCACCCCGGAACCCCCCCCCCCTCTACCTCTAGATCCGCCCCTGTTCTATCAGTGTTCAATCTAGGTAGGGCCCTGGGACCATTAGTCCTATTTGTCATAAATGACCCCAACACTAAATAGAGGGGGGCCACAATGGCCCATAATGTTTAGAAATGGCTCGGAATTATGAATCAAATATAATCTCTATAGGTTTTGCCCTGTCTGTCCGTCTGTCTGTCTGTTTATTTTTTGCAAGTTTTTGTAAGAGTTTCTCAAAGCACCTATAGGGGCCTAAGTGCGTTGACATATCACATTTTCTGGTTATACCTGAGGAGAAATCACACAGAAACAACATGCCATGGAGTCATTGTTTGCACCCTGTCCTATCGATACTCTTCAGACAAGTTGCGGAAGGAGATAAACAAGGTGGTGAACAAGTACATTGACCAGGGGATCGCGGAGCTGGTTCCCGGTGTGCTGTTCATCGACGAGGTCCACATGCTGGACATCGAGTGCTTCACGTACCTCCACCGCGCACTCGAGTCGGCGCTGTCACCCATCGTCATCTTCGCTACCAACCGCGGCAAGTGCACAATCAAGTGAGTGGCGGGATCAGTAACATTAGTCGGTCATCATTTTTAATAATTTGATAAAACAGTATTAACCCTTTCACCCCTAAGTATCTGAAATGGATTTTGATATGTCAATTTTGCAACCAATCCAACAGTCACATGATTTTCGGATTAGTCAATTTATGAAAAGGGTGTGTTTTTGTTCTTAAAAATGTGAAAATTACCTTGAAAAGTGCAGATCCTGATGAGACAGCTCGTCACGAGCCGGCTCATCTGGATCTACACTTTTTGCCAATACCACTGTTGACAAGATTAAAGTGATGACTGTGACTATAAAAGATGACAACACGTGTGGTCCCGATGTATGAGGACATATTTGGCATCAAATGACCCTAGCTGTTGATAGGTCGTTAAGCACCAATAAAAATAAAGAAACAATGCAGATTTTGGGCAAAAATTAAGGTAGCGTTTTTCAATTCTTGTACATCATGTCTTTGTTTCTGCTTGATTTGCTACATATTTACAACACATGACATATACTGATGCTGATATACCTCCGGCTTACAAAGCATTACGTCCGTCCATACGTCCGTTACACATAAACTTAACATTTCGAAATTTGTGTCAATGTCTTTGTTGGTCAGTCCAGGCGGCGGCCGGGGGTATCCGTGAACTCCTGCTCCAGTTGTTCTTCGTGAACAACACGCATCTATGTTGAAACCCTTTCAACACAGGCCTGTTTCGTGGTATTGGCAAATAGTGTAGATCCAGATGAGCCGGCTCGTGACGAGCCATCTCATCAGCATCTGCACTTTTTGCAAGTAATGTTCACGTTCTTGAGAACAAAACCGTCCCCTTTTCATAAATTGACTAGGTAGTCTGAAAATTATTTTATGATAATTGGATTGGTCATATCAATATCCATTCCAGTTACTTAGGGGCGAAAGGGTTCATGTTGTTGCTTTTCCGTGTTCCAGAGGAACTGAGGATATAGTGTCTCCACACGGCATGCCGCTCGATCTGCTGGACCGCGTGATGATTGTTCGAACACTTCCATATTCACAGGCAGAAATGACACAGGTGAGGTTACATGCATCATCTCTTGACGTTGGGACTGGAAACACCATATAGACCAGTCGTATAAATAAGTTACCGAACTTGAAAAAAGTAATAATTCCAGCAGAAAAATATTTACACAATAGTAATTTGATTGGTCCGTAGCAAGTCTCTGTCCAAAATTTATATCCCAGTAAACTCCCATGCCGAACTACTTTCCGTAACTGTGAGGTGCAGTTAAAATAATTCTTACGAAAACGGAAACTAAACACATTTCCTTGATGAATTTATTTCAAATGCTGGAATTATAAGGAATGAATGGCCTTTTTGTGGAATTTATCGGGGATATAAACTTGGAAAAGTCGCGGGAATACTGGACGAAGGCCTTCCCTTCCGGCCTTCGTCCAGTATTCCCGCGACTTTTTCAAGTTTATACCCCGATAAATTCCACAAAAAGGCCATTCATTCCTATAATGAATACATTCCTTTAGAACTACAGTCCAACCTGTGATAAAGACCACCTCCAAATAGCAATCTCCTGGCTGTAAAGACAACAATTTTGTTGTCCCAATGACAGTTACTATATAAATGACCCTGCAAATAAAGACCATCTGTGAACAAAGGCCAGATTTTCCATTTCCCATGGCTGGCCTTTATTCACAGGTTTGACTGTACTTCCGAGGCATCATTAGCGTTAGTATGGAAGCAGTTTGACGGTTTGATGTTGTGTTGCTTTGCTTTGTTTAAGCTAGTTTAAACTTTTAAAGCAAGGTGATGCCAAACAAACAAATAATTCCGCCAATTCTAATGTCAAGGATGCCTGTGAAATCAAAATTGACTAATCTGGCACAAGATGTCACATGCGACATGCTATTTGAAAAAAGAAATTGGCAACAATTTTATTATGCCCCCGCTACCGAAAGGTACGGGGGCATATAGTGTTACCGGCGTCCGTCCGTACGTCCGTCCCGTCCGTACGTCCGTACGTCCCGATATTACCATATTCTTTAGTAACTTCTACATGGCTTCACATATTATGTCAATATTTATACACGTGATACATATGAACATGCCTTACACACTCCACCCCCCAGTACTTCCACCTTCACCTTTGGCCTTGACCTTTTCCACTTTAAATGTTTGCTTGGCACTTTGGGACAAATCAAAAACTTCTCAATACTTTTGCCAATCGCTTACATGTTTATACACATGATACATATGAACATGCCCTACACACTCCACCACCCAGTACTTCGACCTTCACCTTTGACCTTCACCTTTTCTACTTTAAGCACTTTGGGACAAATCTACGTGCACCTTTCTCAATCCTACAATAACTTCTCAATACATTTGCCAATCCCTTAAATATTTATACACATGATACATATGAACATGCCCTACACACTCCACCACCCAGTACTTCGACCTTCACCTTTGACCTTCACCTTTTCTACTTTAAATATTTACTTAGCACTTTGGGACAAATCTACGTGCACGTTTCTCAATCCTACAATAACTTCTCAATACTTTTGCCAATCCCTTAAATACTTATACACATGATACATATGAACATGCCCTACACACTCCACCACCCAGTACTTCGACCTTGACCTTTGACCTTCACCTTTTCTTCTTTAATTGTTTACTTAGCACTTTCGGACAAATCTACTTGCACGTTTCTCAATCCTACAATAACTTCTCAATACTTTTGCCAATCGCTTAAATATTTATACACATGATACATATGAACATTTATACACCTGATACACACTCCACCACCCAGTACTTCGACCTTGACCTTTGACCTTCATCTTTTTATGCAACCGAATGTTGAGTGGGGCACATAGTGTTACCGGCGTCCATCCGTACTCGGGGTAAATGGCTTGTAATCAAAAATGCCTCGTTTTCTTTGGCTGCCAGTGGGGGCATTCGTGTGCCGACAGGCCACATTTCTAATTTCTCTATAAACTATGCCCTGGAAAAAACATATTTTCTAGTGTTGACGATGTTTGTTTTAACTCTTTCAACACTACAGACCTCTTTTGTGATGTTTTCAAACGGTGTACATCCAGATGAGCCGGCTCGCAACAAGCCATCTCATCAGGTCGCAACAAGCCTCTCATCAGGCTCTGCACTTTTAGCAAGTAATTTTCATATTTTTTTTATAAAAACAAACACCCCCTTCTTATAAATGGGCTAGACTGAAAATCATTTTGTGACTACTGGATTTGAATTAACATATCACAGTCCATTCCAGTTCTTATCCCCTGGCAAGATGGGATATAGCTTTGGTTCATGAACGTACGTGCATACATTATTAACACCTTTCATTTTGATATTTGGCCACAGTGTGTGTCTAGGTGCTTTGTTTTGCATACGACACCCGCCCGACCGCCCAAGGTCATTGAGGACATTTTTTGTTTGTTCTTGTTTAGGGTTGACTTGCTTAATAAACTGACTTGTCCGTTGTAGATATTACGGCTGAGGGCACAGACAGAAGGCCTACAAATAAATGAGGAATCTCTAAATATTCTGGGAGAACACGGTGTTAAAACAACGTTACGGTAAGCTTGGCTTGTGCATACTTTCAGACCAGTAGCCGATTTCATCAAAATTGCAAAGTATACTTATCTAGCAAAGTATACTTTCAACAAATCATTTTATTTTCCCACGAAATGTATTATGTCATATAGAGCTAACGACTGCATGTATTTGATGATTAAAAGTATGCAGAATTATTATACTGAATTTATTACATTATCACAGCCAAAATGGCTGTGATAATGTAATAAATTCAGTATAATAAAAATTAATAAATTTATCCTTAAAAATTTCTCCCTCAAAGTATACTTTGCTAGATAAGTATAGTTTGCAATGTTGGTGAAATTGGCAACTGGACCCATCCTTATAAAACTTTTGTAGTGTGTACTTTGGCTCATTTATTTGGAGGATTAGGGACATTGATATTGTTAATATCAAATGAGTTACTTTTGAAGGAAGTTAAGTCACATTAATCGTATGTGTTAACAATTATTAATGTATATATATTTCAAAGGCAAATATAGTAGGTTAGTGCATTGAATGGGTAAAAAATATCTGGCAAGGCTTAGGAAACGGGATGGGCGAGGCTCTGCCGAGCACATCCCGTTTCCGTGCCGCGCCAGATATTTTTCCCATTCACGGCACTACCTACTATTCTATTTATCCCGTCAACACCTACAAATGGCTTTAAAATGCAAAAAGAATAATCCCCGCCACCGCACATATTCATACGCAGTGATTAGGTCGTATTGACAGGATATCAAAAATATTTCACGGCACCGTGTTTCACGGCACATACGCACTGTGTTGACGGGATAAATCACAAATCTTAGCACCGAGTACATGTATATACTCCAAACGTTTATATGCAGGCGCCCAGATCACACCATAGCTAAAATAATATGCACTTTTATTTACCGATACGTTTGCATCTGGAGTGCTATTTTGGTTGCCAACTTGCAAAAGGTACCTCTTGTCACACTTTTTTGTCGAGCCCGCTTGCGGAAAGCGAGACATAGTGATCACAATGACGTCCGGGTGTCCGTCCGTCCGATCCGTCCGTCCGAAATCTGCATTAAAGTTTTTAAAAATACCATCAAATGCCTCGGCGGGCTCGCAACAGTTTTGATCGCAAGACATGGATGGACTTCTACTTTTGGTTGGTTTGGATTCTCATCCGCTTGGTTCCATACACGTTCATATGTATTTCTATGATTTTCCAAAGAAACTTTAGTAAACCAATTCACCAGACACTTATAGATCCAATTAATGAACAATGTATGCGTTGTTTAAATATTTGTATCTCCCCTCCCCGGTCTCTGTCGACTGTGTGTCCATCCGTGGGTCCCGTTAAGAAGTTTCTCCAATCTGCCACCGCAGGCATTTGTTTAATTACAGGGCTCCAGATAAGCTGTGTATTTGCTTACATACCCAATTAAAATTGCCAAAAACCCAATTGAAATCAGAAGTAGCGAGTATCAAAAAGCAAAACAAATTTTATGTTACCTTGATCATGCTGCAGAGAATAAACTGACCACAAATATAGCATATTTTTCTTATTTTGTTAGAAAACACATCTTGGTATTTCATTAGAATTGTCTCCAAGGAGACATTCAATAATCACTGTCTGTTGATGTGTAAACACTAGTGTGATTTTATTTTACCCAATTAAAAGTTTTAAATACCCAATTGCTTCAGATATGATGGCGTGAAAATACTCAATTACTAATTCCTTATCTGGAGCCCTGTAATAATGTATTAAACAAAAAAATGTATTTATTGTATATCGAAGGACAAGATACTTCGGGTGAAAGGGTTACACATGACTTAAAACAATCCATGAGAACAACTGTGAGCACGGTCTTATATGTGGCTGTGACTGGAGAAATGAGGCTTGTGAGTGTCGTGACCAGTGTAGATCCCGATCAGCCTGTGCATCCGCACAGTCTGATCAGGATCTGCACTGTTCAACATAGTATCAATGAAACACCTTTCATGCTGCTGAGGAGGAATATTGATCGTGTTATCCGGCTACGGAGGGGGGGGGGGGGAGGATGCTAATTCACCATTTCTCCAGTCACAGCCACATACAGTGGAATCTCTCTAAACCGGACACCCTGGGAGGTCCCCAGGGTGTCCGGTTTAGAGATGTTCCACTGTAAATCTGGCATTTTACCATTCTGATACGTAGTTGGATGCTTTGCAATCATGAATATACATTATCATCTGAGATAAATGACGAAGAAACCCATCAAAAATAAGATCACAGACGTTATCTTGGTGTTCGGTTTAGAGAGATTCCATGGCATGTTGCTTGATCATTACAGGTATGCTATCCAGTTACTGACCCCGTCCAACCTGTTGTCGCGCATCAACGGCAAGGAGGGCATCGGCAGCGACGAGATTGACGAAATCAGCAAACTTTTCTTCGACGCCAAGTCATCGGCAAAGATCCTCACAGAGCAGGGAGACAAATACATGAAATGAACAAATGACTTTCACCTCATTGAACGACACATTATATGCGGCTTTTGACCGCATTGACTGGCCATCAAGAAATGAAAGTTACCTTCGCCTTTGATACGAAAACGAATGTAATAAACAAATATATTAAGTTGACATGGATGTCTGACACTGGCTATGTCAATAAAGATGTGCCACTTCTAGAAGAAATTTCCCAGGGCTCCAGATAAGCTGCGCATTTGCTGAAATACCCAATTAAAATAGTCAAAAACCCAATTGAAATCAGAAGTAGCGTGTATCAAATTTTGTGGTACCTTTATCATGCTGCAGAAAACAACCACAAACATAGCATATTTTTATTTTGTTATTTTGTACCCAAGAATTTGTGTGATATCTTGTGAAATATATTTACAAAAATTACAATATTTTCCGTAAATGACGTCGAAAGTTGATTAAATATTCTGAGCAAATGTGGAATAGAATTCCACATTTGCTATGAAAATTGAGTCAACTTTCGACGACATATACAGAAAATATCACAGTTTCTGTAAATATAAAAATAAAAAATTGCACATCTTGGGTACAAAAGCGCATGGCATGTCTCGTATCTGTCTCCAGTATTGGGATTTGCAAGTACTCGCCCTTTCAACCCTATAGGCCATAAAGCTAACATTTGCATACACTGCAAATCCAGATGGGCCGGCTTGTAACAAGCCGTCTCATCAGGATCTGCAATGTTTGTCAGTATTTTTCAGGTATTTCCTGATTTATGGAATAGTCCATAAATGAGCATGGAACTATCAATGTCCGATATTTAGGGGTGAAAGAGTTAATCACACAAAATCCTTGAGGTATTCATTATGTCAACATATTCTCCGGCTTAAGTGAAATAAATGCATTATTTCATATAAAATAAATACCTATTTTTGATGATTAAAAAATATTGATCATTCATTCATGTACATGTTACATTTTCACCGCCATTTGTTCAGTTGTGATGAAAAGATATTTCACTAAATAACAAGAGTGCCGAAGGTCGCAATGTATGCCTGTCGAGGCAAGGTCAACAAGGGGAGACCAATAGTGTTCTTCCTCTTGCCATGATAAACATGTGTGCCAATTTTGGTCATGATCCATCAAGTAGAACACCTTACCGGAATCCCGACTGGAGACCTGGGGACCGTTTCACTAAACTTCGTACGACTAAAATGTTCGTAAGCGCAAATTTAGGATCGTTTGGAAATTTCAATTGATGGATTTACATTTATTGAGCATAGGCTGCATATGCAGCCTATGCTCAATAAATGTAAATCCAATAATTGTTTACAAGAAAACAGTGTTAATGTGATATTTACAGACTATCATAATTTTGCACTTGCGAACATTTTAGTCGTACAAAGTTTAGCCGGTTTGGCTCTCCCGCTATTAAGGAAAGTGTCATCTTAAATTTTTGAAAATCTATAGGTTCTTCCTCTTGCCGTGATAAACATGAATACCGAATTTGGTTACGATCCGTCAAGTAGAACTGACTTATTGCGTGGACAAGGGTAGAGTTCAAAAATTAAAAATGGCCGCCAAGTGGAGTAAGTCGTCAGAAATTTGAAAATCAATAGGGTTCTTCGTCTTGTCGTGATAAATGTGTATACTGAATTTGGTTGCTGTCCGTCTAGTAGAACTTGAGTTATTGCGTGGACAAGGATAGTGTGAAAATTAAAAATGGCAGCCAAGGGGAGATATGTCATCCGAATTTTTTGAAAATCAATATGCTTCTTCATTTTCCCATGATAAACATGTACATGTATACATGCAAAATTAAAAATTGGACCAATGGGCGATAAATCATGGGAAATTCTAATGTAACCGAATTCGGTATACACGGCACGGCAAACCCTATTCATTTTCAAAAAATTATGATGATTTACCTCTGCTTGGCGGCCATTTTTAATTGCCGCGCTCTGTATCCTTGTCTCCGCAATAAGGTCTTATTTTTACTATTTTTATGCCACCGGGTTTCGAAGAAACGGGTGGCATATAGTGTTTGGACCGTCCGTCTGTCCGTCCGTCACACTTTTCGGTTAACCAATTTGTCAGTTTCTCAAATATGCTGCAGGTGGCATCCACGTTCGACAGACGCATTTCTTGTTATTCTTCATCTACATTGCTTGGCCCTAAATGATACTCTTTTGTGTTGGCGGGTCGTTAAACAACATTCCATTCTTATTGACGGATCATAGCCTATTCATTTTCAAAAATTTCCGATGACTTGCTCCAGTTGGCCATTTTTAATTTACACACTTTGTCCACGCAATAACGCAAGTTCTCAATTTCTCATGGCAAGAGGAAGAACCCTGTTGGTTTTCAGTCTCCCATTGTGGCTGGCCTTGCCTCGATATTGTGACCTTCGACACTCTTGTTCAATTTGCGTTAATTTGTTAGCTCACCTGAGCCAAAGGCTCAAGCGAGCTATGGCTACCCCTCCGGACGACCCCTCCGCCCACCCTCGAGGTCCACTTTTTTAGCTAAAAAGCATGCCCCTGGACCCCCCTTGGGCCTTCGAAACGACCCCCCCTTCAAACAGGTCTGGCTATGGGCCTGTTACCGCTTATCGTCCGTCGTCATCCGTTCACAATTTCAAACGTCTACTTCTCCGGAATCGCTGGGCCGTTGTTGGTCAAACTTCACACACATGGTACATAGGTATGGGATTACAAATTTGTTAAAATGGAGGTCGTCGCCAATCCAAGATGGCTGCCGTCTAAAAATAGCACAAATTCTTAATGAAATCTCCCGAACCCCCATACGGATTTCGACGAAACTTGGCAGGAATGATCGATGTACAATGATCTTTCAAAGTTATTAAAATTGTGACCCCTGTGCCAAAAATGGGCGTGGCATGGGGGTAAATTTCAAATTTGACCGAATATGGTCAAATCGTATATCAAATCGAAGATGTCGAAAACACAATGATCTGGTATAATAAGGGTGCCCAACACCAGATCAAGATATCAAGATTTCGGTGTTGCCACCATGCCATAGCCCATTGAATGCCCATTTCTGTACTATTCCATTAATAAGGGGTATTTTTAAACTAGATGGCTGCCCTAACCCCATGTCAAAATCGGAACGGAATATGTACATCGAGAAAAAATTATTCGGCCTTGAATAACCCGACCTGGTGCCGGGTCCATACAAAACCAGTCACTTGGCCCCTTCCCCTAAAATAGGATTATGAATAATTGTAATACTCATAAAGGTTTAACCAGATTCAATTGTTGCCTACAAGAATGCCAACGACGTATCTGAAGGCCAACCGTTTCACTAACCTTGGTACGACTAAAATGTTCGTAAGTGCAAAATTATGATAGTCTGTAAATTTCACATTAACAATGTTTTCATGTAAACAATTATTGGATTTACATTTATTGAGCATAGGCTGCATATGCAGCCTATGCTCAATAAATGTAAATCCATAAATTGAAATTTGCAGACGATCCTAAATTTGCACTTACGAACATTTTAGTCGTACGCAGTTTAGTGAAACGGGGCCCAGGTCTCTGGTCGGGATTCCGGTAAGGATGATGCCGATTGTTAAATTACCTATCGCATGCTGCCACCCATGCTACCCTACGAGCCAGCTCATGTGGATCTAGTGTTTGCAAATGTTTTATTTATGGTCTGTAGTGATAACCCTTTCAACACTACAGTTCGCTTTTCCAATGTTTGCAGTGTAGATCCAGATGATCCAGCTCGTAGAAAACATTAGCATTTGCACTGTGGATATTTTTCTGATTTTTGCCAGACAGCCATTTTTATAGCCATTTTTTCTACATTATTGTATCCAATTCCCTATCATTTCTACTTTACACTCTACTTTTCTATCTCTGCCTAAATTAGTATACATGTTTAGCACAACAAGATGAAGAAATAATGCTATAGACTTTCAAATTCTCATTAATGTTTCTTGCCTTGGCGACAGCTTCACATTTCTGCATTTCGCCGTCTGACCCATATTCGATGGGCGTATTTTGCGACTTGCGGCACTCTTGTTTATTAATTGAATAGTTCAAAAATCTACATGGAAAAATCCTCATCAGTTACTTAGGGGCGAAAGGGTTAAATAAATTAATTAATTGGTGTTTAACGGCCAAGGTATTTCAAGGCCGTGTCCCAAAATCAGAATGGAATATTTACATCGAAATTTTTTTTATAAAATATTCTTCTCGAAATTAGAATATTAAACAGGACATGGTGCCAGGTCCATACCACACCAGTCACTTGAACCCTTCCTCTATAAGTAATACAATTATGTCTCTACTCTCGCATACAAGAATGCCAAAAACGTAGTCGAGGGCCAAACCAGGTCTCCGGTTAAATTACCCATCGCATGCTCTCACCTGCAGCCCATGTAAATAAATTGAAGAACGTGGAGCAGTTCGGTCATTCCCTATTGGCATGAACATAACACCCAATGGTAAATGCAAGACAAAACAAACAAGGAAATTTCTTGACATTTTTATTTTAAAACACGACACTTATCTTAAATACATTAACAAATGACATTAATTTTGTCAACTGAATTTTAGCATCGATGCTAATGATCTGGGGGCCGTTTCACTAAACTTTGTATGACTAAAATGTTCGCAAGTACAAAATTACAAGTCTGTAAATATCACATTAACAGTGTTTTCTTGTAAACAATTATTGGATTTACAATTATTGAGCATAGGCTGCATATGCAGCCTATGCTCAATAAATGTAAATACATCAATTGGAATTTCCAGACAATCCTAAATTTGCACTTCCAAACATTTTAGTCATACGAAGTTTAGTGAAACGGGCCTGGGCATTTTCACCTTTGCTACTGGCTTCGTCCACCATGAATGCAGACAGAAACATGTTTTTAAAGTACACGAGAATCATCTCCATGATTCGAATGTGCTGCTGAAACGGGTTTCAGAAATGACGACAGGTGTGACCGATGCGAGAGGAAACTTACGTTTTACAACTACATTGACTTGCCTTCTGTAACGGTTCTAAGTCACCATGAATACATCCAGGTCCACAGGAATTTACTTCAACCCTTGCTGTGCGGAATTAAAATGTCGTCGTCTGCTGTTTTGTTTTATTTTCAATATTTCTGAAGAAAAATGTGTTTGCAGCACACGAGAATTGTCTCCATTCTCGTGTGCTGTCAACATGTTTCGTTAACAAGTTTCGTTAACAAGTAACGATAATAAGTATTCATACACCATTTTTTAGGGATTTCCTCAAAATAGTTAGGGTTTTTACCGTACAATATGCAAACGCAGCAGACGACATAATTTGGTTCCTATCTTTAAGGGTTAACAGCACCAGCAGGTCATGGAATGCTCACTTGACTTTTACACTCGACCATCAAATTGAAATAGCGTGCATCTGAATGAATTTATTTGTGATCTATTTCTATTTCAAAAACAGTATTGGTGCAGTGATTGACATTGTGAATACTAGTGAACAAAACATGACTCATTTGCATCTCTATTTTCAAGTTAAATATAAAAATGATTTATCTGTATATAACCAAAACATTTTTCTTAAATATTCTATCGCAGGCATAATTATGTTAACCGTTAGAATGCGGGAAATGAAAACGATCGTCTGCTGTTATTTTATATTTTTTGTCTTCTTTCTCCATAAAACATGGTTTCACAGCACTTTAGAATCATTTCCATTGGAAATGATTCTAAAGTGCTGTGAAACCATGTTTTTATTGGGAAAAAATGAAAATAAACAGCAGACGGCAAAATTTCATTCAGCATTGTAAGGGTTAACTATATAACATTGTGAGAATTGCTCCAGTTGCAAATACAAATTTCTTCACTATAAAATAAAGTAGCGTAACAGATGCCGAACCTGTGCAACATTACCTATTTTTATGAAACTGGTCTTGCAAAATGATTCAATAAATGCATGGCAACCGAAAATCATGCAAGTTCACTTTAATTCAAATTGGCCCCATAATTATATATTAACTACCACTCCAAACCTCAAGCAATTGGGATGATGCCGAGAGTGACCATAGAAATACTTGAGCTGAAGTTAGAAAATTTGCTAAAGCTTAAAATCACCTATCGGTTTGAGCCAACAGCATTGTACTAGTATACAAAAATTTTCATCATTTAAAATGCATGTAGACCAATTTGGAATTGGACAAAGGACGGCAATAAAGGCTGGCCAAGATGAAGTGATATTCTATATGATGTGGATGGATACAGTATGTATATACATGCCAGATCGGATAAAAATATAAGCATCACAAAGATAATTGTTTTAGTAAATGGAGCTTTAATACAAACGATGTATTTTACATATGCTAACTTTACATACGCGATGGGTAAAATGTACGATTCTTGACCCTTTCACATCCGACAAGTAACTGGCATAGACTCTTCCGTGTAGACTCGAGAACTATTCTACTAATCAGAAAAGGGGTGTTTTTTTTGTCAGAAATCAGGAAATATTCACAAACTGTACATATCCTCATGAGACGGCTTGTTACGTGCGATCTCATCTGGACTTACACAGCTTGTAAACATAGGGACATCGGTCTGTACAGAGCTCCCGTTAAAGTGCGTAATTTGGAGGTAAATTTCTTATTTATCCATCAAAAATGGCAAGTTGGGAGTGCTTTAGAATCGTCTCAACGAGACTATTCTAAAGGACTCCCAACTTCCCATTTTTGATCAAGAAATAACAAAATTACACGCACAGTTGGTCAAATTACGCACCTTAACTGGAGCTCTGGGTTTGTAGTGTTGAAATGGTTAAAAATGTGATTATGATTACGAGGGCGATTTTATCCAATACTGGCCTGTACAGTGTATATGCTGATGAATTTGTTTATTGACAATTCTATGTTTATTCAGTTTTTGGCCGTATCAATTAACACACCGATGTAACATGATATACATCTAAGATACCTGCTCAAACACATAAGGAATGCTTCCCGAACTCAATAACCAAAATTGTAGGCCCTGCCTGATAAGCAGTTGCACTTAATGCTATGGAAAAGTTGGTATTACACTTTGTTGTATCCTGTAGTCGCAGAATATGAGCCTCCGTCACAATCGGTGCTTTCATTAATATTGGTTTTCAGGAATTCTACCAATATCAGGAATTGTTTGGTAATTTAAGCCCAATTCCTGTTAAAGGAAAATGAAAAGGTTTAACATACCACCAACAGCTAAGGTCATATACAGATGACACCACAGTTTAAAGTCTCAACCGACAGACCAGTGGGATGGAAATACTATGAAAGTAATTTTGATGCCCTCGGCCAGGTTTGAACCCACAACCTCAACATTGGTGGTCAGGTGTTCTAACCCCTAGGCCACAACCCATCCATTCCTGTTATTGAAAGCACCGATTATGTTGTACGTTCAGACAATTATTCCTACTGCCTTCACAGAATTCAACAAAATGGCTGATCACATTTTGGTAGTCACATAATCTCAGTAACTGATGTAAAACCTTCTGTTTTCCGACATGTACCCGTGATTACAAAACTTCAAGTACGTTCTCTAAATTTGTAGTGAAGCCGGTCGGAAACCCTAGACTGAACTGTAGCCTATTTCATCAAAATTGCGAAGTATACTTATCTAGCAAAAGTATACTTTGAAGGAGAAATTTTAGGATAAATTTATTAATTGTTATTATACTGAATTTATTACATTATCACAGCCAATTTGGCTGTGATAATGTAATAAATTCAGTATAATAATTCTGCATATTTTTAATCATCAAATATATGCAGTCGTTAGTTCCTATAAGAAACAATGCATTTCGGGAAAAATAAATGATTACTCCCTCAAAGTATACTTTGCTACATATTAAGTATACTTTGCAATGTTGGTGAAATCGGCTACAGATCACACTTTCGATTTTAAGCACGTGTATGGAGTTCTTGCCCAGAGATTTGTAATAATCACGAGCACAACACACATATATGAGGTGATTTGGTTGTTCAACGACACAAAAGCAACGCTTATATGAAGTACCTGTTGATCAGCATACACAGCAGGAAAAAACAACGATGGAAACCTCTTTTACTACTTCAACTACATGTAATATAAATAATCTTTGCAATATTATCAATATACAATTCAACAAACGGTGAATGAATGACGGGATTCGTGAACATAATGAATGCAGGATGAGGTGGCCTGGCCGTCTTATCAAACTCGCTAACTATACACAGCTGGTAGAAACCGGACTCTCATCTCCAGATATGAACACGAAATCGGGCATCCAGGGAGGTAACTCCAACAGGAATTGTATAACTCCAGTTAGCTGGAGTTCTACATCAACTCCCAGAGTTGTCCCCCTTCTTATGCAGTTGGAGTTTATGTATAACTCATAAAGGGGAATAACCAGATATCTACAATTCGCAGTTTTGAGTTATCCCCCATCCTTTGCAGCTGAAGTTGATGTATAATAACTTACTAAGGGGGATAACTCGAGTTTTAGAACAACTCCCAATTTGATTACCCCCCTTTCTGCACAGTTGATTTCATCACTGGCTGAGACACGATCGGAACTTGTCATGTTTAAAATAAAAGCGTGCTCATTCCTCCCATTTCGCTCTGTTCTTTCACAAAGATCTCGAAGTATTGGTAGATAATGGTCACGGCCAATAAGATTCCAGTTCCACTGCCGATTGCACCTGCAAGCCGAAATACAATGATATTATTAGAATGAACACAAACACATTTGTAACACAGTCGCACCGAAATAAAGGGCGGAGACTGTGGTTCATGCTAAAAAATTTTTTTGTAAATGTAAGCTTTATTGCCTTTCGGGTGGAAAAGGTTAAGCCACATACGCACAGGGATTTCGCTGGGGAAAAAAAATCAAATGGCCACTTCAAAAAAAATAAAATCGAAAATTGTCAATTTTTATCGCCAACTGTTTATTTTTATCGCCAATTGCGAAAGTGGCGATCGCCAGCGGAATCCCCGACACATACAGGATTTAGTTTTGTTGACAATTGAAATTCAGTTTGTTTTTCTGTAAACAACATCGCAGATATTATCATTTTAAATAAAGTTCTAGATAAAACGTTAACCGGTTCACATCTTATGCTTGGGTTCAAATGGTATCTTGTCACAGTGTTTTTGTTTGTTCTGAATTGATACAGCGACATTTTAATTACAGCAAAAATGAATGCACTATATACATGCATTTTAGACGACAATATGCAGGGATTCCGCTGTGGGGGAAATAAAAAAATTGCCAATTGAAAAAAATTTCAAACAATTAGCGATAAAAAAAAAAAAAGAATTCGAAAAAAAAAAATTGGATTTTTTTCTTCGAAAATTGTAATTTGTTTATTTTTATATCGCCAGCGGAATCCCTGAATATGCATGTTGGTTGCAATTTTACAAGTGTATGACAATAATAGAATAGTCATTTCCAAGTAACCTACCATATGTGGCTGTGACTGGAGAAATGGGGCTGATGGGTTATACGACCGGTTTAGATCTCAGAGTTCCAGATAAGCTGCATATTTGCTTAAATACCCAATTAAAATTGCCAAAAACCCGATTGAAATCAGAAGTAGCGAGTATCAAAAAGCAATACAAATGTTATGGTACCTTTTTCATGCTGCATAAAACAATAAACACACTACAATTATTGCATATTTTCTTATTTTCTAAGAAAATACATCTTGGTCTTTAATTAGAATTGTCTCCAAGGAGACAATTCTAATGAAATGCCAAGACTTGTTTTCTTTTGGAAGCAAAGTATTCAATAATTGCCGTCTGCTGATGTGTAAACAGTAGTGTTATTTTATTTTACCCAATTAAAATTTTGAAATACCCTATTGCTTAAGAAATGATGGAGTGACAATACTCAATTACTAATTCCTTATCTGGAGCACTAGATCTAGATCAGCCTGTGCATCTGCACAGCCTTATCAGGATCTGCTCTGTTTGCCATTCCATCAATGAAACACCCATCATGCTTCTAACATTATCAGGGTACAGGAGTGTGCTATTTGATCAGGAGCTACACACCCGCGTCATAAATATGTAATCATTTTTCAGCGCTCCAGATAAGGAATTAGTAATGGAGTATTGTCACTCCATCATTTCTGAAGCAAATGGATATTTCAAAGTTTTAATTGCGTAAAATAAAATATACTGCCAACGGAGATGAAATTGACATCTTAAATGTCAGTTTTGTAATTGACAAGTGTCATCTAGTAAGTTTAGCAGAGGTGAATCTGTAAAATAATATGACTTTTAGTACAATTCATTTCTCAGCAAAAATTATTTGATTGTGTGAATAGTTCAATTATAATGGGATTGAAACCAAACACGTGAATTGCATGCAAGTCTATGGGAAGCAGAACTTTTATTCCATATGTATGGCACGTGGGTGTACACCGATCACAAATCAGCCCCATTTCTCCAGTCGGTCTCAATTAACCTTTTCACCCCTAAGTAACTGAAATGGATTTTGATATGTTAATGTGGCAACCAATCCAATCGTCACAAAATGATTTTCAGACTAGTCCATTTATGACAAGGGGGTGTTTTTGTTCTGAAAAATATGAAAATTACTTGCAAAAAGTGCAGATCCTGATGAGACGGCTGGCAAGTCACTAGCCGGCTCATCTGGATCTACACTGTTTGCCAATACCACTATACAGACCTGTAGTGTTGAAAGGGTCAACTCTCACTATGCGGGAGACGAAAATTGTCGTCCGATGTTTTTCATGTTTGCCATAATTCTCAACAAAAAAAACCTCCTGTTTTGACAGCACATGAGAATCGTC
Source organism: Conchocele bisecta (assembly GCA_029237695.1). Lineage (NCBI taxonomy): Eukaryota > Metazoa > Mollusca > Bivalvia > Lucinida > Thyasiridae > Conchocele > Conchocele bisecta. The sequence goes on along the minus strand of CM055266.1, from coordinate 6,710,521 downwards.
TCCAGTGGAGACGATTCTCATGCGCTGTCAAAACAGGTTTTTATCGAGAAATATTAAAAATAAAACATTTCCAGCAAACGACAAAATTTAGTAAGGGTTAAGACTGGAGTACATATCAACTTACCCATGAAGTCGGCCATCACGGAGAGAGCTCCTATGCAGAGACCGCCGAATGCCGCCGCTGTTGGGATATATCTGTTCAACTCGTGGATCATCGACTTGTCGCGGTGACCCCGCATCACCATCTGCTGATCTTTCAATTGTTTCGCCACCTGCATAGTAAGTGTTGTTTTACAGCATGTGAACAGAGCTCCAGATAAGCTGCGTATTTGCTTAAATACCCAATTAAAATTGCCAAAAACCCAATTGAAATCAGAAGTAGCGAGTATAGAAAAGCAATAGAAAATTTGCAGAAAAAAATAAACAGACCACAAATATAGCATATTTTTTTCTTATTTTTCATCAAAACACATCTTGGTATTTCATTAGAATTGTCTGCAAGGAGACAATTCTAATGAAATACCAAGACATGTTTTCATTTCAAAGAAAACTTGAATAATTGCTGTCGGTTGATGTGTGAACAGTAGTGTGATTTTATTTTACCCAACTAAAATTTTGAAATACCCAATTGCTTCAGAAATGATGGAGTGACAATACTCAATTACTAATTCCTTATCTGGAGCCCCTGATGTGAAGGTAATTTATTTTAGCATCAGAGCACCAGATCAGGCGCGTATTGCCGTATTTTACGCATACATTTTAGCTGAATACCCACCAAATACAAACTACTCACAAAGTCACAATTTGAAAATACGAATTCCAACCCCCCCCCCCAAAAAAAAATACTGCGACACATACTCGACCATGTAATAAAATTACAACTAACAATACTGTGTTGTGGTATATAGCAAATGAATATTCTTGGAATAGTACCTATGTTATATTGGAAATACAGGTGATAAACCCATTTGCAACAAGAGTGCCGAAGGTCACAATAAAGTGTGCCAAACTTGGTTATGATCCATCAAGTAGATCGAATTAGTGTGCAGGACAAGGATACAGAATGCAAAAATTAAAAATGGCCGTCAAGGAGAGTTAAATCATCCAACATTTTTGAAAATGAATACGGTTCTTCGTTTTCCCAAGATTAACATGTGTAGCAAATATGGTTACGATCCATCAAGTAGAACTTGATTTAAAGCGTGGAGATGGATACCAAGTGCGAAAATTAAAAATGGCCGACAATGGGAGATACGATAAGCGAATACATATATTTCTTCGGGTGTATAAAAATTAAATATGCATATGGAGCTGATAAGCAGAGTGCAACTTACATCTTTAGCGCTGGAGCCAGACACATCTATCCAGGTCTTTGAGAAGAAGGCACAGGAGCCGAGCATGAAGAAGATGTAGAGTACGGCGTGTATCGGGTCCTCCCCTACGTGGGATAACGTCTCTGGTGGGGACAGGTAGTAACACAGGCCACCCACTGGGTACGATCGAGCCGGTCCACCCCCGCTCACATCCTACACAGACAAGGTAAACATTAATTACATAAAAAGATCCTTTTCAATGTCATAACATGGGTGTATTAACAAGTCGCTCTGGCAAAAATTGCACAAGAGTGAAACGGTACCTCGTCCGCTTTGGATCCCATGGTCGTCTGTTTTAACAAATCTGAAAAAGCATCGACTATCACGATCATACAGTGCAAACCTCTCTACAACAGCCACCCATGGGAAGACGCAAAACTGGCTGTTGTAGAGAGGTGGCTGTTGTAGGGAAGTTAATGCTGAATTAAATTTTGTCGTCCGCTGTTTCATAATTATCATCAGAAACATGCTTTGACAACAGTTTAGAATCATTTCCAATGGAAATGATTCTAAAATGCTTTCAAAATATGTTTTTATTGAGAACGAAGGCAAAAACAACAGCCGACGACAATTTTCGTGCTCAGGAGTCTTAAGGGTTAGATACAAAGGAAATCATCCATTTGGGATATAAAATAGCGGCTGTTATAGAGAGGGTGTTGTTGTAGAGGTGACCATTCGGGGAGGTTCGACTGTACCTATTTCTACGGTGGCCATTTTCGATAATGCGACGACCTCCATTTAACAAATCTGAAAAGACCTCAACCATAGATCATCCCCATGCAGGTTGACCAACACCGGACCAGCATTTCAGGAGAAGACGTTTGAAATTGTGGATGGACGATGGACGGATGAAAAGAGGTAACAATAGTCTAAACATCAATGTAAACGTGTGTAAACCTTCAATGTATGCAATAAAGCTAACACTTGTGCTGATCTTGTATGATATTGATGTAAACATGGTAAAAAAGAGCTCCAGTTAAGGTGCGTAATTTGGAGGTAAATTTCTTATTTCTCCATCAAAAATGGCAAGTTGGGAGTGCTTTAGAATCGTCTCAACGAGACGATTCTAAAGGACTCCCAACTTGCCATTTTTGATGAAGAAATAACAAAATTTCACCCCAAGTTGGTCAAATTACGCACCGTAACAGGAGCTCCGAGACAACAATTTAATATCGGCTCAGATTCTCCAAATAAGTTTTGTACACATGACATGTACTACAAGTCTTCACCTAAACTAGCCGTAGGAGACTGAAATTGTCTACGAGAATTATTGCAAAATCACTTCAAGAAGAAGTAGCGAACATGAAATTTGAGAATACTTACAGCCCAGACTCCTAATAAGTTGATGAAGAAGTTTCCATTGAATTTTGTGGCTAACATCTGTAAAAGAGAACAAGAAATTATAAATTAGGTGCAATATGACACATACATAGCTCATGAATATAGGGTTAACTGTATTGTAATTTTCAAATTTGCGGCGTATATCAGAAAATGATAGGTCGGAAAATCTGTTTATTGGCATCGGCAGTGGCTGTGACTGGAGAAATGGGGCTTATAGGATTTCTGACCAGTGTAGCTCCTGATCAAATAGCACACTCCTGTAGCCTGATAACGATCTATATTGCTTGTTCAAAACACGACGGGTGTTTCATCGATGGAATATCAAACAGTGCAGATCCTTATCAGACTGTGCGGATTCATAGGCTGATCTGGATGTACACTGGTCGCAAAACTCATAAGCCACATTTCTTCGGTCACAGCCACATTTATCTTTATTAATCAATTGATTCTGAAGTTCTGCCAACCATGTTTTTGTTGAGAATAAAGGCAAAAAAATGAAACAGCAGACGACAATTTAGTTACCACCATTCTAAGGGTTAGCCGATAACAACTGCGACTATAAAATGAACAATCATGCACTGACCTGTGAAATGACGTATAAATTGGAGACTAGAGCGCTCTGTAGAATGATGGGAATGTTCGACGTGTAGAACAGTTTGATTGGGTACGAACTGTACTGGCCGCGGTAACGGGCAGACTTGATTGGCAGGTCCACTCGGAATCCCTGAAACATATAATGAAGGTATAAGTTTCAACTCTTTCGCCCTTAAATAACTGGTGTGGACAGGTAACTATTTAGACTATGCAATTAAATTGGTGTTTTGCAAACAGGTTTTAAATAACATTATGAGCGGACTCATCGTTTATAGAAATTGCGATTGCAGCCTGTAGTGTTAATATTCAACCGCAACTACACAATACGAGACAAACCATGTAATTTTATTCCTAACAAGATGTGCAGTTTTTCATGAAAAATATTTACAGAAATGACATAGAAAGTTGACAATTTTAATAGCAATCCGCCCGCATTTGCTCTGAACATTCCGTCAACTTTCGACGTAATTTAGGAAAAGTACCGTAAATATTTTCATGAAAAATCACATACAATCTACAAACAGGAGAATATGTTTTATCATGGGGTGGGGGCGATGGCAGTGAACGACGGGATGTAATGCCCCAGTAATAGCTAAGGCAATCGAGACTGCAACTCAATTTCATGTCTTATCCGAAAGACCAGTGCCTTTTGCCACGGTAAAGTGTACCTGGAAGTATATGACAATTCCAAAGACGAGAATGGTGGCCATGAGGTTCATCAGGTTGGGCAGATTCTGTCTGTAGAAGGCCTCGCGTAGACCTCGCACCTTGTCCTGCTTTGTGGCTATCAGGTGGAACAGCGCAATGATCGCGCCCTCAAACTCCGTACCTGTAACAGAGATTGGTCAGTTTAGTCACAAGGCGATCCCCGGGCAGTGTCTCGCCCACTAAACGAGGCATTCACCAAGGTCAAGGTAACAGTACGAGGAAGTCCAAAGTATTGATACAAACGTCACGGTCAACAAGGTCACACAAATGACACTATGTGGATAATTATGAAGTTTGGTAAATATATGACAAACGGATCAGGAGATATTCACTATTTGATGTCAAATAGTTGCCACGGTCAATTTCAGCCGAATTACACTGGTAATATTTAGGGTTATTATTGTATCTAAAATTATACAGACAGTTTTATTAAGCAAAGTTTATTTCACACGCCCCAGGAACGTAAAAATTAATATTTGTATTTCAAATACCTTCCTTCACAGTTGGAATTTCGCACGCACTGTAATAAATTACAACGAGGAGCTAACAACCTACCTCTGCCAGTATTGACGGTAGCTGGACTGAATGCCTTCCAGACGATGGTTTCACAGATGTTCGTGGCGATAAACAGCGAGATGCCTGAGCCGAGGCCATAACCTTTCTGTAACAACTCGTCGAGCAGCAGTACAATCAGGCCTGCCACAAACAGCTGTAATATAACGGTCACATGGTCAATCAAGGGTGCCACTGGCCAACAAAAATTACCAGTTAGAGTCAGAGCTCCAGATAAGCTGCGTATTTGCTTAAATACCCAATTAAAATTGCCAAAACCCAATTGAAATCAGAAGTAGCGAGTATCAAAAAGCAATAACAATTTTGTGGTACCTGTATCATGCTGCAGAAAACAATAATCAGACCACAAATATAACATATTTTTTCTTATTTTCAATGAAAACACATCTTGGTATTTCATTAGAATTGTCTCAAAGGAGACAATTCTAATGAAATGCCAAGACACGTTTTCATTTCGAAGCAAACTATTCTAAATTGCTGCCAAACCATGTTTTTTGTTGAGAAAAATGGAAATTAAGCAATACACAGCATACGAAAAAATTTAATTCAGCATTGTAAGGGTTAATAGACATTGGCTATCAGAGGTGGAAAAGGGCACAAAACGGTACACGTATTGATTGGGTAGAGGTTATACTATACCTGAATGATGATGAGGAGACAGACGCCGGGCCCGACCTCGGACGGGTCACCATACATGCCGGTCATCACGTACACAATGGCCTGGCCCACGGTAATCACCATACCAAACACTGAAAACACCCGGTCACACGTCACTAACAGGTCACTTATATTGCATGATAAATCGCTGTTGGCAGTCGCCACTTAAAAGTAGTGATTGCGATACTTTATCCAGGGTTTTCAATAGTAATACATTTGGGTAGTATGGCCTATGTAACCTATTTTTGACAGAATGGCCAATTTTGCTGCATTATTCAACATATTTAAACTATTTTATGTTGATTGGCCATTTTGACCGTCAAGTTTGCAGCATATTGAAAACCCTGATTCACCTGGCCATAAATTTCATATGCACTAAGGTTCCCCCCCCTCCCCACCTCATTAGAGGCAAGACTTTAACCAAACCAGTAAAACACATTCACAAGAAAATTGGAAACTGTCCCATTATAATAATACAACATTTTGTCACTTATATAAACCCAGATTTCAGTATATACAGCTAGTGCGACTTACGTTTCTGTGCACCGTTGAAGAGGGCACGGTCCTTGGGCGTGTCCCCGACCTCGATGATCTTGGCGCCGGCGAGCAGCTGCATGATCAGGCCCGACGTCACGATTGGCGAGATTCCCAGCTCCATCAAAGTACCTATAGCCAATTTCACCAAAATCACTAAGTGCACTTTGAGGGCAACATTTTCAAATCAAAACAATGATTGTGATAATGTAATAAATACAGTAGTGACATTTTGTGGCTTTTAATATTTACAGAAGGAGCCACAGAGATCCAGATAAGGCGTGTATTGGTGAACTTATGCATCTATTTAGCTGGATATGCATTGATTTTCAAAAGCGTGAGTACAAAATGCTCGCAACAATTTGAAACTACTAGTATGTGTGCCATTAACCCTTAGAATAAGGGAAACAAAAATTGTCGTCTGCTGATGTTTTTAAATGAAAACAGGGTTTGGCAGCACTTTAGAATCATTTCCACTGGAAAGTGCTGCCAGACCATGTTTTTCTGAGAAAAATGGAAAATAAAAAATAAGTAGATGACACAAATAAATTAAGCCTTGTAAGGGTCATCATTCACAGGGAGACCGTAGTGAGTCGGTGATAGCGTTATGTCTAGACGTACCGCGACTAGAAGCCAAGATGACACGCTGCCAGTAGAAGGGATCGGCAGAGTCGGAGGACATGATCCCGAACAAGGGAATCTGACAACACACCAGGAAGATGAACAGCGTGATAGCGGTCCATAGCACCTTCTCTCGGAATTGGATCTGAAACACAATGAAAGCACATCTTATAAATACAGTGGAACCTCTCTAAACCGGACACCATGTGTGGTATTCAGGGGCCTATTTCATCAACATTGAAAGTATACTTTACTAGCAAAGTATACTTTGAGGGAGTAATCATTTATTTTTCCTGAAATGCATTATTTCATATAGAACTAACAAATGCATATATTTCATGATTAAAAGTATGCAGAATTATTATACTGAATTTATTACATTATCACAGCCATTAAATGGCTGTGATAATGTAATAAATTCAGTATAATAAAAATTAATAAATTTTAAAAAAAATTGAAAATTTCTCCCTCAAAGTATACTTTGCTACTAAAGTATACTTTGCAATGTTGATGAAATAGGCTACAGGTGTCCGGTTTAGAGATGTTCCACTGTAAATCAGGTACATGACCATTCTGTAATGTATGTGTGTGTTTTGCAATCAGAAACATACAAAGCAGCAAATACGTTTTGGACAATTAAACATATTAAATTTATGGAACTTTACTTTTGAAAATTTAACTTTTGATTTCTAGGTTTGATCAATAAAATCAATTGTTGACAGAATTTGATCAAAAACGTTGATCTAAGCGATGCAGAGAGGCTAAATTTACAACAAGACAATATCCATTTTGCATTCAAATCTTTCACATTTAGGACAGGTGTATTTTCCTAAGTATTCAAGCATACATGTATTATGGTTTAAAAGCTTCACCAGTTGCAAGTCAAAATACATGCAGCAATATTTCAAGTCTTGAAACGGGAGATAATCTATGATCCAAGAGTACGAGTAGAATTTTAAAACACATAAATTAATTTTGTGTAACTACACAAGTATCATACATACATGTACACCTGCTACAGTTTTAAAACCAGTTACAAGAATGTCGACGGACAGACAATGGTAACTCTAAATACCAGAGCTCCAGATAAGCTGCGTATTTTTTGCGTAAATACCCAATTAAAATTGCCGCAAAACCCAATTGAAATCAGTATCAAAAAGCAATACCAATTTTGTGGTATCTTTATCATGCTACAGAAAACAATAAACAGACCACAAATATACACATCTTGGTATTTCATTAGAATTGTCTCCAAGGAGACAATTCTAATGAAATGCCAAGACATGTTTTCATTTCGAAGCAAACTATTCAATAATTGCTGTCTGTTGATGTGTAAACAGTGTGTGATTTAATTTTACACAATTAAAATTTTGAAATACCCAATTGCCTCAGAAATGATGGAGTAACAATACTCAATTACTAATTCCTTATCTGGAGCCCTGATTGAGGTGGACATAAATAGTCACGACACCCACCTTTCTGTCTGGCTTGGCGATTTCTGGCAATACGGCACAGAATGGCCGTATGAACTCCAAAAACTTAACTGAAATAAAAAGGTTCAAGTCAGTAATTAAGCTAACAGTACTCTACAACAATTCTGATATTCATAAGTAACGTGTTCAGGAAATTCTAAAGACTTGTAAGTGGTGTGCAGCGATTTATTTACCAGTAAATTGTGCATCAAATACACACATTTTTATTATTTGATGCACTAAAATTCAGAAAATTCACTATTTTTCCATAGATAAAAAATACTTTTCTTCACAAAAGACCAATTTGACACACCAACCCAAAATGGTAGATAAAACATTGGGTTTGCTAATAAATTAAATAGAGAATATTTCATCGTACATTTTGAATCGTGGGAAATAATACAGTGGTGGCTTCTGCATAAAGTGAGAGCAGCATGGACACAAGTGCATTACGTCCTGCTATTCAAACATGTACAATCAAACATTATATTTATTACACTTCTATGTTGGATGCATATATGTATACATTGTACATGTATTTTGTCTATATTTGAGATTATATCAATGAATCTGTACACATTATTTGTTACACAACATATTCCCAGCATTTGACATCAAACAAGTAAATAACAGAGCTTTCATTAACAGCAATTGGAGTTATGAACATTTTTTTATTTATCTGGTTACTTGGTTCTATAGTCGCTTTGTACATGTACTAAAGTGATTCCGGTGTTTATTCAAAGTACATGTATCTCCACTGGATTCAACAACTATGTCTTCGTGCAGTCTATGTAATGATGAGACTACCAGAATAGAATGTTTTCCCCAATATCTGAACGGAAGCCAACCTTATGTAAATTAAATTGTAATTCATTTAGCCAGTCTAAACTTTCGAGCACTGAAATCATAAGCATTTTTTTTTGGCATTTGGAATAGACATTTACGAACTAGATAAAGTGAACAGGGGCTCACGTATACCCCCAGCCGCCTGCCTGGAATGACATAATTTTTTTAACGCAACTGTAATAAGTAATTTGACCTTGACAATCCGACTTACCTTTGCAGGGATAATGGGTTCCCCGAAACCAGGTGTATGATCACGTGGTTACAACAACAACAACGTCGCCCACTCCAAATTAAGTATTATTTGATATTTTCCTTAATATGCAATGGATGTTGATGAAATGTGGCGCAGCAAACACATCTTCATGAGTTGCATTTGGTGGTCTAGGGAGTTTGGCACAGACTTGTTATGTCGTTTTTGCGAAGAATCCATTTCCATGTCGGAAACACGGAAATCGATTCTTCGCAAAAACGACAGAAGTTTGGGCGAAAATAAAGAGACCACCAAATGCAGCTTAACAAGACGCGTTTGATGAGCCATATTACATCAAAATCTGTTACGTAATAAGGACACTATAAAATAATATGTACTTTGAATCGGTACTTGTTGTTGTTGTTAGTACTACGTGATCATACACCTTGCGAAAAGATGAACACAAATGTTACAGATGCAAATTTCTAAGTAATTTGACATTGGACATGAAGGCCGCATGGGTGTGGTATATGGAATGAAAATATGTATAATGATAAGGAATTAAATGAAGTTTAAGGTCAATCCGACTTACCGTTACAAACATAATGCATACCCAAAAACTTTAATGTGGATTGACGGAATTATGAAAACTATGTACCTGTCAACATATGCTGTATGTCGGGGGGTATAATAAAACAAATAATATACATGTATATACAAAATTTGAGCCATGCAAAACCCCTTGTAACGTTACAAAAGTATGAAGAACGATTTCGATGGCCTTTGCAAAATCCATTTCAATAACTTCTGTCTGCACCTTATCATCCCATGAAGAAGCCAAATCATTCACGGAATCCAACAGTTGTGTAACACGGGAACATCCTGACTGGCAGCAGTGTTGATCGAAAGAAAGCCAGAGCTCCAGATAAGGTGTGTATTGGCATATTTTACGCAATTATTTTAGCTGAATATGCATTGATTATCAAAAGAGGGAGTACAAAACATGCACAGCAATGTGAAAATACGCATTGATTTTCAAATCGAGTAGTGAAAATACTGTCATAAAGTTAAAAATTTACTTATTTGAGCTGCAAAAAGCAAACACTGTTTGCTTTTTGCAGCTCAAACAAGTGAATGTTTAAATATCATTTGTTCCCTATTTAGTAATGAAGAAAATCAATAATCGATTTGTAACAGTAAAAAACGCAATGATTTTGAAATCAGGGCGTATAATACTCTTCAGATACAAAACTTATCTGGAGCTCTGGAAAGCACACCGATACATTTTAGATAATCAAGCAGAATAGGTTCAAGAAGCTTTACAACTTAATATGTTAATGTAGCTGGTCTGTAGTTATTGCTGGATATTCTGGATCCTTTTTTGTGAAGTGGATTAATATTTCAATCTCGACAATCCCTAGGTACTGTATGTCTTGTGTAGAAACATTACAAAGGCTTAGTCGAGAACATCACCGACCCAATCAAGTTGGGTCGTGAGACTCGTGATAGGTGCTATTTGTTTATTGGCATTTTATATTTTTCAATAAAATTGAATATACAGCATCTAACTGTATAAACACCTGGATTGAACCATAGTTTACATTTACAAACATACACCAGCATTATATTGTTGATTTCAGTACAATTTTTCTCAGATATTCATGAATGAAAAATAAAAGAGTACTCCCTCAAAGTATAGTCCCAGTTCTCATGCATCCGTGCCTCTAAGCACATATATTCATATTGTGTGTTACATTATGATTAATTCCTGAAAATGTATACATCAACATAAAGTTTGAACACTTGACTACGAGTGCACATAAGGAATTCGCCAAAATTGTTGTTTATACAAGTCTTAGTCTCCAGAAATAACCCATCCAAGTCACCTAATTGATCTTGAAACTTCTCATCAGGTCTGTGCCCTACAACTCTTTTCACATTTGAGTGACATTCCTTAATCACTCATACAATAAAGGAGTGTTGCTGCCTAGATGCATCAAATTTAAATATGGTGAAGTCCAGATTCACCTAGAAATCAACATATATCACATTTTATGCATAATTTGCGAACAGACCCTCTTCAGACTAAGGAAGAATGTAGAGAAATCACAAAATATGTCGTAAATCACAATTGTATGTAACTGTAACTTAGAAATCTGTGGGAAACAACTTAATACCTTTTTAAAATAGTTTTCAATTAAAACTATTCTTAGAATATGCTTATTCACTAAGACTTGCATTAACAACAATTTTGACGAATTCCTTATGTGCACTCATAGTCAAGTGTTTGAACTTTATGTTCATGTATACATTTTCAGGAATTAATCAGAATATAACACACAATATGAATGTATGTGCTTAGGGGCACGGATCCATGAGAACAGGGACTACGTGGCTTATCGAAATTGCGACACTGTAGGTTCTGATTAAATAACACCCTCCTGTAGCCCGGTATTGCTTGTTCGAAGCATGACTGGGGTTTCATGTATGGAATAACAAATGTTGCACACACATTCACTGTAGTCTCCCTTTATAATAATGCTACATGTATATTAATCGCTTTCACGCGGAAATATGTGCTTATTGTACGATATATTGTAGAAAAAGTATAGAATCATAAATGTTATTTTTAATGAAGATTTTAGTAGATTTGGGTAACTCGTGCTGCCGACTGATGGAACTATTTTCTCGTTCACAGCTGGATCGCAAATCATAATATGATAAATATCTATACCAAGATTACCCTACAGTCTGAACGGAGGCAAAGAAGTCATTTTTCTAAATCATTTGTTAAATGTGTATAACACCAACACGTCTACCATTGATGATCGGAGATGTTTGGTCACAGTTTATAATTTTGTAATTGAAGAATAGTTGAAGTATGGTTCTTTCACGTTCTCAACTATGTTTTTTTATAATCTTCTATATATGAAACAATCCTGAAATTTTCATACAAATCAAAAACAATTCCTGAAAATCAATATTAATGATAGCACTGATACAAACTCAAAATTGTTCAAAAGACAACTTCTGCAAAAAACAGTGGACGTGGCATGCGATTTGCCAAGTCCTTAACGCCGATAATAAATCTACACGATTGGTATACAATTTAAATATTTATAACTTTACAAATACTTACTCCCCATCTTGTTCTTCTATTGTATTACTTTACTGCAATTTTATACTGACAACAAAGTGAACTATTCTTTAATTTTCTTCTACAAATGTGAGCGACACAACCCCGAGACGGAAGTGCCTGTTTTGAAAGGAAAGGTCACGTGACTGAAGACGTGTAAAAGGTTTACACAACATAACTCAAAATTATTATTATTTTTTACTTGTATATATAATTTATAGTCACTAATCAATAAACTAACTAAATGGTATATGCTAAATACAATTTAATCTAACTAAAATAAAAAATAAATACGTTCCCATCAAATGTTCGCTCGTAAGCAGATCAAAACGGCCCTCCGATTTTTTAAATTGATCAAAACGGCCCCTCTGCTATATCTCATAAAGATACACGGGTGGCCGGATTATCTCGATCAGTAAGTATAGGGCGTCGGACTGTGGATCGGGAGACCCCGGGTTCGATTCCCATCTCTGCCGCTGCGAATGGTCGACTCGGCGTGTCCTTGGGCAAGAAAAGGGTGTGGTCCTGATAATAGTCACCCATTTTTCCTGAAGGAATGTGCTAAGGAAATTTACATTCCACTGAGCAACATCTTCAATAAATCATTACAAAGTGGAATAGTGCCTATAAGGACTGGAAAGAAGCCAATACCACGTGCATATTTAAAACGGGGATTAAGTCAGAGCCTGGAAATTACCGGCCCGTTTCATTTACATCGGTAATATGCAAAATTCTTGAAAAACACATACGAGAAGCTATTATTATTTTTTTTTTTTCAACATTTGTCAATATGTAACCTAGCTACTATCGGACTGCCAGTTTGGATTTAGGAAGAATAGAAGCATCATCTTGCAATTGTTAACCGTTATGGAAGACTGGACGGAAGCATTGGATATAATGACCAGCAAATTCGATTTTCGGAAAGCTTTTGACAATGTTCCACACAAGCCTCCAATTCAGACTGTAACATATTGTATTTGCTTAGACATGTAGCCATTCTATACCATGTAATCTATCATGTATGTATATATAGCTCTCACAGCGACTGAAGCCACACACCATATTAAATAGTATTAGAGAGAACATCTTGCTCTTACTTGGGACATCCACGACTTGATTGTCAAGGACACAATACTACAACACAATATTACACGGACGTTGAATGAAATGTTATTGTATCTCGGGTCGTATATTAACATGGTTAACTAATTTTCTCAGTAACCGGAGACAACGAGTGATAGTTAATGGAAGCACATCGGGATGGACTGAAGTACTATCAGGAATTTCTCAAGGATCTATATTTTGACATATATATATATAGTCTGTTCATTATTTTTGTCAATGACTTACCTGGAGTAGTGGGAAATACATGTAGATTTTTGCGGATGATTGTAAACTATACAGAAATATATCATCGCCAAATGAACAGAGATTTAGATGAGCTCGGATTTAGTAACTATATATATATGAAAATTCTCAGTCATTGCAGATATGCTAATGAGTTAAGTGGCGGTCGCAGTGTCACTGTTTGCGGGATTAACTTTAGAAAAACACGCGGTACTACGCCATAAAAAAGTAGTTCAACAACAGTAAAACAGCGAGCTATCTTACCATTTCAGCGTAATACATGTGTTGTTTGCTTTTTTGTGCTATACATGCGTGTTATTGCAAAAGTTTGTGTATACTTTATAAACTATTAACAGTTATGTATTAATATGAGTTCTTTGGTATGTATGTTGATATTTTGCGCAATGATATAGTAGGGGGCGGGATTTCCCTGTGACGTTTTTCTTAAATGACCAATCAGATTAAAGCTTACATTCTGAACTTTACATAGGTCAATGGCTCTATAAAATCCGACATTGGACAGCGAAATGATGATGATTTAAATCAGAAACATTGTTTTTGGACAGTTACATACTGTTTTAATCATCTTGAGCCATCGATATTATTAATCAGTGTCCATTTTACTTAAAAAATCAACTAATCTATAATGAATTTAATAAAACAGTTCGCTCGGAAATCAAAACTTTCCAAAGAGGTGCTAGCAATTTTTTGATAATTACACGTCGTGTGTGTTAGCGCATACGCTGCCGACAGTCTTGCGACTTGACGTTACACAGCATATAGAGTACGATACACTTCACAAAGGAATCGTTGTCTTGAGTCTGAATAAGGATAATAATTATCTCTAGATTATTTGTATTATGAATTTAAAAAAGTATATTTAAATCATTAGATATTAATTTAAATAAATATTTCGGCATCATTTACTCAATAAATTAAAATTGAATGTGTAGCTGAAATGAAAGTGAAAGTAGAACGTTTGTGTAGGAGACTGTGTCAGGAGAAAATGGATTGATGACATATGTCACCAGTCTATAGTTCCTCGGCTATGACTGTGACAGGAAAAAAAGGATGATGACATATCGATGGTCTAGTAACATAAGGTCGTAACTGCTATGCTAAAGCATAGCAGTTACGACCTTATGTTACTAGACCATCGATATGTCACCTGTCGTGTTCCATGCATGACTGCTCGCTCTTGTTTGTAATTGTTGTAAAATATATAAAATTTAAACTGTGTATACAAAACTATAGATATACACCCCCGGCATACAAAGTATGTCGAGGGGTATATAGTTTTCGTAATTCCGTCCGCCCACGTTAAAGGTACATGCCCACGCAGTAGGCACAACATGTTCTTTATAGGAATTAAATAAGTGTATAATTATATGTCACTATTCCACCAGTTTTAAAAATGATGAGTGCCCGCTATACAAATATAATCATTTATTAATAATCAATTTACTGTTAGCGACGCGCGGCGGTAACAGTCTATTTTGATAATGTGCGGGGACGACGACTTTCACATCACGGCTTGCGGTGCGCATGCGCAGTATACTACGCGCGCCAGTAGGCTTCCCAATATATAAACAAGAATATCAACATGTCGAAACGTCCAGGACGGAAATTGTATGAAACGGCGTCGGCCCAAAAAAAAAGGCGAAATGTCTGAGGGACAGGCAGTACAGACGGAGAGAGAGTGGTTAATATTGGCGACCAGATCACCAAATGGAAAGAGTTACGTGGAGATTTAGATTTGGACTCGAACAGAGATTTTTCTTCTCAACTTCCGATTCTTCACTGCGCATGTCAAAGATGTGATATGATTGACCGTGTCACGTGACGCGTGTTGGTAAAAATAGCACGAGGTCGGAAAATATCCTTTCTGGTCGCGGCATATAAAATGCGATTTAACACCAATTAACGCGCGCCGTAATTAAAAATAACTCGTTAGTGGGTAGACAAATGGCTCATATAAGGCATGACAGAAAATGAAAAGTAGTAGTACAGTGTAACCTGCTGCGTGGGCATGTACCTTTAAAGAGTTTGGGTATCCATTATCTCTGTGACGGAAAGTCGGATGGACCTCAAACTTCATATACTTCCTTATCATCAACCATATTTTCATTCCATACCACACTCATGCGGCCTTCATTTCCAAGGTCAAGGTCAAATTACTTAGACATTTGCATCCGTACGATTTGCATTAAAGTTTTCTGCAACCGTAAATCAGATTGACTTCAAACTTCATATACTTCCTTATCATCATCCATATTTTCATTCCATACATGTACCACACCCATGTGGCCTTCTTGTCCAAAGACAAGGTGAAACTACTTTGAACAATCATGTTTGTCAAGATAAATATTGTTTTTGCAGCATTGATACTGTATATACTGATTCGACGAATATATTGATTTTAAATAGAGTATATATGATTGTGTGTGTGAAATATTAAAATGGTTGCCATGACAACCAATAGTATTAAACGTTCACATGTTAAGTGTATTGCAAGATGGTAACAGTACTCGGGTGTATTGCATTGATTTTCAAAAAGTAAACACCTTTTCAACAAATACTATTGTTTTGTGTTTTCCAATATTGGTTACCATGGTTACTATGGTAATGCATATATATTTCAGAACTAGTGTATAATAACATATGACAAATCAATATATCCTGTGAGTATATATAGTCGGGAAATTATTGAGCAAATGAAACTTGTATGTAGCTGACCATTTTAATATTTGCTGTCTCAACTACTGACAAGCCGCAATACATCTATTCCGCAAAGTTCCGCATCCTCCTGGTGCCAATTCTTAAGACTACAATGTACTTTCCAACAAATGAATTCTTAGTATATGTTTCCTCCACAAGCACGTACTGCTAAGGATTTCAGGACTTTCAGTCCTTTGATATAGGTATGGGAACATACAATACGATTTTGACTATGAAATGATAGATTACACTGACAATATACACATATTTTACTGAACGAGGGCTCCGAACGTGACTTGGGAGGGTTATTCAAGTCAAATTTGAAGTTTGATGAGCACATTAGTACATTGGTGAATAAAGCAAACAGTATTATTGGCCTTATTAAGAGAAATTTACATATGGATATAGATAGCTTTTTAACCGTGTACAAAGCGTTAGTGCGTTCCCACTTGTACTATGGAAATCTAATGTATTACCCAATAACTAAAAAGAATAAACAATTAGTGGAAAATGCCCAAAGGAGAGCGACCAGACTTTTTCCCGAACTATAGGGGTTATCATATGAACAACGACTTGCCCGATTGAATCTTGCATCATCAGAGTATCGTCGCCAGCGATTTTACATGATACAAGTTTTTAATATAATTAATAATATAGACGATATAGATGCAAGTGTATTCTTCAGCTACTCGGATAATCAGTTATAGCAGGAAATTGAATATACCAAGAGCTAGCAAAGCATTTCGATTGAACTCGTTCTCTCATCGCACCATCAACACTTGGAACAATTTACCAGCAGAGCTAGTGAATTTGGAATCAGTCATGTCCTTCAAAACACAGTTATATAGACCAGCTGTGGACCCATATCCGTTTTGATACATCAAAAGTATATTACTATTAAAACATAAAGCCATGAATGCAAGGACCGGAACCGGAGATAGTAATTAATATAAAGAAGAAGATGAGGGGGAAAACAAGCTATATACTCATAGCTTATTAAGTTCCCCAACAAACAAAGAAGCAGCAAGCAAGCAAGAACCAAAGAAGCAAGCAAGACAACTTCGTGCTAGCCTAGTCCTATCAGATGGGGACTTAATTAGTCGGTCCCGACATGCAAGGTCATCGAGCCAGTGCCGTCGTTAAATCAAAGCATTTACATGTATACATAGTCTTAATCACTTAATTGTTATCTTATACTTAAGGGTAGGGTTTGGCTCGCAGACCTCCCACACCCAAGCATTACTACTTGTCGTGGTAAGTCTGTCCAAGCTCTTTGGGATGAATTTACCAAGGGGCTTAAGAACAACATACAATATATAATGTGTCCCAACAAAGATAATCAAAAGTAAGTCTTTGTTGCCCTGGATAACCCAGGAAATATAGCGCACTGTCCGCAAACGGAATAAACACATGTAGGTATCCAGGCAGATAAGGACAAATACACCTGGTTATAGACAGAATATTATAAGACCTCATACAATCAATATATGGAGGACAATATTGGAGCCGACATCGATGAATCACACAAAGGTAAAAACAAAATGTACGTTATTCCCGTTCCTGAAAAACTCCAGATAGGACAATTAACCAAGGTAGTTCTCCACTCAAGCAAGGTAATTAATACTCTGGTCACTGACACAACTGCCAATTAAGGCCAATGTTCTGAATGCTCAATTTCAGTCTGTATTCACCCCGAATTCACCACTGAGCCTATCTCAGCTATGCCAGGCAAGAATACAGAACACCACAGACAACTCAACCATTGATGTAACCAAGATACCGTCTACATATGTAAATATGAACTCTGTCGATCATGCCTGAAATCGACATATCGACCAATTAACGGACTCATCAAACTGCTGAAGGGACTACAACCAGGTAAGGCGACATGCAGGACCTGACATGATTATATACACATCTAGTGATGAGGGAGCTGCGTGAGGAGATTGTACCAGTCTTGAATAAATAAGTAAGGTACCAAGAGACTGGACGTCGGCGAACGTTGCTCCCTTCTACAAGAAAAGTGATAAGTCAATATAGCTGCAAACTATCGCCCCATATAACTCACAAATTACCTTATGTATTACCCGCAACACGGATTCATGGAGCGTATGTCATGCGAGTCTCAGTTGGCCATGTTGATGGAAGACCTTCCGAGAAACACTAGTAAAGGTAAACAAACATATAGTGTGCTCATGGACTTCAGCAATGTGTTTGACATGGTGTCCCACGAGAGGTTGCTCTTCAAACTGCATAGATATGGCATCCGAGAAAGTGCCCTTGCTTGCAATTGGTTACGACAAACAGTGGGCGACGACAAAAAGTGGTACTCGAAGGCGAGACCTCAGCCACTATACCAGTAACATATGGGATGCCCCAAGGATTGGTTCTGGGCCAATCTTGTTCCTTGTATATAATAACAATCTGCCTGAAAGTATCATCTCGCAAGTAAGGCTCTTTGCAGATGACACAGCTGTATATCTGTCCTTAGACGACAAAGGCACAGACATTAACACACTCCATGCCGACATGAATGGGCTCCAGGCATGGTCTCTGTGTTGGGATATGAGCTTGATAACCCTTCAAAATGCCAGGTCATACAAGTTATCAAAGCCCGCAGCGCATTTCCCAGCACATACTCCCTGCATGGACACGTTCTTGAGACTGTCAGTAGTGCTCGCTATCTTGGTGTGGACATTTTCCAACAATTCCTCGTGGAATACCCATAGCAATCGTATATATAATTACCACAGAAAATCGTAACCTAGGGTTTCTTAGAAATGAATATTAAGACCAAATAACCCAATATTCGGTAGTGCGCTTACAAGGCTCTACTCAGACCCCAAGTCGAATACGCGAGTGCCGTTTGGGACCCCCACACCCAAAGTAATATCACAAAGATCGAAATGGTCCAGCACCGTGCAAACAGGTGGGTCCTTAACGACCACAGCTCATACTGAATCGTTAGTTCGATATTGGAGAAACTTGGATGGAGGTCACTTGAGCAGCGTAGGTCAGATGCTCGCCTGTGCCTGTTTTACAAAATTGTTCATGGTTTGGTGGCCGTCCCAATGCCAACATATGTGGAACATCATCCCATCAGACTATCTATGGGACCCGTTTTGCTATTTATTACTGGTGCCAAGTTCTACCTAGTTACCCATTCTCTTCTTCTCGCCTCCCGTGCACCGGGACACTGTGCTGAATTACAGGATCGTATTGGACCTAAGCAGTGTCCCATTTCGGCACACATATATACACATCTGTCCGTCTTGCACCAACATATATCACATAGCACACTTCAAAATTCAGTCTTGTATGCACTTATATATGTCCGGGTATGAAAGGTCTTCGAGCCAATACAGTTTGTGTGTTTCGAAGGAAAATAAACAAAGACCATTCATAACGTCCTTGCGCTTCATCATCATTTCGTAGATCGCATTTTCTACGGCGGCATGCTTATCTTCCGATCCATACAGCAGGTAGCTGATGCTTCGAAACAGGTATACCACCCTTAAATATAAGAATAAAAAAGAACAACAGTGTTATCCTATATAATGATGTTATTTGAGAGTTGGTTAGGACAAAGCAGATCAAGGAAGGAAGGATCCATATATGGTTGGTTTATGCAAGATATATGATATGATATGTTTTTGGGCCCAGCTACCATGGCTACGGTACGTCTTTTCGCGGCTTGTCGTTACATACGAAATGCTATTATTCGAATTTAATTGCGGCAACATTTATCTGTGGTTAGATGACAATAAAGATGACAATAAATAAAACCCTGGTGTGTTTGCTACAAAAAAAAACGTGTGTTGTTTTTCCTCTTTTTTGAGGTTGGTGAAGTGTGAAGTTAAAGAATATGTTTGGATAAAGATGTCAAAGTAGAATTACACATATTGTTATTAACCCGCGGGTGTCTGTTTAGTATCCCACAACTTTACCCATTTTAGTCGAGAAAACTTTGTTCAATGTTCTGCCCACTGTAAGTAGGTACCATGCCTACTGTATAATTAAGCAAAATAGAGACCAAGATACCACAAAAAGTGACACATGAACCAATGTAAAGAAGAAATTAACGCAATTTACCTCGTGATAAACACATCACATGCGCACAGCCGTGGTCGATGCGCCTTCAACGCGGTACAAACATGTACTCCACGATTAGCTGTATGCTGTCCCACAAAGGAAAGTACGGAGCCCCGCAGGATGGATCCCGGCCCCCCTCAATTTAACAATTCCCGGCCCCCCTCAATTTAACAATTCCCGGCCCCCCTCAATTAAACAATTCGTTCCCTTGAATCCCACGATATAACAATTCGTTCCCACTAATTAACAATTCGTTCCCGTGGGAACGAATTGTTAAATTGAGGGAACGAATTGTAATTTGGTGGGAACGAATTAATAATAAAAAAAAGCTACGTCCCCTGCGGGGCTCCGTATCGATGCGCCTTAAACGTGGTACAAACATGCACCGCACTCCACGATCAGCTGTATGTTGTCCCAAAAAGGAAAGCAACAGTGCGTGAACTACATGAAAATCAAACGAATGCAATCAATGCCTCACATCACAACAAGTCAGATACAATGACGGGTCAAGAACCATATAAACGTTAGTTTAGTTTAAACAGTATGTATTTCATACTCAACATGGTACATCATTACATGTGAAATGTACATGTTTTTGAAGCTAATAGCTTATATGAATTCATATCCATAAGATATAATTACAACTTGTTTACATACAAGGCAAAGGCATGTGCGCAAACAAGTACATAACATATATTGGTTTAGTTATAATTTCCATTATTTGTTTTTAACAAAATTATGCACATGTTGTAGGTTTCTGAAATATATTTAGTATACTAGCTAGTATGTTGATTGTTTTTGTGTTTGTTTTTTGTGTGCAAATTTTGTGATTGTGGTGGTGGACAAGTCTCGATTAACACATCGCTAAATGGTATTAAGTATAAGCGTTAGCATATAAACGTTATTTGGATTAACTGACATCTGGTGACGTTTGTTAATTACGTTTTACTAATGTAGCCACAGGACAGTTCATCATATAGTTAATGCTAGCTCGAAACCATTTGAAGAGCTCTCTAAATATTTAGAGCTAGCTCTAAATATTTAATTTAGAGCTAGCTTTAATTATTTGAGTTAATGTAGATTTGGCGTTCCATATATATGACCCTCGACTGAGCACAAGTAACTTATGAAGTAAGTATCTGCATGTATCCATCGATATGCGACCAGCGTAATGCCAGACAAGCACACGCTCTGATCAGGGTTTACGCTGGTCGCCATTCTATGAATTTAATATGTTTTTGTATGTATCTGAATAACACATATGTATACACATAGGCATTACATTGCATTACATTATACACAATCAACTGGACACCGAGGTGTAAGGACCTAATTATCACCTATTTGCTCTGAGGCATTGCCACGGCTTTGCTATTTGCGAACAGATTGATAGTGCTTAAATATTAATTAACTATTCACAGGAAAATGGATATAGGAAAATAAAACACGGTGTTATAGCAATTGGATACTGGATATTGGATAATAAAAACGAAGTTATAGCAATTGGTAAGAAATACTTTTGTTAAACAACGTGGAAACTTCTGAACCTGAGTTCGCACTAGCGTTCCATCTTCGGAGGAGTACAAATGATAGTGTAGCTTGGACAAATAGTAGAACGTAAAATAAATACATATACAACACATCAAATTAAACGAAAACAAAATGGCGCCAAACAAACGGCCTAGGGATGATTCCAACATTTCGCCGTCGGGACGATCCCCGCCAGCGAAAACTACAAAAGCCGGGGGCGGACGCTCGCAATTAAACAGGGGTCAAGCCATCCCGAAAATCACAACTAACTTCAAAGTAGAGCTAGTATTCGCATACGCAGGCAGCAACTTAACCACACGTCAGTTCCAAACCGACCTGCACGCCCACCTCGGAAATAACATCGACATCCAGGATGTCAAATGCTCACAGAACAAATCAGCTGGCAATAACGCCATTAAGGTTACACTGCCCAGCTACTGGGAAAGCCGGGCTAAACTATATAAAACAGGCCCCATGTGTGAACGTCCGCCTAATTAGGTGACGAACAATGCCAACACAAATACAGATAAGCCAAACAAAGCCATCTGACAGCAAATCAAAGCAAACAACAGGGGTCATAGAACACCCCGATCTCAGCCGTAAAATGGCGGATAAAGAATTAATGTTGGCGCTCAACGCCAACCAAAACAAAATTACTAAAGCCCATTTCCTGGGCAAAACAGGCTCAACAATGCTTATGACATTTAACGAACACTCACTACCATACGCCATTACTCCAGCCTAATTTATAAATATGGGGCAGGAACTAACCGTACGCCCAACACGGTCAAAAGCGGTAAGATGCACAAAGTGCCAGAAATTTGGGCACACAAACAAAGGTTGTAAAAACAATACGATTACATGCCCATACTGTGCGGGGAACCACACATACGACCAATGCGAAAGCAAAGGTTTTACCCGATGGTATTACTGCAATAATTGCCACGGAGCGGGCCACGACCATAGGGGTCACGGTACTGGCAGCCAGAAATGTCCGGTATACATGAACTACGTAGCTCAATTAAACTCAAAATACGAGGCAAAGCAAATGACGAGAATGGCTCTCAAAGAGCAAATACACAATGTAGGCAAAGACGAGCAACAAACAAATGCTCACCCAAACCAAATAAACGTTAATAATGTAGACAAAAATCTACCACATCAACGTAAAAACCAAAAATGACGTCAATGACGAAAAATGACGTCCTAAAACTAATCCAAGCCATAGACTCGGCTATCTCCGAGAAACTAGGTTGGGAACATCATGGGATGATCACGCAAATCGCGAGAGAAACCCTGACAGCAGAAACACCACTAACGTCAACCCCAAACAGGCCGGACAAACACATAGAACCTACAAACCTTTTCTCACAGGGGTTCACAGCCACCCCGAAAAACAGAAAATAAAACAAAACAACTGAAACCCGGACCTGTTCCCGGACTCACAAAAAAAAAACAGAATTCATAAAAACACTAACAAATAAGAAAACAACACAAATCGCGAAAACCAATGACGTCGAAATGATGAACGTCATTTCGACGCCGTTTGTTGAAATCGTCAAACGTGGAAATATGAATAGCTCAGAAAACATCAACTCCCTTAACATAACTCCAACAACAAAAATTAGAAAAGATGAGTCGTGGATAACGAATGACGTCGATGATGACGTCAGCAATGACGGTGACGTAAACACTGACACACCAAAGCAAAATAAAAAATTGCAAAACACGGGGTCTCCTCCAAAGCAGAAACAATTGGGGAGCACCGCCAAATACAACGAAATGGAACAAAATAGAAAACAATAAAAATCATAACTAAAATACGCAAAGAAAAATGGACAAAGATAACGATAAACGAGGCAAACCCCTGACAATCCTTCAATGGAACTGTCGGGGTTTTGGGGTCACCAAGGGGGAACTCATAAACGCGATCGAAATTAACATAATAGATCCAGACGTTATATGTCTGCAAGAATACTATAAGGAAGTCAGTCTGAAAGGGTACACACTGGCTTCATTTAATGCTAACAAATCAAAAAAATCGGGCACCGGCATATATATAAAAAATGGCATTGCTTATCAAAACATAAAATTAAATTATATCAAACAAACAGACGACACATACTATAGTGGTACAAAAATATTAGGTGACAAAGGTAATCTGGATATATACAACATATATGTATCGCCAAGATACACATCATCTCTATCCGAAAACCTAAACATTATAAACAAACACAAATAAAACACTAATTGTAGGCGACTTTAACGCGCACAACGAACTATGGGAACCAAGCTGCACAACGAAATGCAAACGCGGCATGGATGTAATTCAATTCCTAGAAACAACTGATTACGCTCTACCAAACGACGGAGGGGAGACATATGACACTTCCCACATACCAAATAGCGCAAGAATAGGCACCACCCCTGACATCACACTGGCCACCGTCCCCATAGTAACGGAAGCCACCTGGACCCCTCTTGAATCCACACTAGGAAGTGACCACCACCCAATAATTATTAAACTATTTGCCCATGTAGATCGTAGCACCCCGGCAGGTATACCAAAATGGAAATTTGATAAGGCAGACTGGGAAAAATTTCAATCAATGTGTAAAGAAAACCTCAATATAGACCCCAATCAAAATTGTAACAAGCACAACGAAAGATTCATTAATACGCTTTATGATATAAGTAAAGAATGTATACCACAGACAAGCGGAAAGGCGCACAGCCGTCCCGCCAATCCGTGGTGGACGGATGAATGCACAGATGCGATAAAAAATAGACAAAACTGCCACCGCAGACTAAAAAGCGCTTTTAAGCATGCAAAAAAAATATGAGACTGAAAGAAAGCATACAAGTAACAAACTAACAGAGTTAACAATACAACGCAAAAATGAGTATAATCACGCAAAGATACAAGCAAAAATAACCCTTCAGACAGCAAGAGAATTAGGATGGAAAACATTTATATCGCAAATAACTAGCGACAAAACAAACAAAGAAATCTGGGATAAATTTAATAGACTAAGGGGAAAATCCATTGTACGAATAAAAGTATTAAAACACAACAATAAACTAATTATTAACGATAATGACAAAGCCGGGGTGCTAACTGAACATTACAAACACGTATCAAGCAACGAAAACCTCAATAACACATTCAGACGCAATAAGGAATTACTAGACCCGGAAATAACCGCGAAAACAAAACGCGAAAACACACTCGCACCAGACGAAAATAATGACTACCTCAACCGCGATTTCATAATGTCAGAACTCAAACACTCGCTAAGTAAAAAGAAAAATTCTGCACCCGGAGCAGATCAGATTCACTACAATATTTTGAAAAATATACCATATGAATCACTACAAGCACTGTTAAAACTAATTAATGCCTCCTGGGCTAGCGGGTCCCTACCCACTAGCTGGAAAGAAGCAACGATTATACCAATACTAAAACCGTTTAAGGATAGTGAATTGCCAGCATCATACAGACCAATATCTCTAACATCTGCAATATGCAAAATAATGGAGTCAATGGTAACAAATAGATTAAAATCACATCTAGAAACAACGCAAAAAATAGGACCGGTACAATCAGGCTTTCGAAATAACAGATCAACCATAGACCAGCTAGCACGGCTAGAAACGGTTATTAAAACGGCATTCATGAAAAATACAAAACGACGCAAATTCACCGTAATGGCAGTTTTTCTGGACCTCGAAAAAGCATTCGACCTCATGTGGACAAAAGGAGCCATTGTCCAACTTACAAAAAGAGGCATTAATAACAGAATGCTTAAATGGATAGACAACTTCCTAACCGGTAGGAAGATAAGAGTAAGGATAGGAACAGAACACGCGGACTTTACAGATATCGACAACGGCAGCCCACAAGGTAGTGTGAAAAGTCCGATATTATTTAATGTAATGATTGACTCACTATACCAACAACTCCGAAAGTCAGATGTGGATATATCACAATTCGCAGACGACTCAGCCATTTGGCACGTGCACCATAAACTAGAGGTATCTCGAAACAAATTACAAACAACGCTAGACATAATTGAAAAATGGCAAAATACATGGGGCTTCAAAATCTCCCCACTAAAAAATGAGGCAGTAATTTTCCACAAAAACTCACGTACTCAGATACACAAACTCACATATGACACCGCCCAGCGACAGTACTCCACAAGCGCGGGACCAATACAAATCAAAGTACTGAAAGTACTGAACATAGGGTACTACAAGATTAAACTAGATTGATTGCTTGATTGATTGCTGGTGTTACAGTTTCATTAACCCTTAAAGGTACATGCCCACTCAGTAGGTACAAAATGTTCTTTACATCAGAGACATCATCTGAGACATTTCCTGGCAAAATAAACATTCATGCGCCATTATCCCACGTACTGATTGGCATTATTATACATGTTATATCAGACGTAAATTTACACACTGATATGAGGGGCGATAACCGTGTTTGCTTAAAATGTTAACGGACATTACTCTTTAATCTCTGTATTTATTTTATGATGTGCAATGACCATACTTTAAAATCTGTCAAAAATATATTATTTTTTCAGGTGACGCATTTCTTTAGTATAAATAATTAAAACATATCATGCCTCATTTGCATATGAACATAGCCTGATACCACCGCGCGTGTCACTATCAGTAAAATTAAATATTTACTAAATGATTATTATTTCTGTATAGCGGGCACTTGTAACGTTTAGAAACTTGTTAGATTTTTTTTGTCGTATTTCAGTACTTGCAGTGTTATACTGTCATTAATGTGTTCCCTGACTGTAAGTTATCACCTTAAATACTGACTTATTGAACCCCTTCCATGAACGTAGAATTGACACTCATGTTGGCGTGTATTGGCCACCATAGACAAATGTCAATCAGGCCGAATTGAGGAATGTCACTAAAATCCACTGTAGATCCATCGATATAGAGAGAGAATGAGGATTAAACATCAGTTAGACCTACACGTGCGAGTTTTGTTTCGCACAGGTGTCGGGTGAGTTTAAAAATAGGCTGTCGGAAGGTCAAACTTGATGTAGTTTGTGTGTTAAACGCGTCGCTTGTTTCGGAGAGTATTCGGAGGGGAGTTAACTCTGTTACTAAATTTAGCGATGACCGCACGATTTGTGCTGCAAATGGGGGCAAATCACGCGCAACAAAATAATCCGATGTATTTTTGTACGTAGAAACAACCGTGTTGATATTGTGCAGTGCAAGTTTTTCATAATATTATTTTCAATTAGTGGTTGCGTATGCAGTTAAACGTTTAGTAACACAATGCATTTTGTTGTTATGGTTATTCCAAGATATCACTACGGACGTGCCCATCGAGGGGATCTGGGGCGTGGCTAACTGTCCGACGCGATTCTAAGTTGTCAATCACAGGCGTCCGCACCACGGGGGGTCGTGGGCGGGCCAAATGATCCCGCTCGATCGCAATACATACGGATACACATGTACCCTATGTAAAAATGAGAATAAATGGCCAGGACATCCCATACAAACGGCAAGCTAAATTCCTCGGAATGATCCTAGACGACAATCTAACGTGGCGAGCACACATTAATTACCTAATAACAAGGTGCATGCGAGATTTAAACCTGATAAAACTAATCTCAGGCACCTCATACGGCGCGAACAAAAAAGCGCTACTGCTATTGTATAAAGCACTAATATTATCCAAACTAGCTTACGGTAGTATACTATACCACGGAGCAAATAAAACGCAACTAATAAGGCTAGAAAGGGTACAAAATGCCGCGCTTAGAGTAGCAACCGGGGCTTACAAAGCAATCCAGCAATCCAGCAATCCAGCACATAGATGAAAAATGGTCTGAAACGCTACAGATATACACAGATGGAAGCAAAAATCCGGAACTAAATACCACCTCCGCCGCCTTTGCCGTACCGGAACTAGATTATAAGGAACAATACAAACTCGACCCTAAATTAACGGTTTTCACATCCGAACTGATAGCCATAGAAAATTCGCTAGAATATAATATAAAACAAAACGAATATTGCAACACCGTCATACTAACTGACTCACTTAGCTCTGTCCAGGCCATCAACTCTGGACACTCTAAGACCAGGCCAGATAAAATACATCTCATAAAAACCTTAATAAGCGAAAACATACGACTAGGCAAACAAATAAGTATAGACTGGGTACCGGAACTATAAACCTGATAAAACTAATCTCAGGCACCTCATACGGCGCGGACAAAAAAGCGCTACTGCTATTGTATAAAGCACTAATATTATCCAAACTAGATTACGGTAGTATACTATACCACGGAGCAAATAAAACGCAACTAATAAGGCTAGAAAGGGTACAAAATGCCGCGCTTAGAGTAGCAACCGGGGCTTACAAAACAACGAGAATAACAGCATTACAGGTAGAATCCGGTGTAAAACCGTTAGAACTCAGACGCGAACAAAACACGTTAAAATACTGGGCCAGATCAACGCCACACGGGCCAAACCTACCCATAAACAACTTCGTGAAACCAAATGGAAGATACACGCGCCAAGAACTGATAAACCAAAATCATAAAGGAAAAA
Organism: Conchocele bisecta; assembly: GCA_029237695.1. Lineage (NCBI taxonomy): Eukaryota > Metazoa > Mollusca > Bivalvia > Lucinida > Thyasiridae > Conchocele > Conchocele bisecta. Next base: position 6,682,180 of record CM055266.1, on the reverse strand, counting down.
AAGCGATATGTTACGCAATGAATGCACAAATACTAAGCAAAGATGTGGGCCTGGATGGCTGCGAAATACAGCCATACCAGGTTAACATCCCATACTACCCACACGAGATCACGGCGCAAAGCGAACTACATGGCAATATACCAAACAAACGACAAAACCCATCAGAATGCCTTAAGCAAGCAATCCAGCACAAAGATGAAAAATGGTCTGAAACGCTACAGATATACACAGATGGAAGCAAAAATCCAGAACTAAATACCACCTCCGCCGCCTTTGCCGTACCGGAACTAGATTATATGGAACAATACAAACTCGACCCTAAATTAACGGTTTTCACATCCGAACTGATAGCCATAGAAAATTCGCTAGCATATAATATAAAACAAAACGAGTATTGCAACACCGTCATATTAACTGACTCACTTAGCTCTGTCCAGGCCATCAACTCTGGACACTCTAAGACCAGGCCAGATAAAATACATCTCATAAAAACCTTAATAAGCGAAAACATACGACTAGGCAAAGAAATAAGTATAGACTGGGTACCATCACATGTAGGGATCCCGGGAAATGAACTCGCGGATGCGGAAACAAAATCCACTCCGCGAGAAATATACGCAATTATAGACGAAAACATGTAATCAAAATGGCAAAAATTATGGAATGACGTACCACAAACTAACTTTCTCAGAGGTAATTGTCCTATAATACCACGCAAATGTAAGCTGTATAGCACAGATCGACGGGCTGACCGAATCATAACACGCCTAAGGCTAGGTACAAACGGAATAAAAACAAATCTTATAAACACAGGAGTTATAGAAACAATAGACTGCGATAATTGCGACGACGGAATGCCCGAGCATCCATGCCACTATTTCTTTGACTGTCCAGCATTCGAAGCGGAGAGACAAGATCTAGAAGCAATATGTATTAAGCACAACATACCCGCCGACCCATATAGCTTGATATTCCCACCGGCGGAGGCGGAAGAGGAGGTCTATCGCGCCATATTAAAATGCATTAAAGAAACCGGATACTGGAATAAAATATAATAACCTTAAAACAAGGAGTACTGTCATGACAATAACAGCCCACACATAGCCCACACACAACAACACACCCTACAAAAACCACCACCAGTCTTATGTCTCCTCTCTCGCGCAATATGGAGGGGGGAAACAACAACAACAACAACAAAACGAGGAGACGAGCAGAAATGGACGCTGAACGTCGGACCCTGCGCCGCGGAGCCCTAATGGTGTGGAGGATCTGCCCGTGCTGTGCCCCCCCCCCCCCCCCCCCCACGACCAGGGTTCCATATAGGCGCAGGTACAATCAGAGATGACATGAAACCGCGGATCCATGTCACTGACTCCTTAAAAACATGTGAGGGATCCGCCTACGCCAAACCGCAACAGATTGAGTGGGATAATTTAAACACAATAATGTAACACGTTATATTATAGCGACCAGCCGCCGTGCTAATATGCAGGTAAAACAAATCTCATTATAAGTACAGGGTTGCTAAGGCGTGTGTACCTAATACGTCACATCACACGAGCCCAACTACTATATAATGGGAAATGCAAAGAAATAACCGCATATGTGGTCGCGAAATAATATATACAGTGGGACCTCTAGGCCGGACAGGCGTTTTTATGGTGTCCGGTTTGGAGGGGTTCCACGGTATTCAGTGAGCCCACCAAACCGCAACAGACTGAGCGGGATAATCTAAACACAATAAGGCAACATATTAAATTATAGCGACCAGCCTCCAGGCTAATGTGCTGATAAAGCAAATCTCATTATAAGTAAAGGGTTGCTAAGGCGTGTGTACCTAATACGTCACATCATACGAACCCAACTACTATATAATGGGAAATGCAAATAAATAACCGCATATGTGATGTGGTCGCGAAATAATATATACAGTGGGACCTCTCTGGGCCGGACAGGCGCTTTCGTGGTGTCCGGTTTGGAGGGGTTCCACTGTATTCAGTGAGCCCAACAAACCGCAACAGACTGAGCGGGATAATCTAAACACAATAAGGCAACACGTTAAATTATAGCTACCAGCCTCCGTGCTAATGTACTGATAAAGCAAATCTCATTATAAGTAAAGGGTTGCTAAGGCGTGTGTACCTAATACGGCACATCATACGAGCCCAACTATTATATAATGGGAAATGCAAAGACATAACTGCATATTTTACCGCGAAGTAATATATATTCTGTGAGCCCACGAAACCGCAACAGACTGAGCGGGATAATTTAAACGGGCGCCGGGCCGACATGTGAGTTAAGCAAATATCATTATAAGTTTAGGGTTTCTGAAGCGTGTGTTTCGATAACAAGGACACACCGGCAAGAACCTAACAACGTTATAATGGGAAATGTAAAGAAAAAACACACAACTTGACCCGGACGACAGCGTGATTTTCGACAATATAAACATGTACATTGACCGGCCCGACAGGGATTACATGTACTCTTTCTTTACAGCCTATGTAAATAGATCGACGAAATTGTATCATGCACACAGGAAATCACGAGCAACAACACAAATAATTCATGCCATTCTCTTGCAGGACAATGTACGTATCGCAACATAATCAAACAGGTATAACAACATACTATAACAACATACTATAATCAGACAACGACTGAACAAGACTGTACTGTCAAACAATGAATGCCTGTGCTGGATGAACAATGATATGTCTAAAACGGCCTGTATGGACGCAAGTCCGGGTATAGCAACATGGAAACCCTGGTGGGAAATCCCACTCGGGGCTACCAGCACCCAACACGCTTACGACAATATCACAATCACCAGCATCGAAACTCATTGGACATGTCTAAGAAACAACATAAGCACCACTTAATCAAAGGCAACAACAAAACAAATGCAAAATTAACGCAACGAAAAAACAGGAAAAATGTCCGCATCCGACCTGAGAGTAAACACCATCAAGCTACACAAGTACTAAAAAAAATAAAAAATGTAAGACTATAAGAATAATGGCAGAATAATCAGCACACACTGAATTTCTGGGGCCTGAGGAACAATGATATGTCTAAAACGGCCTGTATGGACGACATGTCCCGGGTAGCACTATGGAAACCCTATGGTTAAAACCTACAAAGGGCTACCAGCACCCAACACGCCTAGGACAATATCATAACCCCCCGGTCTCGAAATTCATTGAACATACTAAAACAACCAGTACTGTATATAATCTCACATGTCTTTCTATTCCAGGTTATATGTACAAATGTAAATAAGAAATCACAAACATATGTTATTACGAAATAAAGGCTATGCCCATGACAAAGAGTAAAAGGCTACATGCACTCCGCCTCAGCCATACAAGTAAATACAATATACTCGTCCTAAAAACTACGACAGAGTCACAAAAACCGTCGATACCAGCCAACATAACAACTTAAACCACAATGATATAAGATTAACGAATGTCCAACTCCAATACAGTGCAAATCCGAAATTGAAGGCACAATGATATGTCTAAAACGGCCTGTATGGACGTCAAGTCCGGGGAGCGATATAAAAGCCCTTGGAGAAATCCTACACAGAGCTTTTAGCACCCAGCACGCTTAAGACAATATCAAAACCGTCAACCAGGAAATGCATAGAACATAATATATCAACAAACGAATTGCCACCAAACAAAGCTAAAAATAGGCAAGAAAAAACTAATCTTCGAATCCGACCTGATAGTAGACACCCAAACATGTCTACTATCAGGCACGATATAAATATTCTCAAAAACATTACACGCTAAAAACAGTGTAAATCACGGACGGCCAGAAGAACGCCCCGGTTGGTATGTATACTTGTATGGTCATCTCCAATGCCCACGGAAGTCATACACATGACCAAAGTGAGCATGAGAAGTGGCCCCAGCACACTACGTCATACGTTATTCCTATAATAGGAAGACACGCCAGACATAGTTGCTGGGCAAAAGTAGCCATGGGCGAGCTACGACACCCGCAAGGGTGTTTGAGTGCATAGTAAGCCCAAGTGTGGCCCTGAGAGGGTGCCGTTTTTGTTTCCAAATTTAAACGACACGTGACCCATAACTCATGGGTCACTACGGTTTACTGCTGCTGGTGTACGGTGTCTCACATAGAGTACAGCCAGGACCGAGACGAACCATCTACGCGTCGAGGTGAAAACGGGACGACGATATGACAACAATAGCGGACCCCACCCGGGGAACGCTGGGCAACGAACTCAGTGGATCTGAAATCCCTGGGCTAGTTAGCCACCATACCACGACGTCTACCTACACATCACACAGGCCAGGCCCGACCCGTGATGACGCCACTGCGCCTCCTGCCAACAACAACAACAACAACAACTAAATAAAGGTCCATTGCTTGCTACTCTCGCTGGGTATATGTCTCCCCCAAGTCCCAAGCCCCACATGAGCACGTCCCGCAGGTCTACTTAGGACACAAATAGGTCACATAGACATGCACCGATCACACGTAAAAATCAACTAAAATCCACCCAGGCATAATAAGCCGACACCCTTATGGTAGTCGGATGTCACGAAAGCCTGTTACAAAGTTCAAAACTTTAGTCCAGGTATGATCAGCCTGATGCAACGAAAAGCCTGACAAACACACATACACACACACATACAGGCCACAACGGGCCACAGTAAGGAAAGGGCACACTGGTTCCTCACCAGGAGCCCTGGCTAATACTGGTTCTACCCAGGAACACAGCAAACTATGCGGAGCAATCCGCGGGTAATCCCTGCCGCCGTGTCGGGAAACCCTTAAATTCGATAAACAACAACAAAATGTATACACCTTTGATTGAATATGAACACAGGATAATCGGGATTTTCATTACCCAGTCTAAGCACAGAGGTATAATAATAGACATTTAGTAGCAGTTTTCGGTTTCCATTGCAAGCTTTACTTCTTTGACTGTTTGCGCGTTTCTAAACATAAATCAGGGAAACAATAACCATTCTTCTGTGTGACAATAAACACGTGTTATAAGAGCAATGTCTTCATTGCTGTATCTGTGGCTTAATGTGCTACAGCGCTCCAGATAAGCTGCGTATTTGCGTAAATACCCAATTAAAATTGCCAAGAAACAAAATTGAAATCAGAAGTAGCGCGTATCAAAAAGCAATAACAAATTTGTTGTACCTTTATCATGCTAAAGAAAACAATAAACAGACCATAACTATAGCAATTTTTTCTTATTTTCCATGAAAACACATCTTGGTATTTCATTAGAATTGTCTCCAAGGAGTCAATTCTAATGAAATGCCAAGACATGTTTTCATTTCGAAGCATACTATTCAATAATTGCTGTATGTTGATGTGTAAACAGTAGTGTGATTTTATTTTACCCAATTAAAATATTGAAATACTCAATTGCTTCAGATATGATGGAGTGAAAATACTCAATTACTAATTCCTTACCTGGAGCCCTGGTGCTATAAGTAATATTTAGAGTACGGTCCGTCAGCATGTACGAAGAGATAATCTGCGAGCTTCAACGAGCGGATTATCGATCATACATCCGGACAACCGTACTCTAAGTAATTTGCCACACCCCAATACATGTACCATGTCTGTAGCCTATTTCACCAACATTGCAAAGTATACTTTTCTAGCAAAGTATACTTTGAGGGAGAAATGTTCAATTTTAAGAAAAATTTATTATTTTTTATTATACTGAATTTATTACATTACCACAGCCAGATTGGCTGTGATAATGTAATAAATTCAGTATAATAATTCTGCATACTTTTAATCATCAAATATATGCAGTCGTTAGTTCTATACAAAATAATGCATTCCAGGAAAAATAAATGATTACTCCCTCAAAGTATACTTTGCTAGAAAAAGTATCCTTTGCAATGTTGGTGAAATAGGCTACTAGTTTTCCTATTAACCCGGGGCCAATGAAACCTCGGGAATATGGGTGAAGTGGGATAAGAGTGTTATGCATACGGTACATTTTGTTATTATTCCTACATTTGTTTTACTTTTCATCATTATTTTCGCCATATATGGACATTACATATGGCAATTGATGACGTGGTGTTTGGCAGAAATAGAAATTGTAATGGACATAATAATGATTCCATAATTCTTCTACAGTCACGCGAGCATATATTGTTTCAATGTAGACCCATACCAGAGATGCGCATCTACACAATCTGGTCAGGGTCTGCACAGTCATCCGACTGAATCCGACATATATATGTTACTTCTTTATCCTCGCCGTCTAATCAGGGTTTCATCGTATAGTTGATCTATATCATCATGTACAACACGCTCGTTTTGTCAGATCATATACGTTTTGCAACATCTGGTGTTCACCACTACATGTATTATAATATATATATATGAATTTTAAACGAAATAACGCTTATCGATAAATGTATGTCGACGTCATAGGAGACATATGGCCATTCCCACATAAAAGTTTTGCATATCCGAATGTAATTTACAACAGTATACACAAACATAACTATGGAACATGAACACGCCAGATTCTATTACTAGTGTATTTTCACGGAATTACACGGACTTGAATTTAACCCGGACAATGGATTGCCACGTATTGGAAGACATTGTGTTCTAATAAACACGTTTTAGACGTAAGTATGCGTTTTAAATGCGCTAACCATTAGAATGCGTGAATACAAAAATTGTTGTCTGATGTTGTTTTATAAAGTTGTCTTCTTCCTAAATAAAATCATGGTTTTACAGCACTTTAGAATCATTTACAGTCGAAATGATTCTAAAGTGATGCCAAATCATATTCTTTTGATAACAAAAATGAAAATAAAAAATAAATAAACAGCAAACGATACAAATTAATTCAGCATTTTAAGGGTTAATATATGCCATATTGTGTTCTCATTCCGTTCAATGTTCATACTTTTTTATGCCCCCGCCACCGAATGGTGAGGGGGGCATATAGTGTTACCGGCGTCCGTACTACGTAACGTACGTACGTCCGTACGTACGTACGTACGAAACCTTAACGCTCGGTTAAATGGCTTATAATTTATGTTTCCTTGCTCGGATCTGCTTCACATTTCACACACGCATTGCTCCAATGGTCCTCTGCCACCCTGTGACAAATCCACATTCGTCCCGCCCCCGCTAAGCCCAGGGTCAAGGTCACATACTTGGTGTGTTCGAAACCTTAACACTCGGGTAAATGCCTTATAATTTCTGTTTCCTTGCTCGGATCTGCTTCACATTTCACACACGCATTGCTCCAATGGTCCTCTGCCACCCTGTGACAAATCCACATTCGTGCCGCCCCCGCTAAGCCCAGGGTCAAGGTCTCATACTTGGTGCGTTCGAAACCTTAACGCTGGGTAAATGCCTTATAATTTCTGTTTCCTTGCTCGGATCTGCTTCACATTTCACACACGCATTGCTCCAATGGTCCTCTGCCACCCTGTGACAAATTCACAGTCGTCCCGCCCCCACTAACCCCATGGTCAAGGTCACAGACTTGGTGCGTTCGAAACCTTAACGCTCGGGTAAATTCCTTATAATTTATGTTTCCTTGCTCGGATCTGCTTCACATTTCACACACACATTGCTCCAATGGTCCTCCGCCACCCTGTGACAAATCCACATTCGTCCCGCCCCCGCTAAGCCCATGGTCAAGGTCACAGACTTGGTGCGTTCGAAACCTTAACGCTCGGGTAAATGCCTTATAATTTCGGTTTCCTTGCTCGTATCTGCTTCACATTTCACACACGCATTGCTCCAATGGTCCTCTGCCACCCTGTGATAAATCCACATTCGTGCCGCCCCCGCTAAGCCCAGGGTCAATGTCACAGACTTGGTGCGTTCGAAACCTTCACGCTCGGGTAAATGCCTTATAATTTCTGTTTCCTTTCTCGGATCTGCTTCACATTTCACACACGCATTGCTCCAATGGTCCTCTGCCACCCTGTGACAAATCCACATTCGTCCCGCCCCCGCTAAGCCCAGGGTCAAGGTCACATACTTGGTGCGTTCGAAACCTTAACGCTCGGGTAAATGGCTTATCATTTCTGTTTCCTTGCTCGGATCTGCTGCACATTTCACACACGCATTGCTCCAATGGTCCTCTGCCACCCTGTGACAAATCCACATTCGTCCCGCTCCCGCTAAGCCCAGGGTCAAGGTCACAAACACTCGGGTAAATGGCTTATTATGCCCCCGCAACCGAATGGTGAGTGGGGCATATAGTGTTATCGGCGTCCGTCCATACTCGGGTAAATGGCTTGTAATCAAATATGCCTCGTTTTCTTTGGCTGCCAGCGGGGGCATTCGTGTGCAGACAGGCCACATTTCTAGTTATATACTGCAACGCTCTTTTTCGGGGATTATTTGCAGGATCATACTTTATTAAAAAAAACACAAAAAAACGTGTACGTACAATCCAACACATGCATGTACAATCAAATAGGATAAATACTACTCATATTCGTAAAATGGCGTGAAAGTAGTGGAACGTGCGACACTGGGCATTGTGACAGGCGGACGAACGGACCGAAAAAAAACGCCAATCGTTAAACGCAAGACTTATGCTATCTATAGCCCCGACCGTGATAAGCTTAACCCTTTGAACCCGAAAGCCCGCTATAGCGGTTTATGCAAACAGTGCAGATCCAGATGAGCCGGCTCGTAACGAGCCGTCTCATCAGGATCTGCACTTTTTGAAAGTAATTTACATATTTCTTAGAACAAAAACACCCCCTTTTCATAAATGGACGAATCTGAAAATCATTTTGTGACCATTGGATTGGTCGGAACATTAGCATATCACAGTCCATTCCAGTTTCTTATGCAGAAAAGGGATCATTTTGTAAACAAAACATATCCACAAATGGTACAGATCGTGACGGCTCGTCATGATATGCACTGTTGGAAAAGAGGTCTCTATAGACTGTTTCACGAAAGCTGCCCAAATTGTACGGCTATATAGACAATTCAAAAACAATATTTTTTTCGATAATATTAAATTAAAGGAAAATTTAAGAATGAGCCTTCTTTTTATTTCGTGAAATTTGGTCAAATATTGATTTTATTAAGAAAAATTGATTTTTCTATAGGAATTTAACATGGGGGGAAAAGGTAGAGGAGTTGTGAGAGGAGTCAAAAAACGAAAACATTTGGAAATTGACTCCGAAACCTAGCTAGATAGCTTGGAAATGGTCTAACTAAGAAAACAAAAGTTAAATTTTAAAAATCGGTCCAGTATTTCTGAAATTCTAAAAAATGTCCCCATGTTAAATCCCCATAGACATCTTCACTATCTTCACTCCGTGAAGATGTCTATGGGGATTTAACATGGGGAAATTTGGTTTTCGCAATAAAATCAATATTTGACCAAATTTCACGAAATAAAAAGAAGGCTCATTCTTAATTTTTCCTTTAATTTAATATTATCCAAAACAATCTTGTTTTTGAATTGCTTATATAGCCGTAAAATCTGGGCAGCTTTCGTGAAACAGACAGTAGTGTTGAAAGGGTTAACATAATCAGTAACAGTGAGTAATGAATGTACATGTACGTGAACAAATACAGTGGGACCTCTCTAAACCGGACACATAGACTGGCTATGTATCATTAATTGTATGGGTTTAATTGCTGTATATTTATGATGATATATTGTCTGTTCAAGTTCGCCAAGCTCAACTGAATTCTGCATGCTGTAATAAGGCTACCACAATCAGTGTTCCTTATTCGCTACATAGTGTCAAGAGTTTGTTTGTGTATTGGTGTTTAACGGCCTATCATCAGCTAAGACCATGTAATGCATGGCAAACGGGTTCGATATGGTTTTAACCTGCTGCTTTGGGGAGGGGGGGGGGGGGGACCCCAAAATCAGAACGGAATATTTACACATTGAGAAAAAATATATTCAGCCCTGAAATCAGAATAACCTGACCTGGTGCCAGATACATACCACACCAGTCACTTGGCCCCTTCCCCTAAAATAGGATTACGAATAATCTTGATACTCATATAATGGGCATAACCAGATTAAACTCTCACATACAAAATGCCAAAGACGTATGTGAGGGACAAACCAGGTCTCCAGTCGAATTCCGGTAAGGATGAACGCCGGTCGTTGAATTTCCCGTCGCGTGCTCCCGACCAACTAGAAACAAAATTGCTATCCCACTCCACACCTCCCGCATGGGTAGCAATTTAACACCATCTCTCTATTGTAACACATGGAAGGGTGTTTTTTTGCAATCGATTAACCGGCGTGTTGGATATGTCAGCGATATAAAACTGTCAACGCTGTATCAATAAAGTATTAATAAAGAAAATACACATGTAGCAATTTGTTATTTTACTGTGTCAATGTGCTTATCTGATATTTACATGTAATCTTGTAAATTTGAAAGCTTAATTTCGTTATGTTGAATATTGAACAACAACAAGAAAAAAGATGGCTTCCATGGGGAAATGATTTCCCTGTTCTATTATTTTTGGCATTTTCACTAGTTCTACATCAAAGATTATTTGCTTTAAAGCCCCTATACGGCTCAAGTTGCCGAATTTGGCCTCCTATTGGGTTTACCCACACATAAATCCAACAGGTTTCTATTTACACACACTTTGAAACTGTTTGCATTCATTTTGGTACAAAAATGAGTTTGTAGTCGATGAAAATATCAATATGTGTTGATAAACAAACAGCAGGTGCGTTTTTCAAAGCCCATTCGATTTTCTGATAGACGCTCGGGTCAACTCCTCAACTCACCGATTCGCGGCCGATGAATTCCGAGCCGAAGCCGTTGGGTTACGGAAATGAAATTTGTCAATAATGTCAAAATTAAGTTTTTGTTGTCTTCACATTACGATTAAGATGTAAATCTCAAGACTTGAGATGTATCTATTAGGCAGTATATGTTAGTTTTGTGTACTAAATCAGTTGCCAAACATGTTTTTGTGTTTGAAAAAATCGGAAAATTGTAATACTGAGCCGTTCAGGGCCTTTAAAGGTATAACATATACAGTTTACTAAATTTTGACCTACACTGTACATGCAACCGGTTTGGGTATGCACTTCGGTTGCTCACATTTTTTAAATGGGTCAAATTGTAGCCGTATATAACATATCGGAGGCGAATTATTGTAGCTACCACTCATATTGTCAATACAGGGGCGCGAGTCAGCTAACAGGATCACAGTTTTTTTCACAAATAAAAACATAGCGATACTGTTTAACAGTTAACACAATGGGTCAGTAACTGTTAACAGTAAACATTTTGTCTAATTAACAGTCAACAATACTAATAACAGGCAAACAGGAAAAATTAAAGCAACCCACTATTTATTCAGGGGGGAAAACACAACCTAATGCTATTCAGGTCAAATGTCAAACAGGTTGGAACTAGTATGACTAGCATACAGGTACAGTGGATCCTTTCTAAACCGGACACCCGGGAGACCTCCCCGGGTGTCCGGTTTAGAAAGGATCCACTGTAATTAAGCACCCAATGAACACTTTGTGTCATCTTCAATCATGAACAGAGACGACACCGAGCTAAATTACAGTGAAACTCTAATAAACTAATCACAATGGCGTCCCCATGGTGCCCGGTTTAATGAGGTTCAACTGTATCATCCTATGTTTCAGCCTAACCCGACTTAGTCCGGTACACCAGTATTCAGTTGACCATGGAGAAACGGCATGTAACCGACCGTATAGACCTCGACCTTCTGCCTGGCAACGTGATCCTGTCAATCTCGGCGCTTATTGTCGTTGTTGGCGTCATGGTGTACGTTGCCATATCTCTCATGACAACCCGCGATGAGAGGGACGATGAGGAGGGGGAGCAGGAATTCGTGGACATTCCAGAGTCTGGTCAGGCGCTCCTCGTGGAATCCGAAATTCAGAAATGAAATATAAATTAAGCCTCTCCTAACCGAACTTCAAGAACATTTCAATTGTTTGGTTTCACTATAATGTTTCTCTGACTGTATTGTATTTCCCGATTGCAAAGCCCGCACACATGTTTTTCAATGTTCATTTACCAAAATCACAGCGAAATGTCACTAAACTGGTGTCCGGTTTACAGAGGTTTTACTGTATCTACAGACACCTGCATGCACGCCATGGCATGTATTAGTACTATATTAGTACTGTATTAGTACTGCAGTGGCGTAGCCATGTTCTTGCCGAGGGTGTGCGAATTATGGATTCAATTTGGAAAGGGGTATCTGAACATAACTTCCCGGAATAAAATATTGATTTCTTCATCCAATTTTCGATTAAGTTAAAAGTACTGCGTCTCAGAGGGTACCTCTAAAATTGCATTTCACAAAAACACTAAGATATATCACTGGATATTGTATGAATGTAGTACAGGCGTAACTTTTTCTTGGTCATAAACATGCGTTTGTGGTTAATTATCTCATTTGTATATTAAGTCGAGGAAATTCCAACCTCAGTTTAACTTGGCAGTATCTGGAAAAGAAAAACACCAGTAGTGACGCAAAGTACACGCAATGACATAAAAAATAACCGAATTTAAAATTGCCAGAACTGAATGTTATCGGTGACATAGTGTCCAGTCAAAGCAAGTGTGAGCACATCATTGGGAAATATTAATTCTATAGTTAGCAAAACTGATTTTTGTTCATACATTTTTTACTTTCTCACTCACAGGGGCAAACATATTCAAGAAACCAATACAAATCTTCAGTTAAATGCTTTTTTCTTAACTCAATACCACACTTTCCAACCTCATCTGAGACCCAGTACCATCAAAAGTGTTCGTTTTTACACAGTATTAACTAATATGTTTCAATACCGTATAGTGGTGATCACCAGTTTATGTGCAAGTGAAGACAGTGCGATTAGTTTTAATTATTTAAATCAAGTATGTGTTTGTTTGTTTGTTTGTTGGTGTTTAACGGCCTATCAACAGCTAAGGTCATTTAAGGCCGGGTCAATGGGTTTAGTACTAAATCCCATATATTACCTGTACAAGTACATGTACATGTTCAAGTACATATACAAATGGGGGGAAAATCCCAAAATCAGAACTGAATATTTACAATAACAAAACTATATATTCAGCCCTGAAATCAGAATGATCCTGATCTGATGCCAGGTCCTCACCACACCAGAATCACTTGGCCCCTCCCAAAAGCAGTAGGACCAGTAATAATCTTACTACTTTTATAATGGGCAATAGCCCAATTCAACTCCCAGGTAACAAAAGAGCCAAAGATAAAAACGTACCTGAGGGCTAAACCAGGCAAATCGTGATTCCTATAAGGATCGAGGAACCCCTACCGTTAATTTACACCGTCTCATTCGCCCGACCACCACCCACTCAAGTATGTGTATCAACACAATTGCTGTCGATATATTATAAAGTATAGTTATTGTACACCAGCTATTGCATTCATTGGACAAATAAATATCTAATTCCTTTGAATAAATATTGAATTTTGTTAATATTTTGAGAACACGCGGTTATCTCCCCTGATCTGATTTCCATCATACAAATGATACAAAATATTACCAATATGTGTATTGCAGTGGGTAATAAAAATCAAACGCTTTTTGTATATTATAGGAATGAATGGCATTTTGGTGGAATTTATCGGTGTATAAACTTGGAAAAGTCGCGGGAATACTGGACAAAGGCCGGAAGGCCTCGTCCAGTATTCCCGCGACTTTTCCAAGTTTATATCCCCGATAAATTCCACAAAAAGGCCATTCATTCCTTATAATTCCAGCATTTGAAATAAATTCATCAAGAAAATGTGTTTATTTTAACTGCGCCTCACGGTTATGGAAAGTGGTTCGGGGTGGGAGTTTACTGGGATATAAATTTTGGACAGAGACTTGCTACGAGCCAATCAAATGTTAGGGAATTGTGTAAATATTTTTGTGCTGGAATTATAAATGTTGAACCAAAAAAATATAACCCCTACACAATACATCCTGATTTGCGGGACCCCATCTTTAAAAGCAAACTCTCTCTTGATTTTGTATTTAGATATAATATAAACATCAACTAGATGGCCGTGGCCTGCATGTCGCTCCTTGGGGCGAGGCATGGACACTAAAAAAAAGAGATATAGTAGACGGAAAAACTTTAACCAAAAAACTTAAACCAAAAAACTTTAACCGGACACACGGACGTACGGACAGACGTACGTACGCCAAAGTGGCGACTATATCGTGCTTTCCGCAAGCGGGCGTGACAATGATGATAAACACCCATGTGAAGTTTCAAGCTAATGGGTGAAGCAGTTGTAGAGATATAGTATAAGGAAAAACTTTAACCAAAAACCTTAACCACCAAAAACCTTAACCACCAAAAACTTTAACCACAAATTTCAAAGTAATTAGACCTTGACATTGGGCACAGCGGCCGCACGGGAGGCGGGTAGAATGAAAATATAGATGATGATAAACACCCATGTGAAGTTGCAAGGTAATGGGTGAAGCAGTTGCAGAGATATAGTGTAAAGAAAAACTTTAACCAAAAAACTTTAACCAAAGATTTCAAAGTAATTAGACCTTGACATTGGGCACAGGGGCCGCACGGGAGGGGGGTAGAGTGAAAATATAGATGATGATAAACACCCATGTGAAGTTTCAAGGTAATGGGCGAAACAGTTGCAGAGACATAGTGTAAAGAAAAACTTTAACCAAAAAACTTTAACCAAAGATTTCAAAGTAATTAGACCTTGACATTGGGCACAGGGGCCGCACGGGAGGGGGGTAGAATGAAAATATAGATGATGATAAACCAAAAACTTTAACTGGACACACGTACGTATGCCAAAGTGCCGACTATATCGCACTTTCCGCAAGCGGGCGCGACAATAAAAATTAGAGTGGACTTTTTTCAAGCAAGAAATGGCTGCCAAATTAAAAATAGCTGCCAAAATAACAATAATAAGAGTAAAAACGTTCACAAATAATATAATATTCATTTTGAACCCGTTTTATACTTTAGGATATTGTATCAAGGTGCATGATCACGTGGTTACAACAACGCCACCCACTCCAAAGTAAGTATTATTTGATATTTTCCTTAATATGCAACAGATTTTGATGAAATATGGAGCAGCAAACGCGTCTTCATGAGCTGCATTTGGTGGTCTAGGGAGTTTGACACATACTTATGTCGTTTTTTGCGAAGAATCGAGTTCCGTGTCGGAGAAATCGATTCTTCGCAAAAACGACAGAAGTTTGGGGGAAAATACAGAGACCACCAAATGCAGCTTAACAAGACGCGTTTCATCAAAATCTGTTACATAATAAGGACACTATAAAAGAATACGTACCTTGAATGGGTACTTGTTGTTGTTGTTAGTACCACGTGATCATACACCGTGTTGTATGGCACATATCATTCATAGTAGCCACTGGTGATAATACACGAGTCACATTTTTGACAAAATGGAGCCGATTACATTTTATGGAATAGACCGTTTTTGTAAATACATTCATGAGATTGTGTGTCTGTCCAACAATATATGCTGTTGGCTTAAACTTTACTGAAAACGCGTAGAAGATCGCACGACCCACACATTGTGGTAATATCACCACTCAAGATACATTTCGCACCCTAACCATAATTTATGGACTAATAACATTTTTCACTATTCGGTGTACAATAATCGGTGTTTTGCAGTCACTATCACATTGTGATATAGAATAACTGTGTGTGCGGTTTTGTTTTATCTATATGATATACAATACATGTAATATCATATTTTGGAATTAAATGCTAATGAGACCTTATATGGCTCTTTGTGATTTGATTTATTGGTGTTTAAAGCCGGGCCAACGGGTTCGATCCCGCATGTAACCTGCTGCATGGGTAGAAAATCCCAAAATCAGAATGGAATATTTACATCAAAGGAAATGTAAATATTACGTTCTGATTTTGGCTCCGTTTATTCTAATTTTAGAGCTGAATAAAATTATATATTCAGCACTGAAATTAGAATAAACGGACCTGGTGCCAGGTCCATACCACATGAAAGACACTTGGCCCCTTCCCATAAAAGTAAGAACACACCACGAGTCCGTCAATACCAAACTTAGCAGCATTACTTGCACCATTTTCCAGTAACACGGACAAATTATAAATTTACTAACATCACAAGTTTTATAATATTTATTAAAATCTGTATGCATAACAAGATTGTATAATCATTGAATTGGTACATAAAGTCGTGTTTTAAGAATCCTCCAACTACAAGTTATACAGTTAGTAATACAAGTATACATCCATGAACATGTAATAACTAAGTAAACAGAATAGATCATAGCAAGTTCTTCCTCTGTTAAGCGTCCACGTGCGGGTAGGTTTCGAGAGTGGTTCTATGAAAAACCAAACAAACTGTGTATGCTATTTTACACTGTTTACTGGTGAAGTAATATGACAATTGATTTGGGACTTGTCTAAGTTTTAAATCCGTTCATGAATTTACACTTAATAAGTTTAATAAGAGTGTTTTCTTATTATTTAGCGGCAATTTAAATTTATGTTAAAAACTTCATCAACCCTTTGCACACTGCAAAGGGTTGAGGAAATTTTTAACATAAATTTACATTTGTAAAGCCCTGTTTGTTTTTACCGGATACGTAAGTAGGTTTTGGCTATCCAGGTGGAGCTTAACAGCGAAAAAACAATGGTATGACCTAATATGTTTTTGTGACAGGAGAAAGTGGGCTTATACGATTTATGACCGGTGTAGCTCCTGAACAAACAAAACAGCACACTCCTGTAGCCTGATAACACTCTATGTTGCTGGTTGGAAACATGATGGGTGATTCATTGATTGCATGGATGGCGACCGTGTGGATCCTTATCAGACTGTGCGGATGTACAGGCCGATCTGAATCTACACCGATTGCAAAACACATAAGCCCATTTCTCCAGTTACAGACACATATGAACCCATTGACAAGATAAGTAAATCATCACAATAACAATTTGCTAAAGATGCTTTTGTAATTTTTATGATTTTGTTCTGCAAATGACATCAGAAGTTAACATTGAATTTAATTACTTCCTCGTTCTGAATTTTCACCGAATGTCTCGTCAAAAATAATGTACAAGTATACAGAATTGGAAATAGCTTCTGGCAAATAGTTACTGTATGGTAAACGGATATGGTAAATTAGTCTGATAACAATCTGATTATTTCCCTATCATGACACTGTGATATAACGACATAAATTTTAAGAAAGTTGTAAATTTTCAGCAAACTGTGAAATCCAAATTATACTCACATGGAGGAAATCCTTTCAAAATATTTTACATCAATGTATGTTTAGTATTCATTGAACGTTTTTGTATGGACAGGTCACAGAATATACATTTGTGAATGATAAAACAATATTAGGATTTTCCATATTGGCAAAATGGTGTACCCTCAGCACGTTTGTTTGTTTGTTTATTGGTGTTTAACGGCCTATCAACAGCTAAGGTCATGTAAGGCCGGGCAAACGGGTTCGATCCCGTTTTAACCTGCTGCATTGGGGGGAAAATCCCAAAATCAGAACGGAATATTTACATCGAGAAACATATATTCAGCCCTGAAATTAGAATAACCTGACCTGGTGCCAGGTCCATACCACACCAAGTCACTTGGCCCCTTCCCCTAGAATAGGATTACGAATAATCGCAATACTCACATAAGGGGTATAACCAGATTCAACTGTCACATACAAAATGCCAAAGACATATGTGAGGGCCAAACCAAGTCTCCAGTCGGAATTCCAGTAAGGAGGAGTGAGTGAGTGAGTGAGTGAATAGGGTTTAACGTCCGCTTTTCTGACATGAGGTACAAGCCTCAGGGAGTCTACACGCAGACGGGTCAACGGGGTCGAGTCCCATATCCACCTGTCCAAGGGGGGTAAATCCCAACTTCAGAACTCAATATTTACAATCAAAATATATATTCAGTCCTAAGAAATTAGAACAACCTGATCTGGTGCCAGGCCCTCGCCACACCAGCCAGCATCATTTATCCCATCCCATAAAAGTAATAGGATTAGCGCTAATCTTACTTTTATATATGGGGCATAGCCCGACTCAACTCTCATATACAAGAAAGCCAAAAATGTACATGAGGGCCAAATCCGGTATAGTGGGTTCCGGAAAGTATGAACCCAATCGTTAAGCCAGTTTAGTCGCCTTTTACGACAAGCAATGGCTACTGCAGCACTATTCTCAGGATCAGTTGATCCCGCCCCGGTGCCTGCACGGGGCCCAGTAAGGAGGAACCCCGATCATTAAATTACCCATCGCGTGCTCCCACCTGCCACCCACCCCTCCCCACACCCTCAGCATGTAAAGGATTAATATGGGAATGCAATCAAGCAGTGAGTCTATACCAGGTGGGTAGAGGCTTTGTATATATTTGTTTGTTTATTGGTGCTTAATGGCCTATCAACAGCTACGGTCATGCAAAGCCGGGGTAAACTGGTTCGATCCCATTTTAACCTGCTGCTTTTGGGGAAAAATCCCAAAAACAAACTGGATAGTAACATCGAGAAACAATATATTCACCCCTGAAATTAGAATAACCTGACCTGGTGCCAGGTTCATACAACACCAAAGTCACTTGGACCTGTGACACAAAACAATGCCCACCACGAAAAAATCCGTTACCCCACCCGCTTGGTCTCATACAGTACTAAAGCATTAATGTTCAATGGTCAATGTTTTTGTTCAACAATAACAAAAAATACTTGCAATGTTGTAAATGGCAACATTAAGCACTACTAGTAGCGGTCTATTTACTATAACATGGTGTTCGAATATAAAACTAATAACAATTAACACCGCTATTAAACAAAGTACAAAGCCAGTAACAAGATTATATATGGTAACAAGAAAAACAATCTATACATGTATATAAGGTAATGTGCCTACTGGATAATTTTTGTGAACTTGAAAATAGGGTCTGCTGAAAACAGAAATACGCCTCTGTGGCAACATTTCAAAAGTGCATACTTACATTCAATCCCAAAAGACCAGTGGGATGGAAATACTATGAAAGTAAGGCAAGGTTTGAACCCACAACCCCCGGATTGGAAGTCAGGTTTTCTAACCCCTAATGCACAACCCATCCCTCTGAAATTAGAATAAGCTGACCTGGTGCCAGGACCATATAACACGAAAGTCACTTACCCCCCCACAATCCTCCCCCCCCCTTCCCCTAAGAGTAATACCGGTAGGATATAACTCCTCTTATAAGGGGTATAACCAGATTCAACGGTCACATACATTATTTCATATAGGACTAACGACTGTATATATTTGATGATTACAAGTATGCAGAATTATTACACTGAATTATTACATTATCACAGCCAAAATAGCTGTGATAATGTAATAAATTCAGTATAATAAAAATTAATAAATTTATCCTAAAATTGAAAATTTCTCCCTCAAAGTATACTTTGCAATGTTGGTGAAATAGGCTACTGGTCTCTGGTCGGGTCGGGATTCCGGTGAGGATACAGAATTTAACACAATTGTTTTAGAATCAATGGACTGATGCCCGACATGAATGGATGTAATAGACAGATATTACCACAACAAAACTAAACAATACAAGTTAATACAGAAAACAAATAATGACTAGATCTGCTACAACTATAACACATGGTAATTCACAAACAACTAATAGCTTATTAGGATTTGTAACCATAACATTTGAAGTCGGTGTACATATACAGAATAGTAGGTTAGTGCCGTGAATGGGAAAATATATATCGTGCCAATTTAGAATGACTGTGTATTAATTTTCTATGGTCTTCGGGCAAAGCAAACAAACAAATAAATGGCAAGAAAACAGGTATCTCATGATGTATTTGATCACTGTAGCTGTACATCCATGCTGTTAAATCAGGGCCACAATGTATGGCCAATCCACCGACAAGGAAGTCAGTCATTGCTGCTGCCAACAAAGATATTGGAACCTAAATTGACCATGTGACATGGAGAATATCAGTAGATTGTATGTACACTACTTACAATAACCCGAGGTCTGGCCATTTTGTCAGCAAACAGCACAAGTATTGTGTAATACAAATTATATCAAAGCACCCAAACCACTTGTGACACATTTGAATTCCTGGCTCAAGCAAGCCTATGAGGTCAATACTTGCGTCTAGGACCCAAAAAATGGCCAATTCAAAACGACAATGTGTACAAGTGGGTGGATGGTACTGTCTTTATTGAATAGGCCATTTCTGTATTCCAGGTCCGGGTATGTCACCTGCATACTTTTAGCAGGATTAAGTTGCTCTGTGCAAGCAGGGTTCAAGCTATCCCTTCAAAATAGGGAGAAGTTTTCACTAAAAATGTTAGAAAATACACAATTTTTCCCCAAAATTTCTGTTTTATATACCGGTAGTGAAAAACTTCTCCCTCAAATCAAAATAGAGAGAAGTCGGACAATTTAGGGAGAATTTTGCCCACTGCGCCCTGTAAACTGATCCCTGGCAAGTATCAGAAAATGTTGCTGATACCACCGTTACTATTTGATTGATATAGTGAGTGAGTGAGTGAATAGGGTTTAACGTCCGCTTTTCTGACATAGAGGTACAAGCCTCAGGGAGTCTACAGCAGACGGGTCAACGGGGTCGAGTCCCATATCCACCTGTCCAATAACCCGGGGGGTAAATCCCACAACTTCATAACTCAATCTTTACAATCAAAATATATATTCAGTCCTGAAATTAGAACAACCTGATCTGGTGCCAGGCCCTCGCCACACCAGCATCATTTTATCCCATCCCCTAAAAGTAATAGGATTAGCGCTAATCTTACTTTTATATATGGGGCATAGCCCGACTCAACTCTCACATACAAGAAAGCCAAAAATGTACATGAGGGCCAAATCCGGTATAGTGGGTTCCGGAAAGTATGAACCCAATCGTTAAGCCAGTTTAGTCGCCTTTTACGACAAGCAATGGCTACTGCAGCACTATTCTCAGGATCAGTTGATCCCGCCCCGGTGCCTGCACGGGGCCGCGATTGATATAGAGTTATGTGGTGAAACAGAGTAAAGAATACTTCGATGGTCTAGTAACATAAGGTCGTAACTGCTATGCCAAAGCATAGCAGTTACGACCTCATGTTACTAGACCATCGACTTGTTAGTACCACACAATCAGAATGTTAAGGATTTAACTTGTTTGTTATATGTTAGATAGACAGGATTATTGATTGCCGGTATATTCTCATCAGTATCAGATTGTATCATCGTACAGATTGACAAAGCCTGAAAACATAGTTAGTACATTGGAATTAAGCTCGCTAAATTGAGACAGGCCATGGGATTTTGTACCTTCGGACATCTGCATAATTTCATTTAATTGTTTACAAAATTTACAATATTTTTCATAAATTGAGTCAAAATTTGACAAAAGTACACACTTAACATAATTCCGCATGTACTCTAAAAAAATTGTCAACCATTGACGTCATTTACGGAAAATGTTGTAAATTTTGTAAACGTATTTCATGAAATTACGCAGATGTCCAAAGGTACAAAATCATATGACTTCTCAATTGGGGACCACCCAGGGTGTCTGGTTGATGGAGACTGCTGTAAGTCGCCAATATGAACAATGTGAGACATTCTTGTGTGATTTACGAGTATAAGTTACATATTTCACATTACTGATAAATTAATAGTGAAGCTATTCAAAATACTGAGATGTCAGTCTAAGTTTTATAGCTATGTTTTACTGTACATTTGTTTCGGAAGATTGAAGATATCTAACAGACAACAACCTAACAATGAAACCTAAAAAAATATAATTCAGTCATACATGGTACATGGTATACCCATTTTATACATACGTGTACATGAATACAGCACTAATTATCAAATGTCCTTGTCTACAACTATAGTCTGTTTCACGAAAGCTGCCCAAATTTTACGGCCATATAAACAATTCTTAAACAATATTGTTTTCGATAATATTAAATTAAAGGAAAATTGAAAAATGAGCCTTCTTTTTATTTCGTGAAATTTGGTCAAAATTGATTTTATTACGAAAAATTGATTTCTCTATGGGAATTTAACATGGGGGAAAAAGAGGTAAAGAAGTGTGGGAGGAGTCAAAAAACGAAAAAATTTGGAAATTTACTCTGAAACCTAGCTAGATAGCTTGGAAATGATCTAACTAAGAGAACAAAAGTTAAATTTTAAAAATCGGTCCAGTATTTCTGAAATTCAAAAAAAAATCCCCATGTTAAATCCCCATAGACATCTTCACGGAGTGGAGTGAAGATGTCTATGGGGATTTAACATGGGGAAATTTTGTTTTCGCAATAAAATCAATATTTGACCAAATTTCACGAAATAAAAAGAAGGCTCATTCTTAAATTTTCCTTTAATTTAATATTATCGAAAAAAAATAAGATTTTTGAATTGTTTATATGGCCGTAAAATTTGGGCAGCTTTCGTGAAACAGACTATAATTATCAAATGTCTACAACTAGATGTATCAAGGCAGCATATAGATTTACAGAGAAGTCAAGTGCATCAAACAAACACGACTGGAGAAATTGGGGCTTATGCCAAGTTATGGGATTTATGCTCAGTGTAGCTCCTGAACAAATATCCACAATCCGTGCTCCTTATTCGCTACATAGTGTCAAGAGTTTGTTTGTTTATTGGTGTTTAACGGCCTATCAACAGCTACCAGCTACGGTCATGTAAGGCTGGGCAAACAGGTTCGATCCCATTTTAACCTGCTGCATTGGGGGTAAATCCAAAAATCAGAACGGAATATTTACATGAAGAAAAAATATATTCAGCCCTGATACATATCCTGTAGCCCGATAGTGATCCATATGGTTAGAAGCAGGATTTATGTTGCATTGATGGAATAGCGAACAGTGCAGATCTTGATCAGACAAGGATACTCGGGCTGATCTGGATCTACACTGGACAGAAGACACATGAGCCCCACTTCTCCAGTCACAACCACATATGGTACCTTATCTTATACAGTTGATGAATATCTGTAAACATATAATTAATCTCAACAGTGCTGAGTGAAAATTTGCACATGGTTGCCAAAACACGTTTTTCTTGCGAAATAAAACAAATAAGAATAACAGTAGATGGCAATTTTCGTTTCACACCTTCTAAGGGTTATCAAACACAAATACATTGTATAGGAAGCCAGTCATTGAGGTATGCCATCAAACGTAGATGCAAACAACAGTGCGGAAGGTCACAATATATAAGGCCAGTCAACAAGGGGAAAACCAATCAGAGCTCCAGTTAAGGTGCGTAATTTGGAGGTAAATTTCTTATTTCTCCATCAAAAATGGCAAGTTGGGAGCACAGGTGGAAGACTCGGACCTATGACACCAAAAAAATGCCTATAAAAAAACCACATTAACCCACCCACTTGGTCTCGTACATTACCATCTTCTATTTATAAATAGAATATGGTACTGTACGAGACCAAGTGGGTGGGGTAATGGGATTTTTTTAATAGGCATTTTTTTTGTGTCGTAGGTCCGAGTCTTCCAACTGTGGTTGGGAGTGCTTTAGAATCGTCTCAATGAGACGATTCTAAAGGACTCTCAACTTGGCATTTTTGATGAAGAAATAAAACAAAATCACCCCAAGTTGGTCAAATTATGGTAACGGTTCTTCCTCTTGCTATGATAAACTTGTGTGCCAAACTTGGTTATGATCTGTCAAGTAGAACTCTAGTTATTGTGCAGACAAGGATACATAATGCGAAAAAAAATGCGAAAATTACAAATGGCCGCCAAGGAAGGATATGTCATTCAACAATTTTGAAAATGAATAGGTTCCTTGTTTCCCCAAGATAAAGAGGTGTACTATATTTGGTTAGAACCATCAAGCAGAACTTGAGTTAGGATACATGTATTGTGTGAACAAAGATACAGAGAGCGAAAATTAAAAATGGCCGCCAACGTGAGATAAGTCATCGGAAAATCAATAAGGTTCTACATCTTGACGTGATAAACATATATACTAGATATCTAAGTATTGTGTGGACAAGACTCGCCCGCCTGTACAAGGTGAATACATAATGCGTATGAAAACATTTTACGAAATTCACATATTTTCAATTAAACACGTTATTGGGCTTGTATGTATGTTAAACTTATTCAGTTGGCAAATTTTTAGGAGGTGGCACATCTTCACTACATTTGCCAACATTTACATAATATATGGAAAATATAGCAAAATATCAAAATCAAATTTGTGATTATATGTGACAAAGCATATCATTGGTAGGTCAATACATGTATCATGCAACTGTGTTTATACATCACACATTCATAAAACACAACTTTATGTAATGAACACATGAATTACGAGTCTGTGGCTAACAAACAGATCTGGTGTATCTATGTCAGGGTCTACATAGAGAATACCAATATAGTGGCTGGTGATATCAAGAATACATGTATCAGGATCGGCTAGGAATCGCGTATGAATTCCGAGGCTGGCCGAGGAATTAATACTGTTTCTTAGCCGATTCTGATAAACTTCATATCAAAATACACTAAACTGGTATTCTATTGATCAGGTAACGTTGAATGCAAGCCAATAGTCAAATATTGAAAAGAACGTGGACTTGTCTAGTAGAGTCTGAATTGGGAGTCTGAATTGACTGGTAATGTGTGCAGTGCTTTTCTTAGTTGTGGCTGTGACTGGAGAAATGGGGCTTATAGGAATTGTGACCAGTATAGCTCTTGGTTGTATACATGTACATGTATAACCAAACTAAACAGTGTGATTTTTACATAACACATCATGTTATTTTGTATTTCGCTTTATTTGTGCCCTTTTACATGTTTTAAATACGATCGATCGATGGCCATTGTCATAAATATTTGGTGACACAAGACCCATATTGACCCACACAATACGTCACATTGGCGTGCGTGGCTAGAAAATCAATATCTGGTAACACGATGCACGTGACAGCTGTGTATTGCGCCGCTAATAGGAATATCCGTTATCATGGTTATCGAGGTGTGTAACTTCACACGTCACACCAATAAACCAGTGAGATGTTGTGTATTATTTTGGGCATTCGGAGCGTGGATTGAGAAATAGCAGCCAAATTTCATTATTTTCGGACTGAATTTTAAGGATAGTTTGCAAATCTCAATCGGTCAGATTTCAAAATTCGGTCCAGAACAGACAAACTGAAAATTTTAGAAGCCCTGTTGTCTACGTTGCGTTATATTACAGACGTCATTCGCTAACGTCATATGACGCTGTTCGACATATGAAATGTCAGTTTTCAATTCGTTGTAACCAGTTATATCGGGTCAATATCTGATCAGACGGTATGTTATCAGTCAGTATAAGTATTCGGCCAATACCATTACCTGATAAACTGCTTGCCAGATGTAGTTTGAAGTGTGCACTATCACTCGCAAATAGTTTCACCCATATTAAATGCACACGGAAACTATAAAATTATCTATGTTTGGCAAACAGCATGCGTATATATATATATATATATCTCAAGTAGATCTAGCTTGAATTAGCTGTCTCATCAGCATCTGCAATGTTTGTAAGTAGATTTCAAACTTTTTAAAAGATTTATTGGTATTTAACGGCCTATCAACAGCTAAGGTCATTCAAGGCCAGGCCAACAGGTTCGATCCCACAATTAACCTGCTACATTGGGGGGGGGGGGATTTCTCATAAGGGATACAACCATATTCAACTTACAATATAAAGCCAAAGACGTACCAGAGGATCAAGCCAGGTCCTCCGGTCGGGATTCCGGTAAGGATGAATCCCGATCGTTAAATTAATCATCGCATGCTTCCAACCACAACAACTTTTTAAAAATACATGTAAATAGCCTGGTTGCTCAAAAACCTCTGCTAGGTGTTAGACAGACAGATAAATCCTTAACATTAACAGAGGCATTCCAGTTACAGATGCCGAAGGTACCTAATGTCGGGGTCCGTTTCAATAAAATTTGTACGACTAAAATGTTTGTAAGTGCAAAATTATGATAGTCTGTAAATTTCACATAAGACATTTTTCTTGTAAACAATTATTAGATTTACATTCATTGAGCAAAGGCTGCATATGCAGCCTATGCTCAATGAATGTAAATCCATCAATTGACATTTGCAGACGATCATAAATTTGCACTTATCACGCAAAACAAAAACAATATGTAGGAAGGTAGGAAAAAGTTTTTATTTTGTAAAATAAATTTGTCTGCTATCAACATCAGATCCACGTCCAATTTATAGTAATTGTCATGGATAACTATTTGAGTTAGTGTATGCTAAACAACTATGTTGACGTGAAAACATAATCTTTTTTAATAAAAAGTTTAGGGTCGGCGGGAAAATCTAGGTGGGGTGGGGTAACCGGAAACAAACAATTTTTGTTAGGCCTTACGAACATCTTAGTGGAACAAAGTTTAGTGAAACGGCATGTGCATGTGCACATTGCCAGCCCCCATTATATCCAATTGTAACAACAACAACAACACCAAATATCACAGTCTGGTTCAAATTGACATCTTCACATCATTGCAACATTCAACAGACCGGGAACTGGTACGACTGGGACAGAACATTTACCCATAATCCATCACACTTGATGCATAGAGTAAAATTGTACTCTATGTAGTACAGTATGTGCGAGTGATTTGTGGTAAATTCACCATTCCAGTAGAGCAAGGTATTCCACGGTTTCAGTGCGCTTACAGGGTCCCTCCCTTCTACAGTGAGGTAACATTGTAGCGGTCAGCCAAATTTATTTCAGGTCAAAGCTCCAGTAGCCGATATCATCAACATTGCAAAGTATACTTTAGTAGCAAAGTATACTTTGAGGGAGAAATTTTCAATTTTTTCAATTTTTTAAAACATTTATTAATTTTTATTATACTGAATTTATTACATTATCACAGCCATTTAATGGCTGTGATAATGTAATAAATTCAGTATAATAATTCTGCATACTTTTAATCATGAAATATATGCATTTGTTAGTTCTATACGAAATAATGCATATCAGGAAAAATAAATGATTGCTCCCTCAAAGTATACTTTGCTAGTAAAGTATACTTTGCAATGTTGATGAAATAGGCTACTGATAAGCTTGTATCTAGAGAGTATTATACCCCCAGATTTCAAATTCAATGCATATTTTACTTTTAAAAATGCTTATTGATTTGCTTCCTTATTAACAAATGATAAAACATATAACAAGTTTAAAAATTCACTTATTTCAGCTGCAAAAAGCAAACATTGTAGCTCAACTAAGTAAATTTTCAACTTTATTACAGTATTTTCACTACTCAATTTGAAAATTTGAGTATGTTGTACCCCCACTTTTGATAATCAATGCGTATTCTGCTAAATTAAGTGCGTAAAATACGCCAATACGCAGCTTATCTTGAGCTCTGTAAATATTTGACTACCATCCCAGTTCTGGGGAACTCTCATGCACAAGCCAAGATTGTATTGATCAATAAAAGTACATGTAGATGCTTATATGTGGCTGGAGAAATGGGGATTACAGGATTTGTAACCAGTGTACTGTAGTTCCAGCTTAAACAGCATACATATGTAGCCCGATAATGATCTACATGTATATTGCTTGTTAGAAGCATGATGGTGTTTCATTGATGGAATGGCGAACAGTGCAGGGGCCCGTTTCACTAAACATCGTACAACTAAAATGTTCGTAAGTGCAAATTTAGGATTGTCTGGAAATTGCAATTGATGGATTTACATTCATTGAGCATAGGCTGCATATGCAGCCTATGCTCAATAAATGTAAATCCAATACGTGTTTACAAGAATTGTTAATGTGAAATTTACAGACTATCATAATTTTTCACTTACGAACATTTTAGTCTTACAAAGTTTAGTGAAATGGGCCCCAGATCCTGATTAGACTGTGTGGATGCACAGGCTGATCTGAATCTACAATGGTCACAAAATCCATAAGCCCTTTGTAAGCCCATAAGTACTTTGGTTCTCAGACATGGGATTTGCGGAATGCGGAATTTTCAGGGATTCCGCTGGCGATCGTCACTTTCGCAATTGGCGATAAAAAATTACAATTTTCGAGATTTTTTTTTTTTTTGAAGTGCCGATTTTTTTTTCCCCAGCGGAATCCCTGCATTTTATTTTTGTATCTTTGAGATATTGTCTCTGGTTTTTTTCAAGTTGCCTTATGCAACTTGAAAAAAATCAGAGACAAACATCTCAAACAAAAAGAATATGTTCTATAAAGTTACTATAACCTCTTATTACTATAATCTTCACCAGACATGATTGCATTTAACATACTTTTTGCATGGAAGTTTTTTTATTGATAATGTGGCTAATTTATACATGTAGTACAATTTAATTTCTCCATGACAATAAAATGCACGATGCGGCGATATCTGAGAACCAAATTACTTTTTTTTATGGCCTTATCCACATGTTTAACCCTTTCACCACTGAGTTTCAATAACCATGTTGCCAGATTCCTGAACACAACCTACTGTCAGTCACAGGCAATCGTCATGTTGATAGGATAGTGTATTATACTTGTTTAGACATGTAGAAAAAAATATAAAATGCAGTCTTCCAATAGATAAACTGTTGTAACAGTTTATCTATTAAAGACTGCATTTTTTTTTTTCTTACAAGTCTAAACAAGTATAATACACTATCCTATCAACATACCGATCGCCTGTGCTGTCAGTTCCACGTTTTGCTGGCAACAAACTTTCGGCAATTAAACACATTAAATCTTAAAAATATTTAAATGCATGTACTTTTTCATCAATAACAAGTCACCCTCCACAATTTTTTTATTTGATTTTATTGCTAAACAAATATTTTCCTATGGGAATTTAACATGGGGCTCAAAATAGATTTTTTTAAATAATTTTGGAATAGACCGCTTTTCAAGATCTAACCTGTGTTTTCTTAGTACATCATTTCCAAGCCAGGTTTCAGAGTCAATTTCCGATTTTTTTACTTTTTTGACTCCCCCTGCAGCTGCTCCATCTCCTTCCCATGTTAAATTCCCATAGGAATTTTTTTTTTTCGCAATAAAATCAATAATAAATTGGTTTCATAGCCCAAATATATACAATAATTCCCATAAATGTGCCTGTGACTGGAGAAATGGGGCAGATGGGGTTTGCGACCAGTGTACATCCCGATCAACCTGTCCTCTGGACTATATGTCATTCTATGAATGAAATACCCGCCCGGATCGTTGTTATTACTACAAGAGTGTGCTATTTGATTAGGAGCTACACGGGTCTCAAATTATAGAAGACCCAATTCTCCAATCACAGCCACAATTGACCTCAATAGTTGGCAAACATTTTGGAGCAAATGAGGAATGTTATTTGAGACAAACTATGTGATTTTGTACCTCTGACAGAAGATGTGCGATATCTCATAAATTTGTTTTTACTTTTTACAAAATTTAGGATATTTTCTATAAATGCAGTTGAAAGTTGACGGAATTTTCAGAGCAAATGCGGAATCGAATTCTGCATCTGCTATGAAAATGTCATCAGTATGTCTGACCTCATTTACAAGAAATATCAGTTTCTGTAAATATTTTTCATGACATACCGCACATCTTGTTATGCACAAAATCACATGTCTTGTCTCATTTATGGAAGATATTACAAATCTTCTAAATCAATTCAAGAAAATTTCTCAGACAGAAATTGCCATGGACGAGCTCAAATCCTACCAACGTTCACCTGTGTAGCAATGTAGTGGTGAATAGAAACAGAGTTCTGAATTATGCGCAATTCGGATATTCCGCTAGCAGTTTTTCACCCCGTTGCCGATTATCTGTGTAGCTTCATAACAAGTTGCGAAGGTAACTCTTGCAATCTACTCCTGTACCATCCGTAGGCTACGGACGGTACAGGAGTAGATTGCAAGAGTTACCGTTCGCAACTACTTCATAACTCGATGGGCATTCTATGTGATTCGCTGTGTAACATACGATAATTGTTGTAGCTTCAGGAGCATTCTGTGTGTGTAGTCACCATGTTGCCTACTCGCTGGGTAACTGTACGGCACCGTCTTCCACCACCTGCAGAATAGTGTCACATAAACATGAAACAAATGACCTGTTTATGCTGAGAAGTTAAGAACAATTTCAACACAAGATGATTGATTTATGTAGTTTATGTCTGTTTTGTTTGACAACAGGGTTCCAGATAAATAATTAGTAATTGAGTATTTTCACTCCAGCATTGGGTAAAATAAAATCACACTACTGTGTACACATCAACAGACAGCAATTATTGAATATTTTGCTTCGAAATAAAAACATGTCTTGGTATTTCATTAGAGACAATTCTAATGAAATACCAAGATGTGTTTTCATGGAAAATAAGAAAAATATGCTATATTTGTGGTCTGTTTATTGTTTTCTGCAGCATGATAAAGGTACCACAAAATTGTTATTGCTTTATGATACTCGTTACTTCTGATTTCAATTGGGGTCTTGGCAATTTTAATTGGGTATTTAAGCAAATAGACAGCTTATCTGGAGCACTGTGACAAGGTAACACATATGGTAAAAAACACTTGTATGGAGGAGATTGCAAATTCAATACAGATGGATTATAACATTCACCCCTGCTAAAGGTACATGTACCTGCCCACTCAGTAGTACAATATATTATTTATATCAGAGACATCGTCGGAGACATTTTTTGGCAAAATAGACATTAATTCACCATTACCCCACATATTGATTTGCATTATTATACATTTAATATCAGATGTAATTTCCACACTGATATCAGGGGCGATAACTGTGTTTCCTTAAAATGTTAACGGATATTACTATTTATTCGCTGTATTTATTTTTTGATGTGCGATGATCATACTTTATAATCTGTCGAAAATATTATTTTTTCAGGCGACACATTTCAATACGTGGGGTAATGGTGAATGAATGTTTATTTTGCCAGAAAATGTCTCAGATGATGTCTCTAATATAAACAACATTTTGTGCCTACTGGGTGGGCATGTACCTTTAAATCCCCATAAACATCTTCACTATGCACTATTTGACCTTTAACAATGAATATAGAGCTAGACTTGTGACAAAGGTCACACGCCTCTTTTCTCTAGCCAATCACAAATGTCTGATAGCAGCACAACCATATTAACCCTTTTAACACCACAGGCCTGTATAGTGGTATTGCCAAGCAGTGTTGATCCAGATGAGATGGCTCGTTACGAGCCGTCACATCAGGATCTGCACTTTTTGCAAGTAATTGTCATATTTTGAGAGCAAAAACACCCCCTTTTCATAAATGGACTAGTCTGAAAATCATTTTGTAACAATTGGATGGGTTGCAAAATTGACATATCAAAATCCATTCCAGTTACTTACGGGTGAAGGGTTAATGCAAAACACGTTCCGATTCACAAACGTACCTTGATGTTGTGTTTGCTCATTCATATTCATGTGGTTAACATTGATATTCTCCTGATGCCGGTGAAGAGTCTCCTGATGTCGATGCATATTTGCCGCGTGCATCTGCTGAGCTCTCTGGTGATTCTTCATGTGATTGTGCATATGTGCATTGTGCACATGATTGTTCACGTTGTGTACATGGTCATAGTGATTATGCTGCGAGAAAAAATCATCATCATCATCATCTAAACCAAAACCAAATGATTGCTGAAAGGAATCTGCTGTCATAAAATCGTCATCATCGTTGGCTTCTTCATCAGAAAATAAATCATCAAAGTTGAAGAAGTCGCCATTTCCGCCGAAGTGAAACCTGAAGTGATCATCCTGGTGCTTGTGGTTTTCTTGATGGTGGGCGCTATGGGCATCGTCAAATCCCTTGAAGAAGTCATTGAAATTGAAGTGGAATCCCTGATCGCCATTCCCATTACCTGGCTCACCGTCATCACCAAACTGATCATATCGTCTACGTTTATCCGCATTGGACAATACTTCATATGCTGAAATAGTACAATATGATGTGATACGTTATGACAAAATTGATTTAACACGAATATGATAACATTGTTCTGGGTTTCTTGCAGCGCCCATAAAACATGTCAGCACTCCAGATAAGGAATTAGTAATTGAGTATTGTCACTCCATCAATTCTGAAGCAATTGGGTATTTCAAAATCTTAATTGGGTAAAATGAAGTCACACTACTGTTCACACATCAACAGACAGCAATTATTGAATAGTTTGCTTGGAAATGAAAACATGTTTTGGCATTTCATTAGAATTGTCTCCTTGGAGACAATTCTATGAAATACCAAGATGTGTTTTCATGGAAAATATACATGTACTATGTTTGAGCTTATTGTTTTCTGCAGCATGATAAAGGTACCATACAATTGTTATTGCATTTTGATACCCGCTTCTTCTGATTTCAATTTGGTTTTTGGCAATTTTAATTGGGTATTTAAGCAAATACGCAGCTTATCTGGAGCCCTGTATATGATTATTTGATAAATAAATGACATGCCATCCTGTAGAGATGGACATTATGTAATGCAACATCTTTGTTTTTTGTATCACATCATCATTTATATTTTGTTTTACATTTAGTGTTTTTATATGCAACTTATAATTGAATCATATTATTTAATGAGAAACATGAGAGATGACCATAACAAAATATGCTTTCGGTCAAATCTCATGACTTATAAAATCTGTAATTGTATATACAGTGAAACTACTGCTATTGTTGAATAAGGATTATTTTCTAGCCCATTTATGAAAAGGGGGTGTTTTCGCTCTCAAAAATATGAAAATTACTTGCAAAAAGTGCAGATCCTGATGAGACGGCTCGTCACGAGCCGGCTCATCTGGATCTACACTGTTTGCACTGTTTGCCAATACCACTATACAGGCCTGTGGTGTTGAAAGGGTTAAATCATGGTGTAAATGCCAGAGAAACACATTTAATTTAGAAATTGCAATTCCTGGAGTTTGTCATGATGGGAATACTTGAACTTGTGCTCACAGACAGCATGACATGACCTACATGTATTTGGTATCTAAATAGGTTACTGTGAGGTAGTGACAGATAAGGTGCATATTGGCCTTATTTACACATTTAATTTAGCAGAATATGCATTGATTATCAAAAGTGGGAGAACAAAATTATTTTAATCACAGCAATGTGAAAATATGCATTGATATTCAAATTGAGTAGTGAAAATACTGTAATAAAGTTGAAAATTTACTTACGGTAGGTGAGCCGATTGCTTTTTGCAGCTCAAATAAGTGCATTTTTAAATTTGTTTCATTCCCTATTTAATAAGGAAGAAAATCAATAAAACATTTGTAAAAGTAAAATACGCATTGAATTTTAAATATTTGGGTATACCGGTAATACTCTTTAGATACAAAACTTATCTGGAGCTCTGTGACATGACATATTTGACATCTAAATAGTAGCATAAAGTACGGTGAAATGTTACATCTCCAAAGCAGACACTCTGAGGTCCATAGTGAATCTGGTTTAGAGATGTTGCAATTTATTTCAGGCACGCGAGCACTCCAAGTCACGTTTGTGTGATTTGAATTCATGAACAGACTATCCATGCAATTTCCAGTCAGAATCAAATTACAGTGAAATCCATCACAATCGTGTGTGTGTAACTGGGGAAGTGGGGCTTTAAAATGAGCTTGCGACCAGTGTAGATCTATCCAGTAGCCTATTTCACCAACATTGCAAAGTATACTTTGAGGGAGAAATTTTCAATTTAAGGATAAATGTATTACCGTAATTTTTATTATACTGAATTTATTACATTATCACAGCCATTTTGGCTGTGATAATGTAATAAATTCAGTATAATAATTCTGCATACTTTTAATCATCAAATATATGCAGCTGTTAGTTCTATATCAAATAATGCATTTCGGGAAAAATAAATGATTGCTCCCTCAATGTATACTTTGCTAGACAAGTATACTATGCAATTTTGATGAAATCAGCGACTGACCAGCCTGTGCATCAATATATAGTCTGATCTGGATCTGCCGTGTTTGCCATTTCATCAATGAAACACCTATAGGGCTTCTAACAAGAAATATAGATGGTTACCATGTTACCAGAATATATGAGTGAGCTATTTGATCATGAGCTACACTGGTCCCGAATCCCACAAGCCCATTTCTCCAGTCACAGCCACAATTAAACAGACTGAGGGATCTACCTTTGGCAATTTCCATAAATTTTGTCTCAGCTCCTGGGTCTTTGTTTTTATCTGGATGGTATTTCACAGCCAGCTTTCTGAAAGCTCGCTTAATCTCCTTCTCCTTTGCATTCCGTTTCACTCCCAAAATCTCATACAAGTCCATCTTGGCATACACCATGAGAACGTCCATAGTGAACATCGTGCACATTGCCGACATCACTAGCATCTGATCGCAACGCATTGTGTCAAATCTGCAGTGAAAATAAATAGCATCATATAAAAGAAAGGGAGGTGGTGTATTTGAGCCAACCTTTAGACATTCACTAATGGGAAAACATATAGATGCATGAATTTAAACCAGTATGAAAGAAAGTTTAGAACTTGTGCGTCTTTCATTATTTTCTATATTGAAATTAAACAAGAGCAGATAATCTCAGCTATATGGATGTATTTTACTACCGTATTTCATCTGTCTTTTAATTGTTCTGTATCCTTCTAGCTTAGACCAGGCCATTGTAAAATATGGTCACAAGAACAGCCCATTCTGTCCTCATGTTTTGCAAATAAAAGGAATAAAAGGATAATCCAGGTCAAAGTAGGTATATTTACATGTTTATTATTGGTCTGTGCAAGATTTTTTAACGGAACTGCAATGTATTAAACTGCTCGCACGTCAAAAAACACCAGAATGTGCTGTTATTGTGAATACATTTTACAATGGGCGGCTCTCAGATAGGATACAGAAAATATAAGACAGATGAAATAGTAAAATACATCCATATACAGTATAGCTGAGATTGTCTAAACTAAAATTCAGCCAACAGATTACCAATCGAGAAATACATGTAAGTACATTATACACACTGAAAAATGGACAGAAAACCGCCACCTTACCATCTAGATTATATCGAAACAACTAGCTGCATGTTTTCCGCTTTATACATGTTATAGGCAACATGCTATAGGCAACATGTTCCACTATATCGCTACACCACAGTTAACAGTATAAATTTACGTAATAGCATTTATATTTCACGCACTAAAACAGTGTTTTATCTACCACAAGTCAAATACCCACATTTTTCAGATTTGACTCACTAAAATATTATCATTTTTCCATAGAATGACTCAGATTTTTCAGAAATAGTAATTTTGACTCACTGGCTAAAAATTGTAGATAAAACACGGCAGTAAAATAAGGAACAATCTGCAGGGTGTTAACATTCATACTTCACTATATTGTTATTGATAGAAAATTCTACAACATGATACAACAAGAATTCTGCCACGGAAATGGTGTTGCGCCTGACGAGGCATTTGACCATAACACGGCCATGGGCATGTGCTAAAGTAAGCATCACAAAAACCGTCAGAGAAGTGTATGCTTAAAACATGAAAAAAGGCAGAGGTTGAAGACTTTTTGACATAAAAAATGGCTATGTGTTTCCAAAACCATGTGAAGGTCAAACAGGACAAGGTAATGTTAATGGCGGCATGGGTGTTTCCAAATGCTTACATGTATTCTGTGTCCAAATATTGAAGCAATCCATCAAGTAATATTAATGTTATACGATGATGAAGAAACTTGTACAAACTTTTTGACGCAAAATATGTCTAAGTACTTCCGCAAAAATGTGATGGTAAAAAAGATCAAGGTCATGTTAATGGCGTGATGAGTGTGTTACAAATGCTTACATGTATCAAGTGTCCAAGACCATTGAAGCAATCATATATGGTATGAAATCATACCACTTTCCCTTCAAAATCTAGAACAAACATTAATGTTATACGATGATGAAGGAACTTGTACAAACTGTTGGACATTTCGGATGAGGCAGACAAAGACGGAAAAAGCAGCGACTATAGTCGAGCCTTCCGGCAGCACGATTTACCCAAATCTGCCCAAATCTACCCAAATCTTCATTAAAAATAACATTTATGATTATATTATATACGTTTTCAACAATATATCATTAGTATATCATACAAAAAGCACATTTTGACCGAAAAAGGGAAGAATAGAGCACATATTTCTCGCGGGAAAGCGATTAATATACATAAAGCATTATTATAAAGGGAGACTACCGTGATCGAGAATCATTAATTATGTCTCAGTTGCCTAACCGATCACCTCCATAGTATTGCAATATTTATTTCAACATCTTTTTGAAATAGTTAAAAACAAAGTATAATGCATTCAGAGGTCCAGATAAGGTGCGTATTTGCGTAAATACGCAATTAAAAACTACAAAAACCCAATTAAAATCAGAGATAATGCGTACCAAAAAGCAATTAAAATGTCCGGTACGCAATACTTTTTTATCCTGTAGCGTACTCCTCAAATGTATTTTCAGTCTGTCGCGTACTGCTAGATTTGTATACAATCCTACAAAATCATCGCCGATGATCTGTGCGGTCGGCCATTCAATGTTTACAAAGTCTGGTCCCGGCTCTAGCTGCGGACAATGTCTCGCTGTATTTCACCGATAACGGCTGGAAACCAGTATTCGGGTGTACTCGATTTGAACTCCAGGATTTAGCGGGAGCGATTCCGACTCTCAGCGGGGAAAAATGGGTCCAACTCGATACGAAACTCTAGTAATCCACCACATGGCATATGTTTAGAGTACCGTTCAACTTAATGATCCCAAATCTAGAATGTCCACCCTTATCGCATCGGCCGTTTTTGCCCATATTGATTTTGAGAACAAAAATCGGATAAGACGGGGCCTATCAATTATGGCGAAAGTTAACACAAACTTCAGAGCTCACGCGAGCCGGAATTGAATTCCCATTTATCTCTGAATTTGTTGTCACAATCCACGTCATTTACGGAAAATATTACTGATTGGTAAATCAATAATTGTGGGGGGAAAACGGCGATGCGAAACTTTTGTGAACCCGAGATCCAGGCTCATTACTAGTCTATTTTCTTAAATTCAAATCGATGTGAAACTGCTTGTTTCGACGACCCCGAGTCTACTCAAGGAGATGCAACGAAAAACGTCCGTAGACATTCGAAAACGACTATCCGCACGGATAAAACAAATGGTACAGTGGAATTGGTCTTGGGGGAGGGTGGGGCACAGCAGACATTTTATTATTTTGAATGTGTCAGGTTTATATTTTACATGTGGGACAGTATCATAAGTAATAAATGAAAAGATGGTAACATTATTACTATTTCGACCAACGCACATGTTGAATAAAATGGCGGTCGAATTAACTAAGTTAAAATAGGACGAGTTGAACGGCGCCCGAATTCACCAATTAATATAATCGTAGTAGCAATAGACACTATACATAACACAATCGGATCATGTCAGATTTTTTCGTAGAAAATTGGTGACACATGGCGCAACAAAATGGCGGCCACAACAAACAAACGTGGAAGAAACAAATTGCAAAAGTCCAGCACCAATGTTAACCTTATTTTGATTTATTTGACGACCGATGCAAATGTGGAATCTCAATCCAATGCACAAGGCATCATACAGTCATTTTGTTGAGCTCGGTGTGTGGAGACCCCAAATTAATCGTGATTGACATTATTGATGAATTGCTGTCAAACGTGGTCAGCCAAAAAAAAAATAGATCGCGTATTGCAAAGATCAATCTGCCAATCAAAGCATTCTTGATCAGCGTATGCACTGTTTGTCATTCAGATAATGAAACAACTTGCATCATTTGTTTAATACATGATACTGCTTGTTACATAACTTATAACTATAAGTGTGCTAGCAGATCCGGAACTACACTGGCCACAAATGCCATAAGCCCAATTACTCTAGTAAGTTACTTATATGTACTTGATTTGAAAACTTGAACTAATCATTTTATGCTTCAATTAATTATATGAACAACAAAACAGTACCATTAATACATAAATTAGTATGATTTGTTTCCGAATCGGTTTTTGTAATCCAAATATGGAAATACCCAATTGAAAAAAATTGATGGGGTAACGTTTTTAAAATACCCAATTGAAAATTGAGAATACCCAATTGATTTCAAAAGTATGGAGTAACAGTACCCAATGTCAAATTCCTTATCTGGAGCCCTGAATGCATTGAATGAATGTTTTTATTAGCACAAATGACTTCTGGACATATATAGTTTAGTTATTGCAATTTAATTTACGGAGATACATTTCAAAACTCACACAGGAAGGCTATACATGTACAGTATATATATATAAATATTCTTAATATTCATCTACAATAACAATAATAAACGATCTTGTATTAAGAATAGGGTTGGGACGAGTACTCGAGTACCGGGTAGGGTAACACTCCTACCCGGGTACAAAATTGTTACCCGCGGGTAATTTGCACATAACATTAAGTTCTTTAAACATTCATTTATATGGGTTTTATAAACGAACTCTGACCTGCCAGGCTGCATATCATTGTTCCCCCACCTCGGTAACTTAACTCCAGGTCGCACAGATTGCATTTTGTTTTTCTTGAATTAAAGAAAAGTATTGCCAAACTTGGCTTTTGTTTGTGTTACTGGCCATAATGATGTCCGGAGGTCATGGGACAAAGGAAACACAACTCTAATGGAAGTAGTATGTATTTTATTCCAAGGGAAATAATTGAACACTGGGTACTCGCGGGTAATAGGGTCCCGGGTCCAAAATTACTACCCGTCCCAGCTCTATAATTAAGACATTGATGAAACTGAACCTTAATATGCATGCAATATATATATTTTTTAATTTGTGTATGGTTTGTATATCTTGTCAAATAGCTTGAATGTTTTTCACACCTCTATGTAGACAAAGCCCAATATTATATTGTATTGACCAGAACACAGTGTATTTTAGTGGGGTAGCTCGTTATATATAATCGATTATGTACAATATGGGAAACTGTGTAGATCCTGATTAGATAGTGAATGCATATTTCCCCTACAGGTATAGCTTTAACAAGTGGTTAGGCACAAAATGGGGAACCGGGTAGACCCTGATCAGACTGTGATTGTAAATTTCCCCTAGAAGGTATAGCCTCAACAAATGATTGTTATAAGATGGCTACACATCCTGGCGGGCGACACGTGGCTTGCTTGTATACGGTATACAGTGATTATGTACAAGATGGAAAACAGTGTAGACCCTGATCAGACTGTGATTGCAAATTTCCCCTAGAAGGTATAGCCTCAACAAGTGATTGTTATAAGATGGCTACAAGTCCTGGCGAGCGACACGCGGCTTGCTTGTATACGGTATACAGTGATTATGTACAAGATGGAAAACAGTGTAGACCCTGATCAGACTGTGATTGCAAATTTCCCCTAGAAGGTATAGCCTCAACAAATGATTGTTATAAGATGGCTACACATCCTGGCGAGCGACACGCGGCTTGCTTGTATACGGTATACAGTGAGTATGTACAAGATGGAAAACAATGTAGACCCTGATCAGACTGTGATTGCAAATTTCCCTAGAGGTATAGCCTCAACAAGTGATTATGTACAAGATGGCTACACGTCCTGGCTGGCGAAAACAGCCAGTATACGGTCGACACCTACACACTGTCTCCTTGTATGTCAACATTAGAGAGGTTCTACATTTTTTTTATCTGTATTTCAATTAAAAATCATCATTTCCATTTAGCATGTTTAGCCATTATAAAGTGGATTATCTTCCTTGGCTTCCAAGTATTAAGTTTATCGTGGTACTCTCCCTTTATTTCATATACAAATATTTCCATTTTGCATCAAAACATTAAAATGGGCCCTGGTTTTCTGAAAGTCGGCATAACGTATCACTAGTCACGTAACTTGATATGGTTGGGGGTTACTCTATACATTTTGCTCTAAAATACATCATTTTTATGCCAGAATATTTCACATTTAGAACTACGAAAATACTAAATGGTGATAAGAATATTTTTTAATGACCATCTAACATTATAAATCTCCATTTAAATTTGATTCATCGATTGGAATTTAGTAATTTGAAGCGTTCAAAAATGATTAAATTATATAGAAAACAGGTCAGATTTCCCCCTGCGCTCCTCCACATTGGAGATAATAACCTGCAGGTGCGCGAAATGGACGAAGTCCGACTTGCAGAATGAGCAAATTAATGACATACATCATGTAAGTACAGTCCAAACATCGTTATTATGATGTGTATAGCTTTATTTATTAACTAATATAGTAATTATATGAATATTTGGGTAGATTTGGGTAAATCGTGCCACCCAAGCTTTCTGCTAAAGCAGGCACGACAAAAATATTAACAAAGTAGGAAGTAAACAAACAACGCTTCAAACGCAAATTTGGAAATACTTCTTTGTCATAACTCTAATGTAATGAATTGTAATTTAAAGTTATGAACTCAGAACTACGAAACAACCCTCAATATACCCGCAAATTGCGTAAACAACTACATCTGTAGCTCTTAAAGCCTCTTTACACTCATGGTCCGAAATGTTCAAGGTGCGAAACCCCCTCAGCATACAATAGTCATTTAAAATTAAACACCATATATCGGAATCGCTTCAAAACTTACTATATATATAAAGAACGTCAATAAATGGTTGCTCTTCTTAATGGTTTCTATCCTTTCTTCCTTCTATAATGTATAACTGTTTACAAACTGTTTGACAGCAGCTGGTTCGATCAATTCTAATAATAGAAACCCGGAAGACCACGAGTAGTTAGTTACACGACTAGAATTCCTATTGGTCTATTTGGTCATGTGCTAGTTGTAGTTGTATGTCTGTAATTCAGGCGCTTATTTTTCGCCTCAATCTGAATTCTTCTCCACAGAAACTGCGGGAGCATTGTTCCCACACACCCCAGTTGATCTGTACCTGGTCTAAAAAATACCCCAAAAAAAAGGGGTTTGCTATGTACACACAACCAGCATGCTGGCACAGAGTCAACCAGGTGGACGCGGCCTGTTTTTAATGTGGAGGAAAACCAGAGAGTATGGAGAATAACCACAGCGAGCTTGTATGGAACAGACACAACCTTCAGGACATTACTCAGTACAAGCACAGAGATATTGGTCCAGCTGATCGGGCATCGAATACCCACAAGCGACACACTGCCCACCAACAGGATGAGGCACCTAATCATCATCAACACAGCTGCATCATCAAGTGTAGAGCGACACTCCCGCTCTCAACAATATTGAGTTAACTCCGCAGTATGTAGAGAAAGCTGTCACCCAACCTCTGCAAACACGTTCGAGAAAGCGACACTCCCACTCTCAACAATATTGAGTTAACTCCGCAGTATGTAGAGAAAGCTGTCACCCAACCTCTGCAAACACGTTCGAGAAAGCTCTCACTCAATTAGCAATCTCCTGTAACATGTTCCCCCGAGCCCCCCAAGTTGTGGTTGTAGGTGGTTATGCCCTGAGTTATTCTGTTACATGTTTTGTTCCATACCAGCATCTACTGCGATGAAGTTCAAACTTGGCACATGCCTATGAATTCTTCAGATGAACAGGGCGAAATTCACATCCTCTTATAGGCCCAGGATTTTATGTATCACTTTCGAACGAGCAATATGCTTGTTCACGAGCGAGCACAGCAAGCTTAAGCGAGTTAACTACTGTCTGTTACACATTTTGCTACCGACAAACTTTTGGTAATTACACATTAAATCTAAACAATATTTAAAAGTAAATTATTAATTAATGACATTCCACCAACAATTTGTTTTATTGTGAATTTAATAAGGGGGCTAAAATGCCCACATGGGTTTTTTAATGGAATATAATTTCTTGCAATATTCAGCGAGACATTTCTTGGATTTTGTAGGCATATATACACAAAAAAACAAAAACATGTTTGATTTAACTTGTTCCTCGTTAGTGTATGTTTTCTTCGTAAAATATTTACACAAAATGGAGAGACAAATATAAGCGACGATGAGGACGAAGATATGGGAAACGTCTTTGGGGATGCGCTTCAACGCCAAGAAATGATATATTCTAAACATCAACAATAAGTCGTCCCAGTTCTTTAAATTGAGCAACCACATTCAGCTGCAACAGGTCGGCGCAACCCCGTTATTTGGAATAACAATTCTTCACTCTGCTTCATGAAATGTAAATCAGATCACTGCCCATCAATTTGCAGGAATACATAATATCTTGCACTTGTCCGACTACACTGTCTAGCGTATAGTTATATCCCTTGGGATTCCTACTACAGTAGAGGACAGCGACATGATAGACAAAGTCCAGAGACATGCAGCTAGATTGATCACTGGTAACTATCACTCACGCGAAGAATGGCTGCATCTCCAAGGTGCTACAGGAACGAAAGTTAAATAGTTTGCAATACATAAGGAAGTCTAGCAAACTGACGTACCTGTATAAAATGGACATAGAGTGAGGGGGGGGGGTGCAAGTTCCAGCTATACATTGTCCAACAGTATTCTAATTTACAACAGACA
Source organism: Conchocele bisecta (assembly GCA_029237695.1). Lineage (NCBI taxonomy): Eukaryota > Metazoa > Mollusca > Bivalvia > Lucinida > Thyasiridae > Conchocele > Conchocele bisecta. The sequence continues at coordinate 6,639,507 of CM055266.1, read as the reverse complement.
ACTTCACAATGGACTGATAGGCTAGCTTTTCCTTTGATAATTCTATCCGCAGACTACGTACGTTTTTATACACCCACAGTCTGATAGGCTTCTACTTGTATGTTGTGACTGATATTGACACCAATGTACCTCATTGAAAACACAACAGAAACAAATGGTTATGAAGAGAACACTACTACATGTAGTTAGGAAGGAAGTGGGGTTTCTTGGTGGTTGGCTATATGACTAATCTCACACGTATCTGGGAAAAAAAGGACATCAACATGTCTGCTTTCAATCTCTACAGGGTGTGTTGATCCTGCTGTAATTGTTCACAGTCTGTTTATCGTTGTACGGTAAGTATAGCAGTGTACCATCTGCAAATAAATCACACTGTACTATGAGCGACATACTAAGGAAGGTCATTGATACATACCAGAAACAAAACTGGACACAGGAGGGAGGCTTCGGAGACACCTGAAAGTGCAGGGACAAACGAAGACACGTTGTCCTCTAGTTGCCCTCTTTTAAGTTTTCCTCTGTCGATTTTTTCTTATTTTGGCGGTATTAAATCTTCAACATATTCCCAATAGGCATAGGCAACTTCATACTAATAGCCTGTATGTGGTATTTCAGGTCCTTGCGGTTTTTGATGCCTTCGGCGGTGTGTTGGTATCCAGTTTCAAAGTATAATTAAATTAAAGTCATATAGGCCGTGTATCCTTAGCTTTTGCAGTTTTGTGTGGGATATGTAAGAGGACAATGACCGTTTCAAAGTTGATTAACCGGACTAGTAGTATCAATATTTTGTTTTAGATTTTTTCCCTGAAAGAAGTTTATTGATACTGTTACTGAAACATGGTAAAATACATTCGTTTGATTTGCTACACTGTTACATCATAACAAAATGGGCACTCATACCAATTGTTACTTGTGTGCAATATATGGAAGCTATCGCTAGTTGACGTGCACATTAACTATGCCCAATTTGCGAGATTCATCAAACCAACCCTTAGAAGTTTGTAGTCTCACCTTCGCTAGGATTGCAATAGACTAGTTGACATGCCATGTCGTTTACTTTTATTTTTTTATTAATCTGCCTTTTTATATTTTTTGGGGCCACTTCTTCTTCTTCTTCTTTTCCGTAAATTCCACCAGTAAGTGGTTCACCGGGTGACTCCGTTGTTGTTCAGTTGGGTTATATATAGTAGTTGGTTGGTGAGTATATATGTACAACGTGCTTTAACTTTCTAAATATGTACAATGTTCTACTGGTTAGGGACGGCCATTACATTATTTCTTATAGTGTTTAAATATTGTGAATGGTATGCAGACGCCCGATGTGTAATCGGCAGCACAGCAGCCTTGAGTAAGTCTCTATTTTCTGGATCACGTCCTGATTGGCGGGCAGAATACCGTTGGTGAAGCCCGCAGTCGATGATAAGCGACGTTTGCGATTGGCGGTTTGTAAGTGTGAACCATACGTCAGCTCCATATATATATAGTTACGCTTTATACAGTTCCGTATCCAACCTTTTGGCTCTCGCCTCGCACCATCGAAGGCAGTACATCAGGTCAACATGTTGTTCAAGTCTTCATCTTCATCTTGATCTTGATTGATTGATGCTTGCGTTTAACGACCGCACTGACTAGATGGTCTTGCACGCCGTCTGTGAAAGCAGAAGAAAACAACTTGTGCCAAAAAGTTCGTGGGCTTAATGTCGCACAGACAAATTGTGCAGACAGATCACTGACGGCGGTCACATTGGATGACCTCAACTGCAGTGATAGGACACGAAGTCCTTGTTTTAGTCCTAAAAAGGACTGTTTTGAGTCATGGCGTCTGATTTGGTTTGTTGTTGCTTGATGTGACCGTTTTGTTTGGGCTTTTGATATCGTGGCGTTGAAGTTGTATTTTTCCGATATATATATATATATTATATATATATATATATATATATTATATATATATATCCGATAGCACATGTGTACCATGGCCGCGCTGTGTGCCTGCATGCGGCTTGTAGGCGCGGATACAGGTTGGGGGGGGGGGGGGGGGTTCACTTACACCGCGGTGTATTTATATGGATTATGGAACATTTTATTCATCGTTCTTGAGGTGTTGTGGTGTGCATAATACATTTGTGAATTTAATAATCCACTGTTTACGTCTATGATAGGCCAGCCACTGGCTGTGGAAACCAATGAGGATACAAACAGCTTATCTGGTTCAAATTAGAGGGTGTCTTTTTAAAATAATACCTTTTATATTCTATATTCTACTACAATCAAGTCCGTCAAAATAAACAAAATATTTATGGCAGATGAAGATATTTTGCCACTTTTAGCCTTGAATGTACATAACGACGAAAGTGATAGCTCAGACAGTGACATTGGTATATCGTACTTTAGCGGATCATGAAAAATAATTACGTTATTTACTATTTCATTCATATTAAATGACACAACTGCAGGTAGTGTCGTCTTGAAAAAATCATCGTACCGAAATCTGCTCGTCCCCGAGTCGGTTCGTACCGGTGTGTTGCCATATATATGAGAACAGTCCTTGTTGTTGGTGTCTTGATGGATATATAGAATAAACGAAATATATTTCTGTTTCTAATAATATAATTAATTAGTTCTGCATAGTTTGTGGCAGTGACTGGATAAATGGGGCTTATGAGATTTGTGACCAATTCTGGAAGTCGATGTGACATATCACAAGTCACGTGCCCCGAGCTGTTTGGGGGTAGATCGATACAGTTTGCTCTAAAATATATAATTTTTATGTCGCAATATATTTCACATTTAGAACTACGAAAATACTAAATGATGCTAAGAATATTTTTATGCCACCGGGTTTCGAAGTGGCATATAGTGTTTGGACCGTCCGTCCGTCCGTCCGTCCGTCCGTCCGTCCCGTCCGTCCGTGTCCGTCCGTCCGTCCGTCCGTCGTCCGTCCGTCCCGTCCCGTCCCGTCCCGTCCCGTCCCGTCCGTCCGTCCGTCCGTCCGTCCGTCCGTCACACTGCAGGTGGCATCCGCGTTCAACAGATGCATTTCTTGTTTAATTGAAATCAACAATATAATGCTGGTATATGTTTATAAATGTAAACTAGGGTTCGATCCAAGTGTTTATATAGTTAGATTCTGTATATATTCAATTTTATTGAAAAATATAAAATGCCAATAAACAAATAGCAGCTATCACGACCCAACTTGATTGGGTCGGTGATGTTCTCGACTAGGTATGGATCTACACTGGTTGTGAAACACATACGCCCCATTTCTCCTGTCACAGCCACATATTCAGTTTGGCACAGCTATCCCCCTTTATTTTCTGGGTTGGGAATGGGAAGACTGGGAATTATATTTAATTAGTTCTACATTATTTAAGTTCTGGATTTACCACCCTTATCACATAGTCATATTTTGTCGATTTTGATTCAATTTTCACGACAAACTGGGAGATTGATGTCCGAAGTTGAAAAAAATCAGAGTAGATGTGGAATTGAATTCTGCATGTCCTTTGACATTTTGGTAGACTTCTGACAAATTGATTGGAAAATATTTATGATCTTTTTATGTGCCCATTTCAGTTTCCGCGAAAGTCTTCGGTCCGTCGGACATGTCCGTTAAAATTTCTGCCAGTCCGACGGTAAACCAGAAGTCGCCGGACCGAATGTCCGACTATAATTTTTAAATTTTATTTTTATACGACTGTTTTTAAAAAACTGTACGTATTATGTTTTACCGCGGAGCGGGCGGCTGACAGAAAAAATGCATAGTTCGTGTACACAAATCCTCCGAAACCGTTCATTCGATCGATCTGAAACTATACACACGTCTTCTACACATATTGAAGATGTGCACATTGGTGTTTTTATGCCGAAAAAATATTTTTTAACAAAAAATATCACCTTTTTAACTTAAGCCATCTTTTCTACATTTTTCTATACAATTCTATATACGGTACAGAGTTTGTGTACACAACTCCTCCGAAACCGTGTAGTCGATCGTTCTGAAACTATACACACGTCTTCTACACATATTGAAGATGTGCACCTTGGTGTTTTTATGCCGAAAAAATATTTTTTAATAAAAATATCACCTTTTTAACTTAGCCATTTTTTCTACATTCTTCTATACAATTCTATATACGGTACAGAGTTTGTGTACACAACTCCACCGAAACCGTTCAGTCGATCGTTCTGAAACTATACACACGTCTTCTACACATATTGAAGATGTGCACCTTGGTGTTTTTATGCCGAAAACATATTTTTATACGACCGTTGCTGGCGGGCGGGCTGGCGGCTGAAGAAAAAGCGCATAGTTCGTGTACACAACTCCTCCGAAACCGTTCAGTCGATCGTTCTGAAACTATGCACACGTCTTCTACACATATTGAAGATGTGCACCATGGTGTTTTTATGCCGAAAAAATATTTTTTAACAAAAATATCACCTTTTAACTTAGCCATTTTTTCTACATTTTTCTATACAATTCTATATACGGTACAGAGTTTGTGTACAAAACTCCTCCGAAACCGTGTAGTCGATCGTTCTGAAACTATACACACGTCTTCTACACATATTGAAGATGTGCACCTTGGTGTATTTATGCCGAAAAAAGTATCAAAAAAGTAAATTGAACAAATAAATTTACTGCTTGTTAGAATACATTAGCAAGGTTCCTATGCTTTTTATCGGCCGTGCTCGGACAGCCTTGAGACAACTGACTCTCACGAAACAATTAACATATTTATATCATGTTCGTCTATTGCAGAAGTTAGGAAAATGTTATTCCTCCGCAATGATGTATACACCGATGCGCTATGTCAAAGCATTTTCGAGCTATGGATTATTTTGTTCCAACAAAGTTCCGCATTTGTCTCTAGTAAGAAGACATCGGACACATATATTTCTTTGATGCATCAGCTGGTACCGTTTCATGGCTTCGCTTACAAGTTACAGGTGACCGGCTGGTAACCAGTCAGTGTAACATGACTCTTACGCGTGACACTCCACGAATATAAGCCAATCATAAGCTTAGTGATGACATCATCGAGAATACCCATCCCGACAAATTATAGAAATGTCGGTGCGATTCAATTGCCTGTTGTGATACATTGGACGGGTATAAATGTAAGTTTGATCAAATGTTCGATTGGAAACAATGTTGGTTCGATGCAAACTGTTTCTTAATGGGCCCGGACGACATAAAAGTGTAGTTTGAAGTAGATGTTTGTGCTGTCATATAGTAGTATAGGCCCGAAAAATGTTACCGAAGTATTACAACTAACGATAAATGCTGAATATTTTGTTGAACAAAATAATCTCTAGCTTGAAAACGTGTGGACATAGTGCATCATGGAATATATCGTTGCGGAAGGCGAACATTTGTCTAACTTCTGCAATTGGCGGAAATTATATAAATCGGCTGACTGCTTCGTGAGAGTCCGTTGTCTCGAGGCCGTCCGAGTATGGACCATTAAAAACATAGGCACCTTGGTAATGTGTTCCAAGAGGGAGTACAGACAAATTTCAACTGATTTTTTTTCCCACTTATTGATACTTTTAGGTATATTTAATGTATTTATAGACTTTGGTCCGTTACCTCAACCTGTGATATAAAGAACATTTTTTGCCTACTGAGTGGGCATATACCTTTAACGCAAAAACTTGACAAATCTTATCTCCCCTTGGCATCTATTTTTAATTTTCACATTCTGTATCTTTGTCTGTGCAATAACTCAGTTCTACTTATCACATCGTAACCCTATTCGGTATACATGTTTACCACAGCATGATGAAGAACCCTATTGATTTACAAAATTTAGTTATTTCCACTTCGTGCCAATTTTTAGCTCACCTGAGAGAAGCTCATGTGAGCTATTGTTACCGCAATGTGTATGTCCGTCCCGTCCCGTCCGTCTGTCGTCCGTGAACATTTTCAAACGTCTTCTCCTCGGTAACCATTTTACTTTTGACCGAATATGGTCATGTCATATATCAAATCGAAGGTATCAACGAGGCGATCACTTTGGTGCATTTTTTGTCGAAATCGGATGATTATGTCATCCAGGATGGCCGCCGAAAGGTCAAAAGGTCGTTCTTTTATTAGAGATTTCAAAATTCTTCTTCACATGAACCTCTTGGCCCATGGTAGCCAAACTTAAAAGTTATGGTCCATGGGTGAAGCATTTTCAGATTTGTTAAATTGGAGGTCATCGCTAATCCAAGATGGCCGCCCTCTAAAAAGAGCCTAAATTCTTAAAAAATCTCTTCTCATGAACCGCTATCTGGATTTCGACGAAACTTGGTAGGAATGATTGATGTACAATGCTCTTTCAAGTTGTTGAAATGTTGACCCCGGGGTCAAAAATGGGCGTGGCCCGTGGGGTCAAATTGGGGTCAAATTTTATTTTTGACCGAATATGGTCATGTCTATATCAAATCGAAGGTATCAAAGAGGCGATCGCTCTGGTACCTTTTTTGTCGAAATTGGATGGTCATGTCATCAAACATGGCCGCCGAAAGGTCAAAAGGTTGTTCTTTTAATAAAGATTTCGAACGTCTTGTTCTCGTGAACCTCTTGGCCGATATTGGCCAAACTTCACGGTAATGGTTATTCATTTTTGTCATCGCGAAATCAAAGATAGCTGCTGTTGAAAAGTAGGTCAAATTCTTCTCGCGCACTGTCGGGCCGATTTTTACGAAACTTGGTATGAATGATCGATAGTTAACGCTGGTTCAGATTCCTTCAAATGGTGGACCCCGGGTCAAAAATGGACATGGCAGGAGGGGTCAAGTAGGGGTCAAATGTCACATTTGACCAAATATGGTCATGTCATATATCAATTCGAAGGTATCGACGAGACGGTCACTCTAGAGCTTTTTTTTGTCGAAATCAGGTAATTATGTCATCCGAGATGGCCGCCAAAAGGTCAAAAGGTCGTTCTTTCAATATAGATTGCAAACGTCTTCTTCTCGTGAACCACTTGGCCAATATTGGCCAAACTTCACAGTAATGGTCAGTGGGTCAAGCCTTTTCATTTGTGTTAAAATTATGGTCATCGCGAAATCCAAGATGGCCGCCGTTGAAAAATGGGTCAAATTCTCAAAAAATCTTCTTCTCACGAACCGCCAGGCCGATTTCGACGAAGTTCGATATGAATGATCGATAGTTAACGATGTTTCAGATTCCTTCAAATGGTCGTCCTCGGGTCAAAAATTGGCGGGGCAGTAGGGGTCAAATTTCACATTTGACCGAATATGGTCATGTCATATATCAATTTGAAGGTATGGACGAAACGATCACTTAGGAGCATTTTTTGTCGAAATCAGATGATTAAATCATCCAAGATGGCCGCCGAAAGGTCAAAAGGTTGTTCTTTTATTAGAGATTTCACACGTCTTCTTCATACAAACCGCTTGGCCATTGGTAGCAAACTTTGCAGTTATGGTCCAGTGGTAAAGCCTTTTCAGTTTTGTTAAAATGATGGTCATCGTTAATCCAAGATGACGGCTGTCTAAAAATAGCACAAAATTAAAATAAATCTTCTTCACACGAACCACCAGACCGATTTGTACGAAACTTGGCAGAAATGATTGATGTACAATGCTTTTTCAAATTTGTTGAAATGGTGACCCCTGGGTCAAAAATGGGGTCAAATTTCATTTTTGACGGAATATGGTCTTATAATGTATCAAATCAAAGGTATTGATGAGGCGATCGCTGTGGTGCTGTTTTCATCGAATCGGATGATTACATCATCCAAGATGGCCAAGGTCAAAAGGTTGAAAGGTCGTTCTTTTATTAGCTAGAGATTTTAAATGTCTTCTTCATACCATTTGGCCATTGGTGGCCAAACTTCACATTTATGGTTCATTGGTAGTCTTTTCAGTTTTGTTAAAATGGCGGCCGTCATTAATCCAAGATGGCCGCCGTCTAAAAATAGCATAAATTCTTAAAAAAATTTCTTGCGAACCACCAGACCGATTTCGACGAAACTTGACTTGAATGATCGATGTACAATGATTTTTCAAAGCTATTAAAATGGTGACCTCTGGGTCAAAAATGGCCATGGCCCGGGGGGTCAAATAGGGGTCAACTTTTTTACGGAATATGGTTATATAATACATAAAATCTAAGGATTGCAATAAAAAGTACCGGTAGGCTGGAAGAATTTTGTTATGGTCTCCAAACCTCTCAAAGTTGTGTAAGATATATCTGTACATTTCGTGAGATAACTCCTACCCTGGTGATTTCTCAAGTTTGTTGCATTGACATTTTGTGCCTGTCATGTGCTTATTTTGATGTATATGTAGTGACAACTTTACATACCAGTATTTGCTTGATTTTTGTGACATTGCACAGGTGAGCGATATAGTGCCATCATGTTTCTTGTTTCTTTTTGTTTTCTGTATCCTTGTCCGCGCCCCTTCATGGCCATTTTTTTATGTTCATATTCTGTATCCTTGTCTGCGCAATAACTCGAGTTATGCTTTCCACGTCTTAATCAAATTTGGCACACATGTTTGTCATGGCAAGAAGAACCCTATTGATTTTCAGTGAGTTATCTCCCCTTGCTTACTGGGCATGCCTCGGCTGACATATATTGCGACCTTCATCTTTCTTGTTTAAAATTAATATCAGCAAAAGACTACTGTGACAAGGGATATACTTTCACAATAATTCTTGTTATGTCCCAAGGAGATGCAGAGGAGACTGAAGAAGAAATAGAGGAGGAGGAGGGAGAGGATGACAGTCAGGGGGCGGGAGCGGATCAGGGACACCGGGACTCACGAGGCAAACACAGCTCCTCCAGCACTAGCAGTATCACGTTTGACACTACTCTACCCAGCTCACATTCAGTAAGTTGTTATAGGAGCATTCAAAACCATTACCTTTCCTTTGGTAGTATCATATTAAACAACTCACTGCCTAGCTCAGTTTCAGTAAGCTATTGCAGGGGCATTGAAAACATTACCTTTTATATTTAAAAACATTACCTTTTCTTTGGTAGTATCATATTCAACAACTCACTGCCTAGCTCAGTTTCAGTAAGCTATTGCAGGGGCATTGAAAACATTACCTTTTATATTTAAAAACATTAACCTTTTCTTTGGTAGTATCATATTCAACAACTCACTACCTAGCTCAGTTTCAGTAAGCTATTGCAGGGGCATTGAAAACATTACCTTTTATATTTAAAACATTACCTTTTCTTTGGTTAGTATCATATTCAACAACTCACTACCTAGCTCAGTTTCAGTAAGCTATTGCAGGGGCATTGAAAACATTACCTTTTATATTTAAAAACATTACCTTTTCTTTGGTAGTATCATATTCAACAACTCACTACCTAGCTAAGTTTCAGTAAGCTGTTGCAGGGGCATTGAAAACATTACCTTTTATATTTAAAAACATTACCTTTTCTTTGGTAATATCATATTCAACAACTCACTACCTAGCTCAGTTTCAGTAAGCTATTGCAGGGGCATTGAAAACATTACCTTTTATATTTAAAAACATTACCTTTTGGTAGAACACATACACAGGTTGAAGTAACGGACTGAGGTCTATAAATACATTAACTCTTAGACCGCTATCTTATTTTTTTTGTCGTCTGCTGTTATTTTCCATTTTCCATTTTTATCATCAAAAACATGCTTTGACAGCACTTTAGAATAATTTACAACATGCTTTGACAGCACATCAGAATCATTTCCATTGGAAATGATTCTGAAGTGCTGTCAAACCATGTTTTTATTGAGAAATAAGTCAAAATATAAAAGCAACAGCAGACGACAATTGTTGTGAGTAGTGGTCTACAGGTTAAATATCCATAAAAGCATTAATAAGTAGGATGGAGTAATGAATTTTTGTTTAGCTTATTTTTTTTTCACTTATTAATGCTTTAGGTATATTTAATGTATTTATAGACCTTGGTCCATTACTTCAACCTGTGTACACATGTACATGTACATGTACTACCAAAATTTCTGTTCTTGTAACTAACTTACATGTACTGAGTATCAACTCACTACCCAGATTACACTCGGTAAGTATTTCACTCCATGTTCATTTTCAGGTTCTTCCATAAATCAGAAAATTGGGATTTTGCTAAGTTTGGAAAACATTGACGAACTGTGCTGATTCTGATGGTCCATCTGAATGTTTACAGTCTACAAACATATGCATGTTCTGTCATTTGAAATGGTCGAGCTAGACACAAAACTATAATGTGTGAAAATATGTATCAGAGAATCGTAAAAGTGGTTACAACTTAAAACGTTTATGCTCCTACACAATAGCGTCAGACAGTGAGTGAAATGTAATTCTGTGTCATGTCCCTACTTACAGTACCTGGGAGCTGATCTGGAGGAGATTCGCGGCCGTACGATCCTGGATGATGATTCCATACTCGACCTGCCCCTGATCACGCTGCCCGGCATGATCCTGGTTCCCGGCCAGATCATCCCCCTCCACCTCTTCCACCAGCACACCGTCGCCATGATCAAGTCAGTCATCGATAGCAATAAAACGTTTGGAATTGTAGCATCACGGTGAGTGGCCATGGTGATATTTCCCAACCTGTCGACAGTGTTCTTTTTTTCAGATTTTGCGTCCGAGTATTGCAAACAACTTCCCAAGTTTGCAAATAACAATATATTGTCATTTCGGCTAATTCTGCGCATCGGCTAATGCGCAATTCACGTCAAATTTAGCCAAGTTACGTCATAATAAACTATGTGGATTTTGGAATAAACAAGCTGATTAATTGCTACACTGTGGCACAATTTTATCACATTCCGTTAGTTCGGTAAAAAGTTATTCCGAATATAGTCCAAATGTGTAAAATTCTCAGACCCTGCTGATGGAATAGCTGTCTTATTTACTAAATTAACTGTTAAACGAAGAAACTAACCTGCCATGATGTCACTGGATAGTTCTGCTTCAAGTTTAATACCAATTTTGCTATACTAATCCAATATACTGCTCGCCATTTTGTTTACACTACCAGATGCGCAGCATTAGCCAAAACAAATGTGATGTTGCAAACACGCATGTGATGTCATACATCACACAATTTACGTCACTTTCTGACGTCAGAACGTTATGACATTTTACCTGCACAAACGTCTTTGAACTGCGTTGAATATTCAGGAAAGTTTGACTGAATATGGAGATGGTAATGCCATATAAATTTGTTTGAAAAGCCTTAGGTGCGCAGAATTAGCCGACACCATTGTACATGTAAGAAAAATCAAACAAATCTGATCATGGCTAAATGGTAATGATTCTATATTGCTATAAAACATGACAGGAGTGTCATTGATGGAATGACGAACAGTGCAGTCCTACTGTGTGTATGGGCCAGGAGAGGGGGTTGATGGGGTCAGGCCTCGACAAATTTTTATTTTCTGAGAACCTAAAAATCTACTCGTCCAGACTGGACTTCTACTCGTCCAAACTTTTGGTCAAATAACAAAACATACATTTTTGTATGTACAGTTTGTGATAATATTTTGTGATAACAATAATATTTCCACAGTCAATGTGCCCGTGTAGATCTATATTTCCAGCTTTCGGTGCGCGGCTTCAACAAATAAATTATGTAATTTATGTAATTTGTGTAACTGTTGCTACACAGCGTGAAACAATGTTGCCGTGGTGGGAGGGGTACACTGCAGTTTGCATCTTATTGTAAACGGCTTAGCGTAGCGTTGTGTATTGCAGGAATAATAAGATTGCCAAGTTTTAGATATAATTCGCCAGATAACCGTGATTAATTTCGCCTTTTCGAGTTGTTCATTGGATCTATCAATATCTTCGCCGCCCTGCAAAAACCGGCGTATGTCTGACATCTTGTTTTGTTTGTAAACACAGAGCAGACGACAGTTAAACAGGATGCTAAGTCACGGTGACTGGTTGTAGAATGCACGTATTAAATTCAGTAGTTGCAGCCATGAATGGGAATAAGTCGGACACAATCTACATTGTATATGTGTATCTTGGCAACGCAGAAAGGCGAGTGTAGTAGGTAGTCTCCCTTTACCACGCTCGGTAATCAGTTGAATATTTTCTCAGTGGTGATCTTCAAATTTCCACTCGCCCGACTGGACGAGCGGCTTTCAATTTTCACTCGCCCAGGCTGGAAAGTTACTCGTAAATACGAGCGGACGAGTGGATTTGTCGAGGCCTGGGGGTGGAGTGGGTAATGTGAGCTAAATGTGGCTGCGACTGGAGAAATGGGTCTTATAGGTTTTACGAACAGTGTAGCATCAACTTCCCTAAACCATACACGCAGTAGGACTGGCACCACCACTGTTGTAGGACATCTGTGGAAGACTACAGTACAACCCTGGCCGGTATCGGCACGACTGCCGAGATATACTCCGTGAAGAATGAGATGGACGAGTCATCGGGGATCGCCACTGTCAGGGTGAAGGCGCGTGGCAGACAGAGGTTCGAGCTTGTCGAATATCGGCGCACGATCACAGGGTATGTGGCTCTCAGAATTTGTTTCACTCGTTCTATAAACATGTGATGTGTTCAGTTTGTTTATTAACTCTTTGTGTGCTAGCGGTGAAAATAACAGCCAACAAGTTAGGAGTATTTTTTGTCACTCCCGCTTGCGGACAGTGCAATATAGTCGGCACATTGGTGTACTTTTCGGTATAGTATCCTTTTAGATCCTTATCATCTTGCCAGAGCTCCAGATAAGGTGCGTATTTGCATAAATACCCAATTAAAATGGTCAAAAACCCAATTGAAATCAGAAGTAGCGTGTATCAAAAAGCAATAAATATTTTATGGTACCTTTATCATGCTGTAGAAAACAATAAACAGACCACAAATATAGCATATTTTTCTTATTTTCCATGAAAACACATCTTGGTATTTCATTAGAATTGTCTCATGGAGACAATTCTAATGAAATGCCAAGATATGTTTTCATTTTGAAGCAAACTATTCAATAATTGCTGTCTGTTAATGTGTAAACAGTAGTGTGATTTTATTTTACCCAATTAAAATTTTGAAATACCCAATTGCTTCAGAAATGATACTCAATTACTAATTCCTTATCTGGAGCCCTGCATCTTGCACTGTAATATTATAGTCTAACAGTTTTGTAACACAACAGCAAAGCTAATTCACAGACTAAATGCCAAACATGGGCCCTGAGCAGAGTGTGTGGATGAGCATTTTGGTCAGTGGGTTATACTGGTCATAAGGCAACTTTTTCCAGCCGAGGAACCAGTTATAGCGAGAAACATTTTGATAAATTTATTTTGAGAAATGCTTTGCAATTATCTACATGATTTTGTCAATCAAAAGGTAATAGAAATATTACCATTGCACAACCTACACCAAATCAGCCCTGAATGATTTTGTCAACGTTTGATATCAGATATACTGGCAAATCATTTAGAGACTTCATACAGTGCTGGCAACACATTTCTTTGGGAAAAAACGTAGGAGAAATATTTTATAGTATTTTGGTTTATATATAGATGTATATCCAAGGGCATAGCTGCCTTTAAGCTGAAAGACCCGACCGACCAAAGTCACTGAGGACTTATGTTCACCTTGTTTGTAAGGCAAAAATGTTTAAAGTTTTGTTGTTGGTTTTTGTTGTTGTTTTTTATTATTATTATTATTATTATCAAGGTGCGAGCGAGGGCATTAGCTTAGTGATAACGATGCCCTTGTTTACAATGCATGTGTTGTTGCCCTGTACAACCTATATTAGTAAAGAAAATTAATATGTTAATGGATATGTCGGACAAATACCTTTACATGTAATTTCCAATTTTTAAGGAATTATTTACATTATCTGTTTTGTTGTCCTATAGAACCATCACAGGGTAGGTGAAGATAATAATGGATGTTTGCCTGCCAGGCATACACGTATGCCTTTAAATGTACATGTATATTCCAATTAGAAATTACACTATATTTACATGGCCTGCTTTGTTGCCCTGTAGAACCATTATGGGGAAGGTGAAGATACTAACGGACGTGTGCCTGCCGGGCATGCTGGCTGGGGCGCGGCCCCAGTCCCACTGTAAGTTCTGCTGTGAGGGCGGGGCGGGGGAGGATGAGAATGTCAAGATGGCCGTGGACAGGAGTGGCAATGTTCTCACTTGTGTCAGCATGAAGAGGCCGTTACAGGTAGGTGATAGATGATGGGAAACATGTGGCTTGTAAGATATTCTGTCTTAACCCTTAGACCTCTATCTTATTTTTTTTTGTCGTCTGCTGTTTATTTTATATTTTCCATTTTTAACATCAAAAACATGCTTTGACAGCACTTTAGAATAATTTACAACATGCTTTGACAGCACTCCAGAATCATTTCCATTGGAAATGATTCTGAAGTGCTGTCAAACCATGTTTTTATTGAGAAATAAGGCAATAATTATATAAAAGCAACAGCATACGACAATTGTTGTGAGTAGCAGTCTAAGGGTTAATGTATGTTTCACCCATAGGGACCAGGCCGTCTTCACTTGGCCACCATACCATCGTTTGTGTTTGTTTAACCCTTTCACCCATAAGTAACTTGAATGGACTGTTACATGTTAATTTACAAACCAATCCAATTATCACAAATATGATTTTCAGACTAGTCCATTTATGAAAATGGGGTGTTTTTTGCTATAAAAATGACTTGCAAAAAGTGCTGATCCGGATGAGACGGCTCGTCACGAGCCGGCTCATCTGGATCTACACTGTTTGCAAATACCACTATAGAGGTATGTAGTGTTGAAAGGGTTAATCTATTTTTAATATGTAATAGATTTAAGTCATTTGCATGGTATATACAGTTGGTAACATAATTAGAAAACATGATTTTTCTGAATTCTTCTTTTGGACCATTTTTTTTTTTTGTAAAGGATGTTACAGGAACAAGTATGTGAAAGATAGTTGCATTGTTTATATTTTTATATTAACCAAAATAATGCTTTTAGCACTATATATGCGTCACATTATGCACACAGCAGTAAACAAATGCTTGTGTTTATCTGTTTGCAGGTGAACCGGTTCACGGCCGCCCATTATACCTGGTGGCCCCCATGGGTATACAAGATGTATGATGCTGTAAGTACATGCACTTTATACCCTCCTATCACCAATCCAACTGCCTGTGACCGTCAGTACGACGTTCACAGGCAGTTGGATTGGTGATAGGATGGTATAAAGCACTGTTTTAGACTTGTAGAATATAACCCATATGTTATCATAAATATGACAAAAATATGATAACATGTGGGTTGTATTGTACTAACATATGGCCATAACGCAGCAAAATGGGGTTTTGATATCAAAAATATTCCGGAGGGCATACCACCAGACCCACCTATATAGTAATATAGTATATAACTATTTCAATTAAGAAGTCCCGCCTCCCCTAACCTGAAATCCTGGATCCGCCCCTGATTATGTATAAATTATGACCAACATATGATAACATATATTTTTGTTTTCTACATGTCTAAAATAGTATGTCACACCATCATACACCAAGCTGACCGTCTGAGATGATGATGTACAAGGTGCAGTCATAAAGTTCTCAGACTTTCTTGATAAAAAGTTTAATATTTACCGGTAGCTGCCACTTTGTTCATCTTTATATGACATTTACATTTGGTCAAATCTAATTGTTTTGCAAATAAAAACATACTTTCTGACAAACCGTTCGCACATAATGCGTGACTAAAGCAACGAAATAACGTCACTGTGGAGCAGTTGAAAAATCCAACATTTCATGTATTTCGAGTTTCATAGTTTTGACTTCGTTTATTGAAAACAACATGTTATGTAAATCAGATGCCGGCGTTGTAGTAAATGTAATGCTAACATTTATTATGTAATGTCAATGGGCGGAGCAACGTTCGGTGGTTTTATCTGTGTTTGTTTTCATAGTGACTATAACTCACACGAGTGTACTCTCGACACGGTGGTGAAATATCATTGCAGTTCTATTACACATGTACGTGTATGTATATTGAAATTATATGCAGGTTATCCATGATGAACATAATCAAGTGTTGAATGCCATTATAATTTAGAAAACAACAGGTAGCCAAACACAGCTAAATACAGCAAATACATCTACACAAGTGACACTCCAACAAAATTATTTAGAATATTGGATGAAAAACAACTACAAACAATTAAGCAAGTTACATTACAATTAAAATAGACAAACAAATGGCGCATGTGCAATGAAAAAGTGTATTTGGACTTTCGGATAGCACTTTGAAAGTGAATGAAGCAATATGTTATTTAATCACTTTACAGTAATGTTACGTAACATTAGATGACGTCAAACTGCTCCATGCCTGTGAATAATTTACTACTGTACAAAATAATACAATTTACTTCATGGAACCAATATGATATTTTCTGCAGAAGTAAACCATTTTCACAACTGATTTGACTAAATGGCTCTTTTGATGTAAACATAGTTCCAGAACTTTATAACTACACCTCGTATATAGCACATCAGAGCTCCAGATAAGCTGTGTATTTGCTTAAATACCCAATTAAAATTGCCAAAAACCCAATTGAAAGCAGAAGTAGCGAGTATCAAAAAGCAATAACAAATTTGTAGTACCTTTATCGACCTGCAGAAAACAATAAACAGACCACAAATATAGCATATTTTTCTTATTTTCCATAAAAAAACGTCTTGGTATTTCATTAGAATTGTCTCCAAGGAGACAATTCTAATGAAATTCCAAGACATGTTTTCATTTCGAAGCAAACTATTCAATAATTGTTGTCTGTTGATGTGTAAAGAGTAGTGTGATTTTATTTTACCCAATTCAAATTTTGAAATACACAATTGCTTCAGAAATGATGGAGTGACAATACTCAATTACTAATTCCTTATCTGGAGCACTGGCACATAATAGGTGGCCCGCATGATTGTACAATATGCAGAATGTCCTGGTGTTCCTGATGGCACTCTACCTACTGGGAAGCTTGGGTACATTAACCCACCGTAGTAGGTCAGTACATGATTTACCGGTAGTGGCACGTTTGTTTTGGTCAGTAGCTGTTTAACCACTTAACTTTTGATACTGTTTGTCCATGATGTGTGTGTCTAGACATGATGCTTTATTGTACATGCATGTTTCCCACATCACAAATTGTAAGGAGGTGTCCAAGTTCACCTCATGTTAACATTTTAAACCCCATATTTCCTCATTTCAATGTTATATTGTGGTTTCAATGTTAAACAATCTAATGTTGGCATTGTTAAATTACATAAATCCCATGTACTTACAACAAATGAAATCTTATATGCAATTCTGTTCTTTAAGCTCAAGTTTAAATTGTGTAAAAAATACACGATTTTGATATCTGTAGCCGATTTCACCAACATTGCAAAGTATACTTTACTAGCAAAGTATACTTTGAGGGAGTAATCATTTATTTTTCCTAAAATGCATTATTTCATATAGAACTAACAAATGCATATATTTCATGATTAAAAGTATGCAGAATTATTATACTGAATTTATTACATTATCACAGCCAAATTGGCTGTGATAATGTAATAAATTCAGTATAATAAAAATTAATAAATTTATCATAAAATTGAAAATTTCTCCCTCAAAGTATACTTTGCTACCAAAGTATACTTTGCAATGTTGATGAAATCGGCTACTGGACTTGTCTGAAATTTTCACTAATGTTCAACTTCACAAGTAAAATGTAATTTTTTCCAGAGATTGGATTTTAATATCACACTTATCCTCAATTCAACCAGCCAGCCCTCATTATAGGAGTTGCTGATACAGAGAGTGAAGTCCGAGTTACAGAAATGGAACGACACGCTCTGCCCAGAGAAGATGCCAAGTGGGGCAATTGAACTCTCCTACTGGGTAACCCAGAATCTCCCACTGGACGACAGTCTCCGGCTACACCTCCTCAGTATAAACAACGCCGTACAGAGGTTGCGCTGTGCTTTAAGCATGATTATGAAGGTGAATTATTATGTAAATGACGTTGAAAGTTGATAACAAATTTAGAGCAAATGCGGAATTGAATTCCTCATCTGCTCTGAAAATAGTGTCGACTTCCCATGTCATATAAGGAAGATCACAGTTTCTGTAAATACTTTTTGTCGAGCCCGCTTGCGGAAAGTGAGTCATAGTGATCACAATGACGTCCGGGTGTCCGTCCGTCCGTGCGTCCATCCGTGCGTCCGTCCGTGCATCCGTCCGTGTGTCCGTCCGTGCGTCAATCCTTCTGTCCGTCCGTCCGTCCGAGCTTACAAATGGATACATAATTATGTGGCTAGGAGAACAATAGGTTATGTAATATTATGTATAAACAACACCATGTAGAGGTTGGGCTGTGCTTCAAGCATGATCATGAAGGTGAAATATTATGTATACATAATGCTGTACATAAACATTGCTGTACAGAGGTTACGTTGTTCATGATTATAAAGGTGAAATATGAGATGTGACAGTGGATAAACCCGGTTGTAAATATTGTTGTATGGTGGTGGGTATGGTTATTATCCACCAGCAGACAGCTCTATTTCTATTTATATATGACCTGTCTGTTGAACAGCTGTGGACACCCCAATCAATCTATCGATCAATCTGTCTGCTCTGTAGTGGACAAAATGAAGCATGTCTGAATATTCGGTTATTTCACTCCCATCTGCGCTTGTCTTACCAATGACTGCTGTCTAGTGGTTCTGAATCTCCAGTCTGACATACATGTAGGTATCCGCTCGGCTTCCAGTCATCATCAGTAGCCTATTTCACCAACATTGCAAAGTATACTTATCTAGCAAAGTATACTTTGAGGGAGAAATTTTCAGTTTTGTGATAAATTTATTAATTTTTATTATACTGAATTTATTACATTATCACAGCCATTATGATAATGTAATAAATTCATGTATAATAGGTCTGCATAATCTTAGCCATCAAATATATGCAGTCGTTAGTTCTATATGAAATAATGCATTTTGGGAAAAATAAATGATTACTCCCTCAAAGTATACTTTGCAATTTTGATGAAATCCGCTACTGGATTGTGATGATCCGTGGTAGTCCGTTGTTCTTTGGCAAGAATTTTGAGTCGTTGTATAGCAAAATTATAAGCGAGAAATGTGTCCACGGGACATGAACAATATTTTGGGGGATCACCCTTTTCGAGGAGTTTCATTTTGAGCCATCGCAATTAAAATGCATTAAACATTTTGTGAAAATGAACGGGATCGTGACATTACGAGGCATCGCATTTTGTTTTATCTTATATTCCATATCTGTACCTATATTCCAGTATATGTCCTATTATATATGTCCTATATTCCAGTATATATATATTCCAGTATATGTACCTATTCCAGTGTTCCTGTACCTGATTCCGTGTCTGTACCTATATTCCAGTATATGTACCTATATCAGTTATATTGTACTATATTCCAGTATTGTACCTATATTCCGTCTGTACCTATATTCCAGTTGTCTGTACCTATATTCCATAATTGTACCTTTTTTTATATTCCATATTATACCTATTAATGTTCTGTACCTGTTCCAGTAATTGTTCCATTGTATATCCAGTATATGTACCTTATATTCAGTATCTGTACCTATATTCCAGTGTCTGTATATATTAGTAATTGCATTACAATTGTATATTCCAGTATCTGTATTTGTCTAGATTCCAGTTCCATCTGTTCATTTATTCCAGTATTCCTGTACCTATATTCCAGTATTAGTACTATTCCAGTTCTATGTACCTATTACCAGTATATGTACCTATTATTCTGTACCTATATTCCAGTGTCTGTACCTATATTCAGTATATGTACCTATATTCCGTTATATGTACCTATATTCCAGTATATGTATATATCAGTGTTATGTACCTATATTCCAGTGTCTGTACCTATATTCCAGTTTATGTACCTATTCCAGATATTGTTTCCTATACCAGTGTCGTACCTGTATTCCAGTATTGTATATGTATTATTCCTGTTATATGTACTATATTCCAGTCTGTACCTATATTCCAGTTCTGTATATATTCCAGTAATTGTACCATACATGTATATTCCAGTATCTGACCTTATTCCAGTATCTGTACTATATTCCAGTTGTCTGTTATACCTATATCCATTGTACCTTATATTTGTACCTATATTCCAGTATTGTACATATGTATTCCAGTATCTACCTATATTCCAGTGTCTGTACCGTATTCCAGTATTGTATACCATGTATATTCAGTATATGTACCATATCTGTATTCCTATATCCAGTATTCGTACCTATATTCAGTGTCTGTACCTATATTCCAGTATCTGTCCTATTCCTAGTATATGTACATTACCATGGATATTCCAGTATCTGTTACCTATATTCCAGTGTAATTGTACCCATTTATTCCTGTAATTGTAAATACTATGTTTATTCCAGTATTTCTGTACCTATATTCCAGTTGATCTGTATCTTATATTTCCAGTAATTGTACATACATGTATATTCCAGTATCTGTACCTATATTCCAGTGTCTGTACCTATATTCCAGTATCTGTTACCTATATTTTCCAGTATATGTGTGTACCTATATTCCTTGTAAATCTGTACCTATATTTACCAGTATATGTACCTATATTCCATATCTGTACCTATATTCCAGTATATGTAACCTATATTCCAGTGTCCTGTACCTATATTCCAGTGTCCTGTACCTATATCCATGTCCCAGTACCTATATTCCATGTGTCTGTACCTATATTCCAGTATATGTGTGAACCTATATTCCAGTATATGTACCTATATTCCAGTATATGTACCTATATTCCAGTATCTGTACCTATATTCCAGTATATGTACCTATATTCCAGTGTCTGTACCTATATTCCAGTGTCTGTACCTATATTCCAGTGTCTGTACCTATATTCCAGTGTCTGTACCTATATTCCAGTATATGTACCTATATTCCAGTAAATATGTACCTTATAATTCCAGTATATGTACCTATAGTCCAGTGTCCTGTACCTATATTCCATATCTGTACCTACCTATATCAGTTATCTGTACCTATATTTTCCATTGTCTGTACCTATATTCCAGTGTCTGTAACCTATATCCAGTGTCTGTACCTATATTCCAAGTGTCTGTATCCTATATTCCAGTATATGTACCAAATATTCCAATTTAGTATGTACCTATATCCAGTATATGTACCAATATTCCCAGTGTCTGTACGGCCTATATTCCAGTATCCTGTACCTATATTTCAGTGTCTGTATTCCTAGTATATATTTCCAGTGTCTGTACCTATATTCCAGTGTCTGTACCTATATTCCAGTGTCTGTACCTATATTCCAGTGTATGTACCTATATTCCAGTATCTGTACCTATATTCCAGTGTCTGTACCTATATTCCAGTGTCTGTACCTATATTCCAGTATCTGTACCTATATTCCAGTGTCTGTACCTATATTCCAGTATATGTACCTATATTCCAGTATCTGTACCTATATTCCAGTGTCAGTACCGTATATTCCAGTATATGTACCTATATTCCAGTGTCTGTACCTATATTCCAGTATATGTACCTATATTCCAGTATATGTACCTATATTCCAGTGTCTGTACCTATATCCATGTAGTCTGTACCTATATTCCAGTGTACCCTGTACCTACCTATCAGTGTCCTGTACCTATATTCAGTGTCCTGTACCTATATTCCAGTGTCTGTACCTATATTCCAGTGTCTGTACCTATATTCCAGTATCTGTACCTATATTTCAGTGTCTGTACCTATATTCCATTCTGTAAAACCTGAAAAATTCCCTACCTATATTCCAGTGTCCTGTACCTATAATTCCCCAGTTGTCTGTACCTATATTCCAGTCTGTACCTAAATTTCAGTTGTCTGTACCTATATACCAGTATCTGTACCTATATTCCAGTGTCTGTACCTATAATTCCAGTGTCTGTACCTATATTCCATATCTGTACTTTATATTCAGTGTCTGTAACCTATATTCCAGTGTCTGTACCTACCTATTCCAGTGTCTGTACCTATATTCCAGTGTCTGTACCTATATTCCAGTGTCTGTACCTATATTCCAGTATATGTACCTATATTCCAGTATATGTACCTATATCCAGTGGTCTGTACTATATTCCAGTATCTGTACCTATACCTCCAGTAAATCTGTACCTATATTCCATATATGTACCTATATTCCAGTGTCTGTACCTTATATTCTTACCAGTGTCTGTTACCTATATTCCAGTGTCCTGTACCTATATACCATATATGTACCTATATTCCAGTATATGTACCTATATTCCAGTATATGTACCTATATTCCAGTATAGTATCTGTACCTATATTCCGCCAGTCTGTACTATATTCCAGTGTCTGTACCTATATTTCCAGTCCATATACCTGTACCGCCTATATTCCAGTATCTGTACCTATATTCCAGTATATGTACCTATGTCTGTACCTATATTCCAGTAATTGTACATACATGTATATTCCAGTATCTGTACCTATATTCCAGTATCTGTATCTATATTCCAGTAATTGTACATACATGTATATTAACATATCTGTAACCTATATTCCAGTGTCTGTACCTGTATTCCAGTAATTGTACATACATGTATATTCCTATATATGTACCTATATTCCAGTATCATGTTATCTATATTCCAGTAATTGTACATATTCATGTATATTCCAGTATCTGTACCTATATCCAGTTTGGCTGTACCTGTAACCTTCCAGTAAATTGTACATACAGTATAAATTCCGAGTATATGTACTTCCTATATTCCATATCTGTATCCTAAATTCCATTATAATGTACATACATGTATATTCCAGTATCTGTATCCTATATTCCAGTTGTCTGTACCTATATTCCAGTAATTGTACCATATTCCCTGTATTCCAGTATCTGTACCTATATTCCAGTGTCTGTACCTATTCCAGTAATTGACATACATTGTAACTAATCCAGTATCTGTACCTATATTCCAGTATCTGTATCTATATTCCAGTAATTGTACATACCAAATGTATATTCCAGTATCTGTACCATATATCCAGTGTCCTGTACCTATTCCAGTAATTGTACATACATGTATATTCCAGTATCTGTACCTATATTCCAGTGTCTGTACCTATATTCCAGTAATTGTACATACATGTATATTCCAGTATCTGTACCTATATTCCAGTATCTGTATCTATATTCCAGTAATTGTACATACATGTATATTCCAGTATCTGTACCTATATTCCAGTGTCTGTACCTGTATTCCAGTAATTGTACATACATGTATATTCCAGTATCTGTACCTATATTCCAGTGTCTGTACCTGTATTCCAGTATCTGTACCTATATTCCAGTGTCTGTACCTATATTCCAGTATCTGTACCTATATTCCAGTATAATGTACCTATATTCCAGTGTATGTTACCTATATTCCATGTTATGTTCCTTTTATAATGCCAGGATCCAGTACTATATTCCAGTATCTGTACCTATATTCCAGTGGTTTGCTGACCTATATTCAGTGTCTGACCTATATTCCCAGTGGGTCCTTACCTATAATTCCAGTCTGTACCTATATTCCAGTGGTCTGTACCTATATTTCCTTCCAGTATAATGTAGACCTATATTCAGTGTATGTACCTATATTCCAGTTATTTCTGTTACCTATATTCCAGTATTCTTTACCCTATTCCAGTGGTGTATGTACCTATATTCCAGTTGTCTGTACCTATATTTCCCGTGTCCCTGTACCAATATATTCCAGTATTCCATGTACCCTATTATCCAGTGTTCCTACATATATTCCATAAAATGTAACCTATTCCAGTGGTCTGTACCTATATTCCTTACGTACCTATATTTCAGTTTTGTAACCTATATTCCAGTTGTCTGTACCTATATTCCAGTTCTGTACCTATAATTCCAGTATATGTACCTATATCCAGTGTCTGTACCTATATCCAGTATAATGACCTTATATTCAGTATTGTCCTATTCCAGTGTCTGTACATATATTCCATATGTTAAACCTATATTTCCAGTGTCAGTTCCTATATTCCAGTGTCTGTACCTATATCCAGTGTCTGTACCTAATATTCCACCTGTGTCTGTACCTATATTCCAGTGTCTGTACCTATATTCCAGAATATGTACCTATATTCCATATTGTACCTATATTTCCATGTCCTGTACTATATTCCAGTATCTGTACCTATATTCCAGTGTTCCTGTCTGTACCGTTTATATTCCAGTGTCCTGACTACCTATATTCCAGGTTGTCTGTACCATATTCCATGTGTACCTTATATTTCCAGTACCTATGTTACCTATATCCAGTATAGTACCTATATTCCAGTAAAATTATGTTATCTGTACCTATTATTCCATATCTGTACCTATATTCCAGTGTTCCTGAGTACCTAAAATACCAGTATCCATGTACCTATATTCCAGTATCTGTACCTATATTCCAGTTTGTACCTATGTCTGTACCTATATCGTATGTACTATACCATGTATATTCCCAGTGGTCTGTACCTATATTCCAGTATATGTTACCTATATTCCAGTAATTTTACCATACCATGTATTTTTCCAGTATCTGTACCTATATCCAGTGTCTGTACCTATATCCAGTAATGTACCATACCATGTTATTCCAGTGTATGTACCTAAAATCCCATTTATTGTACCTATATCCAGAAATTGAACCATACCCATGTATATTCCATATCTGTACCTATATTCCAGTCCTGTACTGTACCTCCAGTATTGTACCCATTACCATGTATAATCCAGTATGTACCTATATTCCAGTAAATCTGTACCTATATTCCAGTATATGTACCATATTCAGTATATTCCCAGTATCTACCTATATTCCAGTGTCTGTACCTATATTCCAGTTAGTGTCTGTACCCTATATTTCCATTGTATATTCCAGTATCTGTACCTATATTCCTGTGTCTGTACCTATATTCCAGTAATTGTACTACATGTAAATCCATACTGTACCTATATCCTGTATTCCTTGTATCTATATTTCCAGTATTGTCCAAACCATGTATATCCAGTATCTACCTATATTCCAGTAAATTCCGTATCCTATATTCCATAATTGTACCTTATATTTCCTGTTATCCTTGTTATCTATATTCCAGTAATTTGTATACATTGCTATAATATTCCAGTTTCTGTACCTTTATTCCTTGGGTTGTACTGTATTCCAGTAATTGTTAAACCACATACCATGTAATTATTCCAGTATAATGTACCTTTATTCCAAAAGTATTCCTGTAATCCTATATTCCAGTAATTGTACCATACCAATGTATATTCCAGTATTCCATTGTTACCTAATATTCCAGGTGATCTGTACCTTTTGTATTCCAGGGAATTGTAGCCATACCATGTATATTCCAGTATTTATGTACCATTAGTAATTCCAGTTATCCTGTATCCTTATATTTCCAGTAATTGTACCATACCCATGTAGATTCCAGTTTATCTGGTACCTATATTCCAGTGTCTGTTCCTAATATTTCCAGTTAATTGTACATACCATGTATATTTCAGTATCTGGTACCTATTATTCCGTGTCTGTTACCTAATATTACCAGTAATTTGTAAAATACCATGTATATTCCAGTATCTGTAACCTAAATTTATTCCTGATCTGTAAATATATTCCAGTTAATGTAACCTTAACCATGTATTATGTCCGTATCTTGTACCTTAAATTCCAGTGTCCTTTGTACCTTATATTACCTTAGTAATTGTACCATTTAAATGTATATTAGTTATCTTGTAACCTATATTCCAGTGTCTGTACTATATTCCAGTAATTGTAAAATACCATGTATAAATTCCAGTTTCTTGTAACCTATATTTCCAGTTATCTGTTATATATATTCCAGTTAATTGTACCATACCCATGTATATTACCAGTATATGTACCTATTTTCCAGTGTCTGTTTACCCTGTTTTCCAGTATTGTAATAACCATGTATATTCCCTCGGTATTCCCTTGTAACCTATATTCCAGGTCTGTTTACCTGTATTCCAGTATTCTGTTTACCTATATTCCAGTGTCCTTGACCTACCATGTATATTCCAGTATCCTGTACCTTATATTTCCAGTACCTGTACCTGTATTCCAGTTAATGATACCATACCATGTTAAATCCAGTATAAGTAACCTATAGTTCCAGTATTCCTTGTATCAATATCAGTAATGTTACATACCATGTATATTCCAGTAATTGACCGGTTGGGAGGAGTCTGTACCTATATTCCAGTGTCTGTACCAATATCCAAGATTGTACCATTACCAATTGTTATATCTCCAAGTATCTTGTACCGTATTCCAGTTGTCTTGAAACCTATATTTCCATTAATGTTAATTACCATAAACCTAATGTATATAATTCCAGGTATTCCTGTACCTATATTCAAAGTTATCTTTGTATCCTAGCATTCCAGTAATTGTCATACATGATATTCCAGTATCTGTACCAATAATTCCATGTCTGTACCTATATACCAGTAATTGACATACATTATATTCCTGTATCTGTACCTATATTCCAGTATTCTATCCTAATTCCAGTAATTGTACATACATGTATATTCCCAGTATCTGTAACTATAATTCCCAGTGTCTGTACCTGTATCTAATTGTACATACTGTAAATTCCAGTATCGTACCAATATTCCCAGTGTCTTGTACCTGTATTCCAGTATCTTACCCTAAATTCCCATGTCAGTACCAATATTCCAGTATCTGTACCTATATTTCATATAATGTGACCTATATTCCAGTGATGTACCTATATTTCCAGGATCTGTACCTATATTCCAGTATCTGTACCTATATTCCAGTGTGTCTGTACCTATATTCCATGTCTGTACTTATATTCCATGGTGTCTGTACCTATATTCCTAGTGTCTGTACCTATATTCCAGTGTCTGTACCTATATTCCTGTATCCTGTATCCTGTATATCCAGTGTCTGTACTTGTATCGTATTCCTAATTCCAGTGTCCTGTACCTATATTCCAGTATTGTTCTGTATTCCATATATTCCAGTATCTGTACTATATTCCAGTAGTATTCATGTACCTCATGTGGTCGTACATATTCCAGTGTGTCTGTACCTTATATTCTGTGTCCTTGTACCTATTCCAGTATCTGTACCTATATTCCAGTATATGTACCTATATTCCAGTGTGTGTCTGTACCTATATTCCAGTGTTCTGTACCTATATTCCTGTGGAGTCTGTACCTATATTCCAGTATTCTTGTATGTACCTTATTCCAGTGTCTGTACCATATCCGACCGTATTATGTACCTATATTCCAGTGTATGTCTGTACATATATCCAGTGTCTGTACCTATATTCCAGTGTCTGTACATATATTCCAGTATCTGTACCTATATTCCAGTGTCTGTACCTATATTCCAGTATCTGTACCTATATTCCAGTATATGTACCTATATGTGATTTCCTGTATATCCAGTGTCTATCAGTGTCTGTACCTATATTCCAGTATCTGTACCTATATTTCCAGTGTGTACCTATATTCCAGTGTCTCCTATATTCCAGTTTTCTGTACCTATATTCCAGTGTCTGACCTATATTCCGTGTTCTGTACCTATATTCCAGTATATGTACCTTATTATTCCAGATCGTACCTATATTCCAGTGTCTGTACCTATATTCCAGTATCTGTACCTATATTACAGTATATGTACCTATATTCCAGTATCTGTACCTATATCCAGTATATGTACCTATATTCAGTGTCTGTACCTATTCCAGTCCAGTGTCTGTCCATATTCAGTGTCTGTCCTATATTCCAGTATTATGTACCTATATTCCAGTTATGTACCTATATTCCAGTATCTGTACCTATATTCGGAGTATATGTATCTGTACCTATATTCCAGTGTCTGTACCTATATTCCAGTGTCTGTACCTATATTCCAGTATATGTACCAATTATTCCAGTATCTGTACCTATACCAGTTGTACCTATGTCCTGTCACCTATATTCAGTAATTGTACATATTCCATGTATATTCCAGTGTCTGTACTATATTCCAGTATCTGTACTATATTCCAGTATGTATATACTGTATATTCCAGTATCTGTACCTATATTCCAGTGTCGTTTACCTGTATTCCAGTAATTGTACATACCATGTATATTCCAGTATATGTACCTATTCAGTATCTGTATCTATTCCTACCAGTATTGTATGCTACCATGTATATTCCAGTATCTGTACCTATATTCCAGTGTCTGTACCTGTATTCCAGTAATTGTACATACATGTATATTCCAGTATATGTACCTATATTCCAGTATCTGTATCTATATTCCAGTAATTGTACATACATGTATATTCCATTTTGTACTTATTCCAGTGTCTGTACTATATTCAGTAATTGTATACCATGTATATTCCAGTATCTGTACCTATATTCCAGTGTCTGTACCTATATTCCAGTAATTGTACATACATGTATATTCCAGTATCTGTACCTATATTCCAGTATCTGTATTACATTCAGTTAGCTGTACCATTACCTGTTATATTCATATTCGTGTACCTATTCCGTGTCTGTACCTATATTCCGAGTAATTTGTACATTCATGTATATTCTATCTGTATACTATTCCAGTGTCTGTACCTATTTTCCAGTAATTGTACATACATGTATATTCCAGATTATCTGTACCTATATTCCAAGTATCTTGTATCCTATTCCAGTATCTGTACTATAGTTCCAGTATCTGTACCTATATTCAGTGTCTGTACCTGTATCTGTCACTATATTCCAGTATCTGTACCTATATTCCAGTCCTTGTACCTGTATTCCAGTATCTGTACCTATATTCCAGTATCTGTACCTATATTGCCAGTATCTGTACCTATATCAATATTACTGTACTATTCCAGTGTATGTACCTATATTCCAGTATCTGTACCATATTCAGTATCCAGTACCTATATTCCAGTGTGTTCTGTACTATATTCAGTTCTGTACCTATATTCAGTGGTGTCTGTACCTATATTCCAGTCCTATATGTACCTATATCCAGTATCTGTACCTATATTCCAGTATATGTACCTATATTCCAGGTGTGTACCTATATTCCATGCCTATTATGTCTGTACCTATATTCCAGTATCTGTACCTATATTCCAGTGTGTACTATATTCCTGTACCTATTCCAGTGTCTGTACTATATCCAGTGTGTCCTGTAGTATTCCAGTGTTCCTGTACCTATATTCCATGTCGATATTGTACTATATTCAGTATATAGTACCTATATTCCAGTGTGTCCTGTACCTATTCCTTCCAGTATCTGTATGTCCTATATCCAGCTGTTCTGTACCATATATTCTGTATTCCTGTACCATATATTCAGTGTCTGTACATATATTCCAGTATATGTACCTATATTCAGTGTTCTGTACCTATATTCCAGTATACTGCCTACCTATATCCGTGTATTGTACTTTATTCCAGTATCTGTACCTAGATTCTGTATTTCAGTAATTGTACACTATATTCCAGTGTGTCCTTGTACTATATATTCCGTGTCTGTACTATATTCCAGTGTGTACTGTACCTATACAGTATCTGTACTATATTCCGTATCTGTACCTATATCATGTACCTATGTACCTATATTCAGTGGTGTTCTTGTACTATATTCCAGTGTCTGTACCTATATTCCAGTAATTGTACTACATGTTACAGTAGACCTATATTCCAGTGTCTGTACCTATTCAGTTGTACTATATTCCAGTATATGTACCTATATTCCAGAATGTCATACATATATTCCAGTATCTGTACCATATTCCAGTACTGTACCTAATATCTAGTGTATCTGTACCTATATTCCAGTGTCTGTACCTATATTCCAGTTGTCTGTACATATATATGTCTGTACCATATATCCAGTATCTGTATATATTCCAGTGTTCCTTGTACTGTATTCCAGTAATTGTACATACATGTATATTCCAGTATCTGTACCTATATTCCAGTGTCTGTACCTGTATTCCAGTATCTGTACCTATATTCCAGTGTCTGTACCTATATTCCAGTATCTGTACCTATATTCCAGTATATGTACCTATATTCCAGTGTATGTACCTATATTCCAGTATCTGTACCTATATTCCAGTATCTGTACCTATATTCCAGTGGTGTCTGTACCTATTCCAGGTGTCTGTACTATATTCCAGTAGTCTGTACCTATTCCAGTGTCTGTAGCCTATATTCCAGTATCTGTACCTATATTCCAGTATATGTACCTATATTCCAGTGGTGTCTGTACCTATATTCCAGTGTCTGTACCTATATTCCAGTATCTGTACCTATATTCCAGTATATGTACCTATATTCCGTGGTGTCTGTACTATATTCCAGTGTCTGTACTATATTCCAGTGTCTGTCCGTACCATATTCCAGTGATCTGTACATTCATCCATTATATGTACCTATATTCATGTATGTACCTATATTCCAGTATCTGTACCTATTCCAGTATCTGTACCTATATTCCATATTCCGTAGTTGTGTGTACCTATATTCCAGTGTCTGTACCTATATTCCAGTGTGTCTGTACCTATATTCCAGTGTCTGTACCTATATTCCAGTATCTGTACCTATATTCCAGTATATGTACCTATATTCCAGTGGTGTCTGTACCTATATTCCAGTGTCTGTACCTATATTCCAGTGTCTGTACCATATATTCCAGTATCTGTACCTATATTCCAGTGTGTCCTGTACATATCGTATATGTACTGTATATTCCAGTGTCTGTACCGTATTCCAGTATCTGTACCTATATTCCAGTGTCTGTACTATATTCCAGTATCTGTACCTATATTCCAGTATCTGTACCTATATTCCAGTGGTGTCTGTACCTATATTCCAGTGTCTGTACCTATATTCCAGTGGTGTCTGTACCTATATTCCAGTGTCTGTACCTATATTCCAGTATCTGTACCTATATTCCAGTATATGTACCTATATTCCAGTGGTGTCTGTACCTATATTCCAGTGTCTGTACCTATATTCCAGTGTCTGTACATATATTCCAGTATTGTACCTATTCCAGTGTCTTGTATTCATATATTCAGTATTCCTGTACTATATTCCAGTGTCTGTACCATATATTCCAGTATGTGTACTATATTCCAGTATCTGTACTATATTCCAGTGGTGTCTGTACCTATATTCAGTGTGTACCTATTCCAGTGTCTGTCTACCTATATTCCAGTGTGTCATATATTCCGTTTATGTACATATATTCCAGTATCTGTACCTATATTCCAGTGTCTTGTACATAATATTCCAGTATCTGTACCTATATTCAGTATTCATGTACCTATATTCCAGTGGTGCTGTACCTATTCCAGTGTGTACCTATATCCTGTATCCTGTACCTATATTCCTGGTGTCTGTTCCATATTCCGTTGTACCTATATTCCAGTGTCTGTACATATATTCCAGTATGTACCTATATTCCAGTGTCTGTACATTATATATTCCAGTATTCTGTCTGTATTCCAGTATCTGTACCTATATTCCAGTATCTGTACCTATATTCCAGTGGTGTCTGTACCTATATTCCAGTGTCTGTACCTATATTCCAGTGTCTGTACATATATTCCAGTATCTGTACCTATATTCCAGTGTCTGTACATATATTCCAGTATCTGTACCTATATTCCAGTATCTGTACCTATATTCCAGTGGTGTCTGTACCTATATTCCAGTGTCTGTACCTATATTCCAGTGTCTGTACATATATTCCAGTGTCTGTACCTATATTCCAGTATCTGTACCTATATTCCAGTGTCTGTACCTATATTCCAGTATATGTACCTATATTCCAGTATCTGTACCTATATTCCAGTGTCTGTACCTATATTCCAGTAATGTACTATTCCATTGTATTCCAGTACTGTACCTAGATTCCCAGTATTCGTGTTCTATATTCCAGTAATTGTACATACATGTATATTCCAGTATCTGTACCTATATTCCAGTATCTGCACCTATATTCCAGTATTTGTACCTATATTCCAGTATCTGTATCTACATTCCAGTAATTGTACATACATGTATATTCCAGTATCTGTATTGACATTCCAGTATCTGTATCTATATTCCAGTATTTGTATTGACATTCCAGTATCTGTATCTATATTCCAGTATATTGGTATTCCAGTATCTATATTGCAGTACTCGGTGCTGTGCTGTAAGGACTGTTTCCAGCAGATCGTCGACAAGAAGGACGTGTTCAGTCTGGCGGTAGAGGGTCCTCTGGCCGCCTATGTTAACCCCGGGGGTCACGTCCATGAGACCCTCACTGTGCACAAAGTACAGCACCTGACACTGATTGGGCGACCCTCGACGGAGCACAGCTGGTTCCCAGGGTAAGATGTTGTCATAGAATTTCTCCATTTTTAGCGCGCCTTCCAAAGGAAGGAGTGCTTATGGCATACCCCCGGCATCGTAGTCAGCATCTGTCTGTCCGTCTTCAAAAATTAAAAATAAGTTAACGTTTCCTTAACATGCCTTTCTGTAATGATTCGCTAGTATGCTGTGACAAATCCATGAATGTCATACCCCAAGGTCAAGGTCACAATCTTAGTGCGTTCATAAACTTAACGTTGAGGGAAATTTGTTATAATTTCTGTTTCCTTTCTCCCAATTGCTTGATAATTCACACATGCCTTTCTCTGATTATTCTCTATCATGCTGTGACAAATCCACGACCAGCATATTCCCGCTAACCCCAAGGTCAAGGTCACAATCTTAGTGCATTCATAAATTTAACATTGAGGAAAATTTGTTATCATTTCTGTTTCCAGTCACCCCGCATCTTGATAATTCACACATGCCTTAGGCTTAACATTCTTGTTTTGTTTTCTGTTTCCTTTCACATAGCTTCTTGATATTGTTTAAACTAAAGCACCACCAGGCGTGCCTCGTTGTCTTCTGACAACTTTTGTTGTTTTATATTGTTATAAAAGTTTGGTTGCCTTAGGGGCATAATATATTGTCATGGATTGTCTGCCCTAAGTATTACCAAAATTTCCATGTGACGCTCACCATTCATAAAGTACAGCACCTCACAATAATTGGTCAGCCCTCAACAGAACATAGCTGGTTGCCAGGGTATTGAAGGCATATTTATAATTCTATAGACCATCTCCATATTCAATAACGCATTTTTGTGCGATATACAATTATGGTTACTCTTAGAGGAGACAGTCTACTTCGTGTAATACAAACTCGTTGGGATCACAGGTTGAAGTAACGGACCGAGGTCTGTAAATACATTAAATATGCCTAAAAGCATCAATAAATGGATAAAAAAAAGCTAATACATTTTTTAGCTCATGTGAGCTATTGTTACTGCAATGTGTCCGTCCGTCCGTCGTCCGTCATCCGTCCGTCGTCCGTGAACATTTTCAAACGTCTTCTCCTCGGTAACCATTGGGCCTATAGTCACCAAACTTCATGGTCATGGTCCTTAGGTAGGGGGATTACAAAATTGTTAAAATGACGTCATTACGTAATCCAAGATGGCCGCCGTCTAAAAATAGCACAAATTCTTCAAAAATCTTCTTCTCAAGAACCGCCAGCCGGATTTCGAAAAAAATTGGTATGAATGATCGATGTACAATGCTCTTTCAAAGTTGTTAAAATGGTGACCCCGGGGTCAAAAATGGGCGTGGCCCGTGGGGTCAAATTGGGGTAAAATTTTATTTTTGACCGAATATGGTCATGTCATATATCAAATCGAAGGTATCAATGAGGCGATCACTCTGGTACATTTTTTGTCGAAATCGGATTGTTATGTCATCCAAGATGGCCACCAAAATGTCAAAAGGTCGTTATTTTATTAGAGATTTCAAAATTCTTCTTCACATGAACCGCTTGGCCCATGGTAGCCAAACTTAACAGTTATGGTCCATGGGTGAAGCCTTTTCAGATTTGTTAAAATGGAGGTCATCGCTAATCCAAGATGGCCGCCATCTAAAAATAGCATAAATTCTTAAAAAATCTTCTTTCGACTAAACTTGGTAGGAATGATCGATTTACAATGCTCTTTCAAAATTGTGAAAATGGTGACCCCGGGGTCAAAAATGGGCGTGGTCCGTGGGGTCAAATTAGGGTCAACTTTTATTTTTGACCGAATATGCTCATGTCATATATCAAATTGAAGGTATCGATGAGGCGATTGCTCTGGTGCAATATTTGTCGGAATCGGATGATTATGTCATCCATGATGGCCACCAAAAGGTCCATTTATTCAAGATTTTGAACTTCTTTTTCTCAGGAACCACATGGCCGATGCTGGCCAAACTTCATAGGAAGTTAAGATCCTTGGGTGAAGCATTTTCAGATTTGATAAAATGAGTCATCGCTTAATCCAAGATGACCGCCATCTAAAAATAGCACAATTTTTTTTAAAACACATGAACTCGCTGTCACATTCTGCTCTAGTGTTCCTGGAGTCAGGTGAGTGAATTAGGGCCATCATGGCCCTCTTGTTTTACTCCCTCTATATACACATATACATATTAATGTATTTATAGACCTTGGTCCGTTACTTCAAGCTGTGGTTGGGACATAAGAACTTTCATGTAATTTGTAATAAAATATATTTGACCAAGACTAATTAGGCCTTATTAAGCTTGCTATAAGTGTATCCACATATCAGCCTGCACATCCTGTCTGAACCTGGTCTTACAGTGGAGTAAAAACATTGTGATGCTTGTAAAACAATCTTCAGATCCATATCCACCTACTTGAGTGTTCTATATGATCAGGAGCTACACTGATCAAAAGTCAATAACACCCTTCTCATCATTGCAGGTCACACATATTTGATTCCCGGGTGACATATACATGTATTGGATTCCCAGATCACATATATTTGATTCCCGGGTCATACATATTAGATTCTGGGTCATACATACTATGTTTGATTCCTGGATCAGATATAGTTGATTCACAAACCTCATATATTTGATTCCCTGGGTCAGATTCACATATATTTAATTCCCATGTCATGTACAGTGGACCCTCTCTAAACCAGACACCAAGAAAACATCTGTTATCTTATTTTTGATGAGTTTCTTGGTAAGTTATCACAGGTGATGTCTGTTCGTGAGTGCATAGCCCATGACTAAGGCTCATAATGATCAAATGCCTGATTGACAGTGAAACCTCTCTGAGGCGAACCTCTCTAAATCAGACACCCTGGGCACAGCCCAGGGTGTCTGGTTTAGAGAGGTTCGCCTCAGAGAGGTTTAGAGAGGTTTCACTGTATATTTGAATTGAAGGGTAAAATGCTATTGTATTTACCTTGACAGGTATGCGTGGACGATAGCACAGTGCGACAACTGTAACAGCCACATGGGTTGGAAGTTCACGGCACGGCGGAGGGATTTAACCCCCCAGAAGTTCTGGGGTCTGTGTCGCTCGTCACTCGTGCCCGGCATATCGGGTGTGTCCAATCCTGAGGATGATTGGATGCCCGTCATGTGACTGGAGTGTGCTGCTGTCTATCGATCTATTTTAATCCTTTCATCCCCAGAATATCTGACAGTGAATGTTCCAGGTTAATTTATGGTGGACTATTCCATCAATCGGGATGTGGTTATTTGTTGTGCAATTTGAGCATTATTAGGCACTGACAAACACTGCAAATCTGGATGGGATGGCTCGTTACGAACCATCACATCTAGATCTACAGTGTTTACACATATAATTTTAAGTACGGTCTGGGATTGAAAGGGTTAAACTAGTATCGACATTTACAACATCGTGGATTTTAACCATCTTGGAAATGTATTTCAAATTTGTGATCACAGCTTGTGTTTTATTTAAATTACATGTACCATACATTTATTGCTTAAAATGGGCTTTCATCGTGTCATAACGCAGTGTATTAAAATCATAATAATAAATACGCTAGTGTAAGAAGTATGTAAATGAGACTTCTACAGAAAAGACTGTAGGTGATAAGTACAGCTTGACTATATGATGCTGTGCTTATGCCATAAATGCAATATTTCATTTGTTTTTATTTAATATGATATGTGTTAAACACATTGACTGATTTCATTGACATCTGGCATAGCATTGTGTCTTATATATCAATACAATTGTTTAACCATTTCAACCTCACAGGCATGTATACTGGTATCGGCAAAAAGTGTAGTTCCAGATGAGCCGGCTCGTACCAACTCATCAGGATCTGCACTTTTTGCATGTCATTTTCATATTTTTTTAGAAAAAAAAACCCCACCCCATTTTCATAAATGGACTAGTCTGAAAATCATTTTGTGACAATTGGATTGGTGGGAAAATTAACATATCAAAATCCATTTCAGTTACTTAGGGGTTAAAGGGTTAATACATATCGTATTAAGTCTTTGCATGCTAGCGGTGAAAATATCCGCCAAACGAATTAGGAGTATAAATTATGTTTTATTTCTCTCTGTAAATATGTCTTGAAATTTCATTAGAATTGTGTCCTCCGGACACAATTCTAATGAAATTCCAAGACATATTCATGACATTTATAAGGAGAAATAAAAGAAAATATAATGAATTGTCATCTGCTATTTTTGAACTATTTATAGCCCACAAATTTCCCAGCATGCAAAGAGTTAAATCATATCTCTGGTAAGATCCTCTGAAGAGTTATCACAGGGGAAATCCAGAGAAAATCCCAGGTTGAAATAAACGACCTACGGGCAAATCCAGAATTAATTATATGTTGGGACTGGAAGGCACTTTGAAAAAACTCTACATGTGTACCGGTACTGTAATGACCCTATATATTCGAACACCATTTATTCTGGGAAACACATATAAATATATGGTTTCCCACATCAAAGAGTGTCCCAATATATCGGGTTAGTATTGGTTGTTCTACTTTGTCTCAATAACTGTATTTGGATACAATTTGTTTTCCAAAACAAATGGTGTCCGGATATCTAGGGTCATTACGGTAATTAAATTAACTTTCTGATTCATTTTGCCGATCCCACCATGCATAAATAAAACATTTCCACTTCCACTCCCCACATACAATCCATTTTGGAACCCCCCCAGAAGTTCTGGGGTCTGTATCGCTCGTCACTCGTGCCCGGCATATCGGCTGTGTCCAATCCTGAGGATGATTGGATGCCCGTCATGTGACTGGAGTGTGCTGCTGTCTATCGATCTATTTTAATCCTTTCATCCCCGGAATATCTGATAGTGAATGTTCCAGGTTAATTTATGGTGGACTATTCCATCAATCGGGATGTGGTTATTTGTTGTGCAATTTGAGCATTATTAGGCACCGACAAACACTGCAAATCTGGATGGGATGACTCGTTACGAACCATCACATCTAGATCTACAGTGTTTACACATATAATTTTAAGTACGGTCTGGGATTGAAAGGGTTAAACTAGTATCGACATTTACAACATCGTGGATTTTAACCATCTTGGAAATGTATTTCAAATTTGTGATCACAGCTTGTGTTTTATTTAAATTACATGTACCATACATTTATTGCTTAAAACGGGCTTTCATCGTGTCATAACGCAGTGTATTAAAATCATAATAATAAATACGCTAGTGTAAGAAGTATGTAAATGAGACTTCTACAGAAAAGACTGTAGGTGATAAGTACAGCTTGACTATATGATGCTGTGCTTATGCCATAAATGCAATATTTCATTTGTGTTTATTAAATATGATATGTGTTAAACACATTGACTGATTTCATTGACATCTGGCATAGCATTGTGTCTTATATATCAATACACTTGTTAAACCATTTCAAGCTCACAGGCATGTATACGTGTATTAGCAAAAAGTGTGGATCCAGATGAGCCGGCTCATGCCATCTCATCACAAATGGTGTCCGGATATATAGGGTCATTACGGTAATTAAATTAACTTTCTGATTCATTTTGCCAATCCCACCATGCATAAATATAACATTTGCACTTCCACTCCCCACATACAATCCATTTTGGAACTGCCCTAAGTCTATAAATGCATTAAATAGACCTCAAAATGTCAGAAATAAAAAAAACATACCGGTAAGAAAAATATTTCATATCTATGGCATGGAATGTAATAGGAAATGATAATGTGTTATGCCCCTATACTGACTGATTATGGCAGAGTATAGCCTTTATCAATGTCCATCCGTCATTGCTTCACATAAATAATTTGCTATGTGTGGAAAATGGTTCATTAACAGTTGGTGAGCATTATTATTTATACTTGTCTCTCCGTCTTTCATTGACTACTTGTAAAGTTTTCATCTGATTCATATCATACTGGGTAGAATTGACAATCAGTAAGTGCAGCGGTCCATAACTTCCCTGCCACTGAACCATTTGGTGTAATGCCCTTTTTCGTTTGTGTGGCAAACTACTTCTACAGTTTTCAGTCAATCCACTTCATACGTGTTATGCCTGATGACCATCAAGTGCAATAGCATGTTTTGTAACATTTTCACTCTGCCTCTGATTCATCCAGAGTTCTGCCTCTTTTCTGACTCCTAAAATACCAATTTTAGCTTGTCCCGTGAACTACTTCTTCAATTTTCAGCCAATTCATTTCAAACTATGTATATACAAGTACATTGTATATATATATGTTCAATATGGCTGCATTAATTCCTTTGCCCAAATACGTTGAAACCAATTGGTGTGAATGTGTGTACCGGTAATTGGTGGATCCAGAAATATTCTTTATTTCTGTGTATTGCCGTGTTGTAATCAGCGTATGGATCATGGGCAATATCGATGGTCTAGCAACATAAGGTCATAGCATAGCAGTTATGACCTTATGTTACTAGACCATCGATATGTCAATGATTGGATATTGTATATCGATGTAGGTATGTCCTTCCAAATTAAAATGTAGTGCCATTGGTGTGTTTCTTGTGCGTTGAGTGTCAACACCACTTCACCATCATACCATGTATATGTACTTGACAACAAAGGAGTGCAGTGATACATAGCTTAAATATTTCATTTTGCAACCAAACCAACTAGAGTGATACCCATTCTCCAATTCCAAAAGTGTCATTTTTTTCTTATCAGCCAAACTACATGTACTTCAGTTTTCAGACGATTTACTTTCATACACTGTATGCTTGATGACCATCCAGTGCAGCAGTCTGTAAAAAATCAACACTGCCTCTGATCCATGTGGAGCCTATGGAGCACATTCAGCAACCTTTATCTGCCAGTGGGCAATTATATTACTATATCCCCACTTGTTACATTTCTAGTGTTTAGTAGGGATGGTGTATTAGTGGTTTTATTGTCTGACATGAGCCTGTTAACATGGTTAATGCTTTAATCATCATTAAATTAACCAACATCTGTGATGAATAAATCATGTCATTGTTTCCCCTTGTAAGTTTATTGGTATTCCATTCCCCACATGGTGACCGTTTTATCCCGTCAACACAGTGCGTGTGTGCCGTGAAACACGGTGCCGTGAAATATTTTTGATATCCAGTCAATACAATTTTTGCATTTTACAGCCATTTGTAGCTGTCGACGGGATAAATAGAATAGTAGGTTAGTGCCGTGAATGGGAAAAATATCTGGCGCGGCACGGAAACGGGATGTGCTCAGCAGAGCCTCGCCCATTCCGTTTCTCATGCCTTGCCAGATATTTTTTCCCATTCACGGCACTAAGCTACTATTCTCTATCTATTTTACTTATTTCTGAACCAAGGTATATGTTGTGACCACTCATTTGAACCGTCTCGGCGAGACGGTTCAAATGAGTGGTCACAACATATACTTCTGATGAGAAATAAAGAAATTCTTGAGCCTTGCCGGATATTTTTTCCCATTTACGGCACTAACGTACTATTCTCTATTTACACCATTGACAGCGCTAATCTTGACAATACTTGTCAATTTCTTTATTTCAAAATCTTTATAGATATCTCAGTGCTCTTGAATAAGAAACTTGAAACATGTACTCAAATCATAAATTGTGGCCGTGGCTGGAGAACTTTGGGTTTAGAGGATTTGTGACCAGTGCAGATCGAGATAAATAGCACACTCCTGTAGCCTGATAACGATCTATATTGTTTGTTTAGAAGCATGATGGGTGTTTCATTGATGGAATGGCAAATGGTGCAGATCCTGATCAGATTGTGTGGATGCACATGCTGATCTGCAGCTACACTGATCACTATACCCATAAGACCCATTTCTCCAGTCACCGCCTCAATTTATTGATCTGAACCCATCAGACAAACGTATCCTGCATTGTTCGGATCCGTACTTGTTCAGTCACTGGTCCTATGTGTAAGTATTCAACTCGGACAGTCGCTAGGTTTTCTTGTGACAAATGTTCCACAATCGTACGTCAATGGTCCTCGAATCAAATGACGTCGAAATGCGAAAACATAACTGAACTTTATCACGTCTACAGATGTTTTAAGATAAAAATAGAACACATGCCAGTCTCGGGCCATGTCAACATGGTCAATGAAAATAACTATAGGCGTCGCCAGTCGCTGGAAATTGCACAAGAAATAAAAAATTCCCTCCTACTGATAACCGGATACCTCTCACATGCTTTCCCCGCCTGTGGACAGCTTTCCCCCCCCTCCACTGGTCCGTAGTTCATTGCAGATTATTGGGGAATAGTGGGTGTGGGGCTTTCATTGCAATTTTTGTTTTACTTTTTATATGTATTCGCATACTGTTGCTTTCCTTTTGGGACTGGTCGCAGAATGCATGTTTGTGCAGCGTTGAATGCTCCTCCAGCTGTGCACATGTTGTGTGTTTATCATGATACATTGCACTAGTTTCTTCTTTACATGGGTTCATGTGTCTCCTTTGGGTAGTTTACCAAAGGCGGCAGGTATTTAAAAGAGCTGCTTGAAAATTTAAGCACCAAGACGACGTAGAAATATGCAAATTGACAAATTAAATCAAATGTTCAATAGAACAAAGACCTATCAAAAATGTGTTCTATGGCAACTTTTGAAAATGAGGGTTTTGTTTGCTTATTGGTGTTTAACGGCCTATCAACAGCTAAGGTCATGTAAGGCCGGGCAAACGGGTTCATTCCCGTTTTAACCTGCTGCATTGGGGTTGGGGGGTGGGCGGATCGCAAAATCAGAACGGAATATTTACATCAAGAAAAACAATATTCAGCCCTGAAATTAGAATAACCTGACCTCGTGCCAGGTCCATACCACACCCAAAGATGTACATGAAGGTGGAATTTCTGTTGAATATTACATGAATCCATGTCTAAAAATATGCGGTCAGGTGACCAACACGCGTGCCCCAGCGTGACGTCACACTATACAACAAGACAACAAGATTACACCAGACAGTGTTACTTCAGCGGTATGGCGTGCCAGTTTTTATTATTTTCCTCATAAATAAGTTGTGATAAAAGCTTTAAGCGAATTAATTCCTGATTTATATATTCACTTTATTAGTCTATTGGTGACACAATTATTTACAAGTCTGTCAATTATGATGTTTTATTGAAATGAAAACTGAAACGTGCGTGGTCCAAAACGTCCTGCACCATCAGCGGCTCAGGTTGCTGCAACTACCGTCAAAAGAGTTGTGATGTCACATTTCTGCGCCAAATGTTTTAACATTAGATAAGTCTGTATACGTATCCCGCTTATTATTCCTAGGAATCCACAGTGTTTTGTATGCTACTGTATGCTTTATATATATATATATCCTATATGTTTATGGCATGCTAATAATATTAGTATTACAGTGTTTGTGGTGATTGTATACAAGTGTGCAATGTCAAAAATATCTAGTACTAAAGTTCTTGATGAGTTTCAAGTGGTTGTGTCTTTGTGTCTTATCTGCAGCAAAGCGTAGTCAGTAGTAACCATGATTTGGTGAAAGTGATTACATCACTACTCGCATGGTTTTTCGATAAATCGATGACGCAATAGGCCAACAAGCAAGTTCAATTTAGCATGAAATATCCCCGGAGTTGATGTGTACGATATCGGAAGCTGACATTTAAATGCGAGAATTAGCCTAAAAACGCATGGTGTGACTGTATTGTGACTGTATTCATACAACATCGATTAACATAATTTA
Organism: Conchocele bisecta; assembly: GCA_029237695.1. NCBI lineage: Eukaryota > Metazoa > Mollusca > Bivalvia > Lucinida > Thyasiridae > Conchocele > Conchocele bisecta. The sequence goes on along the minus strand of CM055266.1, from coordinate 6,597,258 downwards.
TCTCAACTGTTTTTGTGAAATGCATCTTCTGAGACACAGTCACAGGAATTTCATATGAAGCAACAACGGACGACTGACTATGTGCAACCATACTGAACATATGAACATACTAGCAAACCAAAAAGTTGTTGAATAGTTTGTATCGAGTACATGCCAATCGACATTCGATGAAACACCACTCTTGTGTGGTTGTGGCAGACAAAACTGTGTGAGCCGAAAAGTCAGCGACTGAATTTTTTGACAATGGATAACAACAACAAGAGCTACAACAACAACAGTTGAACATCTGGGAAAGTCATGACAGACAGTAAGGAACCGCAGGAATCTGAGCACCAATATGGTTTTGAATTCTTTCCAAACCGACAGGAAGGGAAAGTTATTGACGACGAGGTACTGGTAAAGAAAGTAGAGTCCATGGACGATATCAGACAATACAACACGAGACGTAATTGCGCGGAGTTGGTAAAAAAATGTACACAATCTGGTAAGCATGTTTTTATTTACGACTTTAGCTTAGATAATCTCAGGTATACGGATAACATGGCATGTTAGTCTAAATTATATCCAATTCTGTCCTCTCGTTTTGTGAATAAAACAGGAATAAAATGATAATACTGGTCAAAGTAGGTATATATATGTAGTCCCTATTCTCGTGGATCCATGCCTGAAAATGTATAAATATCCTGGACTGCTCATAATTCGAGACTCTAACGATATTAAACAACATGCGTAATAAATAATATAGTATAAACCTTTTTTTATTAGTTACATGCAAATATAATCCAATTATCTGTATATATATTGCGTTTACTGGCTTCAAAAGCACGGAGAAATGCAATTGTTTACTTTCAAAACACGCTCGTCTACAAATGGCTGCCTCCAGCTTACCGTGAAAGGTCGCGACCTCTGACCCTATGACCCTAATGGGATTAGTGGAAAACACAACATTTAGGTGTGTTGTGTTGTTTGGTAATGTATTAGTCCTGTTTAAATCGCATTTTTCTAACTTGGCATTTGTGACCTTTCATCTGGCTTCGGTTGAACGCACAAGTGTAATGGAAGTGACGTAACCCGTAAATCTCGCGATAGAACGAGAAAATAAAAATGGTCTCGAATCTGTGCGGCTATCGAAGTTAGAGGATCGTATGATATATCAACATAAAGTTCAAACACTTGACTACGAGTGCACATAAGGAATTCACAAAAATTGTTGTTTATGCAAGTCTTATTAGAGTCCCTAGAAATAATCCACCAAAGTCGCCTAATTGATCTGGAAACTTCTCATCAGGTTCGTGCCCTATAACTGTTTGCACATTTGAGTGACATTACTTAATCACTCATACAATAAAGAAGTGTTGCTGCCTAGATGAATCAAATTTAAATATGGTGAAGTCCAGATTCACATAGAAATCAACATATATCACATTTTATGCATCATTTGCGAACAGACCCACTTCAGGCTTAAGGAAGTATGTACAAAAATCACAAAATAGGTAGTAAATCACAATTGTATGTAACTGTAACTTAGAAAACTGTGGGAAACAACTTAAAATACCTTTTTAAAATAATTTTCAATTAACACTATTCTTAGAATATGCTTATTCACTTGTTTTCTAGGGGCACGAATCAATGAGAAGGCACAAATCCATGAGAATTGGGGCTATATGTTTATTATTGGTTTGTGCAAAAAAATTTTATAACAGACATGCTAAGTATTAAACTGCTCGCTTGTCACTAAATGCCAGGACAGAATGGCTGTTGTTATTATAGCCGGGTCTCTGCTATACAGGTACAGATAATATAAAATACAGATGCAATAGTAAAAGTCATCCGTATAGCTGAGATTATCTAAGCTAGTTTTTCTTTTCAGTTTGCTAACTATATATATATACACCGTCATGATGCACTGTCAACCTCAGCTCATTACATTCTCTTGATTTCAAGTTGTAACAAACCCCTTAAACCCCACCCCATTCGCTCAAAACCCACTTGCCCACTCGTCCATCACAGTTGCAGGTTTTTAACACTAATTTCCCCACATTCTTATATTTTGATAATGTAGAGGAGTGTCCTATTCGATGAGGAGCTTGAATTGGGTTATTGCCCATTATAAAAGTAGTAAGATTATTACTGATCCTACTGCTTTTGGGAGGGGCCAAGTGATTCTGGTGTGGCGAGGACCTGGCATCAGATCAGGATTATTCTGATTTCAGGGCTGAATATATAGTTTTGTTATTGTAAATATTCAGTTCTGATTTTGGGATTTTCTCCCCATTTTTACATGTACTTGAACATGTACTTGTACAGGTAATATATGGGATTTAGTACTAAACCCATTGACCCGGCCTTAAATGACCTTAGCTGTTGATAGGCCGTTAAACCCCAACACACACACACACTCGATCAGGAGCTACACTGGTCACAAATCCTATCAGCCCCATTTCTTAAGTCACAGCCACAAATGAGATATACATGTGTTGAAATGGGTCTTGAAACTCGTGTTTCCAGTTCAGTTGTCATCTAGTACCCTTAATCATTATCTGATGTATGATCTCTTGTCTGTGGCCCATTTCAGATCCTATCGTGAAGCTTATGATCGGGGCACTGAAACGACATGGTTGGTATGTATCACAGGCTTTTAACCTTTAACGCTTACAATGCTGAAAGTGGGTGGTTGGTTGGGTGAACGTGACTGTGTAAATTAACGGCAGGGGTTCCTCCTTATAGGAATCACGATTTGCCTGGTTTGGCTGTCAGGTACGTTTTTATCTTGGGCTCTTTTGCTACCTGGGAGTTGAATTGGGTTATTGCCCATTATAAAAGTAGTAAGATTATTACTGATCCTACTGCTTTTGGTAAGTTTTCAGTTCTGATTTTGGGATTTTTCCCCCATTTGTACATGTACTTGAACAGGTAACATATGGGATTTAGTAATAAACCCATTGACCCGGACTTAAATGACCTGAGCTGTTGATAGGCCGTTAAACCCCAACAAACAAACAAATACAATGCTGAATTAAATTTTGTCGTCTGCTGTTTATATTTTATTTTCCATTTTTCTCACCAAAAACATGTTTTGGCAGTGCTTTAGAATCATTTCCCATGGAAATGATTCTAAAGTACTGTCAAACCATATTTTTATTGAGAAAGAAGGCAAATTATGAAACAACAGCAGACGACAATTTGCGGTTCCCGCCTTTTCAGGGTTAAAATGCCGGTGCTTTCATTAAAGGTATCAGCCCCGTGCAGGCACCGGGGCGGGATCAACTGATCCTGAGAATAGTGCTGCAGTAGCCATTGCTTGTCGTAAAAGGCGACTAAACTGGCTTAACGATTGGGTTCATACTTTCCGGAACCCACTATACCGGATTTGGCCCTCATGTACATTTTTGGCTTTCTTGTATGTGAGAGTTGAGTCGGGCTATGCCCCATATATAAAAGTAAGATTAGCGCTAATCCTATTACTTTTAGGGGATGGGATAAATGATTCTGGTGTGGCGAGGGCCTGGCACCAGATCAGGTTGTTCTAATTTCAGGACTGAATATATATTTTGATTGTAAATATTGAGTTCTGAAGTTGGGATTTTACCCCCTTGGACAGGTGGATATGGGACTCGACCCCGTTGACCCGTCTGCGTGTAGACTCCCTGAGGCTTGTACCTCTATGTCAGAAAAGCGGACGTTAAACCCTATTCACTCACTCACTCACTCACTCATTAAAGGTACATGCCCACTCAGTAGGCACAAATTGTTCTTTATATCAGAGACATCATCTGAGGCATTTTCTGGCAAAATAAACATTCATTCACCATTACCCCACATATTGATTGGTATTATTAGCCAGGTTTTTTGAGAAAAAAATCCAGGCTATTGGATTGGCGAAAGCCGGGCGGGTGGCGTCCAGAATCAATGTTAAGTTTTCGTGTTTGAGTCCATTTCTTTGTTACTGTACCACCTAGGACCACCAAACTTTCACAGCTTCATAATCAAGGGGTGCCCACCACATATTACTATCCAACATGTTACTGTTTTTTTAACTTGACCCATTTATTCCGCGCAGTCGACTTCGAGCCATTTTCAATGTTAAGTTTTCGTGTTTAACTCCATTTCTTTGGTACTGTACCACCTAGGACCACCAAACTTTCACAGCTTCATAACCAAGGGATGCCTACCACATACAACTATCCAACATGTGACCATTTTTTTACCTTCACCTATTATTTCTACGTAATTGACTTGGCCATTTTCAACGTTAACTTTTTAACGTACATCTGGTTAAATTTTTTGGTTAAATTTTTTTCGTTATACTATATCTCTGCAACTGCTTCGCCCATTACCTTGAAACTTCACATGGGTGTTTATCATCATCCATATTTTCATTCTAACCCCCAACCGTGCGACCCCTGTGCCCAATGTCAAGGTCAAATTACTTTGAAGTTTTTTGTTAAAGTTTTTTCGTGTACTATATCTCTGCAACTGCTTCACCCATTACCTTGATACTTCACATGGGTGTTTATCATCATTGTCGCACCTGCTTGCGGAAAACGCGATATCGTCGGCATTTTGGCATACGTCCGTCTGTACGTCCGTGTGTCCGGTTAAAGTTTTTTTGTTAAAGTTTTTCCATCTACTATATCTATATTTTTTTAGTGTCCATGCTTCGCCCCAAGGCGCGACATGCAGGCCATGGCCATCTAGTCTACAAAAAGTGGGTATAATTATGTTATCCAAGTGTCTATGCTTGGAAAAAACCTGGCCTTCGTGGCTTTGCCTCGTTTCTTGTTTTTACCTTCACCTATTATTTCTACGTAATTGACTTAGCCATTTTCAACGTTAACTTAACGTACGTCTGGTTAACGTTTTTTGCTTAAAAGTTTTTCGTTATACTATATCTCTGCAACTGCTTCGCAAATTACCTTGAAACTTCACATGGGTGTTTATCATCATCCATATTTTCATTCTACCCGCCAACCGTGCGGCCCCTGTGCCCAATGTCAAGGTCAAATTACTTTGAATTTTTTTGTTAAAGTTTTTTCGTGTACTATATCTCTGCAACTGCTTCACCCATTACCTTGATACTTCACATGGGTGTTTATCATCATTGTCGCACCCGCTTGCAGAAAGCGCGATATTGTCGGCATTTTGGCATACGTTGGAAAAAACCTGGCCTTCGTGGCTTTGCCACGTTTCTTGTTATACATTTTATATCAGACGTAAATTTCCACACTGATATCAGGGGCGATAACCGTGTTCCTTAAAATGTTAACAGATATTACTATTTATTATTTATATTTTGATGTGCAATGATCATACTTTATAATCTGTAAAAAATATTATTTTTTCGGGTGACGCATTTAATTTGCATATGAAAATAGCCTGATACCTGGTGAATGAATGTTTAATTTGCAAGAAAATGTATCTACAGAATCTACAAAATTATCTGTCTCCCTATATTATAACCTGGCATTTTTTTTTACTTTGTATGTACCTTTAACGCTGTGTAAATAAATTCTGTCGGCAATTTAGCAAAAAAGAAGAAAACCTATACATGTTGTATATGTCATGAATTATCCGCTGTTTGTCGTGTTGTACGTTTGGTTAACCTTTAGAGTGCCAGACTCGAAACTTGTCGTCTGCCGTTTGTGTATATTTCGTCTTCTTTCTCAATAAAAACATGCTTTGACAGCCATTCTAAAGTGCTGTCAAAGTATGTTTTTGATGGGAAAAATAGAAAATAGAAACTAACCAGCAGACGATAATTTTTAATTCAGTAGCAGGGATTCCGCTGGGGAAAATAAAAAAATCGCCACTTCCAAAAAAATAAAACGATTGGCGATAAAAAATTACAATTTCGAAAAAAAAATATTTTTTTTTTTTCGAAAATTGTAATTTTTTTTTCGCCAATTGTTTGTTTTTATCGCCAATTGTGAAAGTGGCGATCGCTAGTGGAATCCCTGCAGTAGTGTACGGGTTAATGATCAGGGTTTCCGCCGGGGAAAATAAAAAAATCACCACTTCAAAAAATAAAATAAAAAATTGTAATTTTTTATCGCCAACTGTTTATTTGTATCGCCAATTGCGAAAGTGGCAATCGCCAGTGGAATCCCTGAATTATACATGTTTTTGCAGCCCAGTTCAACTTGAACGGCACATATCGTGTGAGCCATGTAAGCTGAAAGTGAGCGGTGGCTACGATCCCGTTTTTAATCAGGTACTTGCTTTGTGCCCCTAAACCGGGTAATTTACACTTATTTACCATGATTATTCTAATAGTCAGGCATGGATCTATGAATATTAGTGGATCTAAATAATGGGAGCACGTAGCGCGACACGCATCATATTGCGGGGTGTTTGGGGGTCCTGCCCCAAGAAAAAATTGAAAACAATAAAACCTTAGATGCGATTTTCCGAAACCTGGGAAACTGTCACATCCATTAAATTTAACATCCAGAAATTGCATTGAGGGATAAACTGAAGCAATGTCCTGTCCTGTATTTAATGTGCCGTAATATATGTCGCATCATAAAAATATCTACTTTTCACATCTGCTGAAGTTTGCGGAGGAACATTGCACATGCAAATACTGGAAAATTTAACGTTCCTATAGTTTTTTGCCGGAAGCAGTGGTGGGTCCGGACCCGGTGGACCCAACCCCTGGATCCTCGCCTACACTGAATAGTAACTAACCCCCTCTCTAATAGTAACCAGTCTCCTATATTTTCGATCAAATCTTTTATTTTCATATAGTAAAGTCTTCTCAAAATTCAAATATTTGTGTTATGTTTTTATACGCCCAAACGAGACGTATTATGTGTTCACCATGTACGGGCGGGCGACTGCCGGGCACACCTTGACCACGCAATAACTAGAGTTCTACTTGAAGGATCGTAGCCAAATCCTGTAAATATGTTTATCATGGCAAGACTAAGAAGACTAGTGATTTTCACTTATCTCCCCTTGGTGGCCATTTTTAATATTCACACTCTGTATCCTTGCCCATGCAGTCTTTTACTTCACGGATCGTAACCAAATTTGGTTTACATGTTTATCATGGCAAGATGAAGAACCCTATCGATTTTCTGACTTATCTCCTTGGTGGCCATTTTTAATTTTCACACTGTATCCTTGTCCACATAATAACTCAAGCTCTACTTGATGGGGGATGGATTGTGGCCTAGGGGTTAGAACATCTGTGGTTCATACCTCGCCTTCGACATCAAAAATACTTTCATAGAATTTCCATCCCACTCGTCTGTCGGATGAGACATTAACCTGTGGTCCCGTCTCTATATGACCCTAGCTGTTGGTGGGACGTTAAACCCATTCACTTTCACTTTTCTACTTGATGGATCGTAACCAAATTTAGTAGAAAAACGAGGAACCCTAATCATTTTCAAAATTGTTAACCCTTTCAACACCACAAACCTCTATAGAGACAATGTTTGCAAACAGTGCAGATCCAGATGAGCCGGCTCGTAACGAGCCGTCTCATCAGGATCTCCACTGTTTGTTAATAATTTTAAACGTCGTACAGATTACCCTTTTAGAAGAATGGGATAATTTGAATGAACAAAATTAATGAAATAGCGTGAAACATTGGCATGGAACATCCTATTAAGTTACTTGGTGTTGAAAGGGTCAAATGACTTATCATCCCTTGGCGGCCATTTTTATGCCCCCCGGTCTCGGTAGAGCCAGAGGCATATAGTGTATGGACTGTGTATCCGTGAGTCTGTCCGTCCATGTGTCCAGCACAAGAAGTTCGCCAGAGTTGTTATCCCCCCCAACCCCATCTGTACAGGTGATATATGGGATTTGCAGGGATTCCGCTGGGGAAAATAAAAAAATCGCCACTTCAAAAAAAATAAAACAATTGGTGATAAAAAATTACAATTTTCGAAAAAAAAAAAAAAAAAATTGTAATTTTTTATCCCCAATTGTTTATTTTTATCGCCAATTGCGAAAGTGGCGATCGCCAGCGGAATCCCTGGATTTGGCCCTGTTAACCTGGCCAGAAATTGCCTTAGCTGTTAACATGCAGTTAAACACCATTAAATAAATTAAACAAACAAAAAATCTATTTATTGCAGGTGGTTTTATGTGAGAACAATTTATACAACAAGGGTCTTGTTTGCCATACTTTGGCCCACGAACTTCTGCATATGTACGACAACTGTCGGGCAAAGTTTGACTTCAAAAACCCACGTCACATCGCCTGTAGTGAGGTACGTCTTATCGTAGTAACAGTTTCCAATGGCCTCCTGTAGCCTATCTACCAAAATTGATCTTGCTAAGTACACTTTGAGGGAGAAATTTTCAACTTAAGGATAGTTATAAATTTTCATTATACTGAATTTATTACATTATCACAGCCATGTTGGCTGTGATAATGTAATAAATTCAGTATAATAATTCTGCATATTTTTAATCATGAAATATATGCAGTCGTTAGATCTAGTTAGTTTGCTAAGCATACTTATCTAGCTAAGTATATTTTGAGGGAGTAATCATTTATTTTTCCTGAAATGCATAGCCAGGGGCCCGTTTCACTAAACTTCGTCGTAAGACCAAGAAGTTTGTAAGTGCAAAATTTAATTTTAGAATAACATTTACATTGAAAGCCAATAGTGTATCATGATGGCTCCTGGGACCTGTTTCACTAAACTTCGTAAGCCTAAGAAGTTTGTAAGTGCAAAAGTAAAATATACAACAAAGTTCTCATTAGCAACCGATTTTGGACAATCTTTGGTGGATTTCTTCAGTTTAATAATCCCCTACATGAAGTGAATTTATAGAAATCTTCGTACACACATTTTTGCTGTACAAAATTTAGTGAAACGGGGCCCTAGGTCTTGATTGTTTCCAGGTTGAAATTGCACTATTATGGCCATGTGTTAATTCCAGATACGTACAGCCTTTATCAAGGAATTAGTTGACTACTAGTACTATCAGCTAAGTTGTATCCATTCATCTGGGGCCCATTTCACTAAACTTTGTGCAATAAAAAAAGTTTGTACGCAGATTTTTGTCGAGCCCACTTGCGGAAAGCGAGACAGTGATCACAATGACGTCCGTGCGTCCGTCCGTCCGAAATATGCGTTAAAGTTTTTAAATACCTTATATCTCTGCAGTACTAAGTCACAATGACTTGAAACTTCATATGCTTATTAGTCATCATCCATATATTCATGCTGTGTCCCACTCATATGGCCCCTGTGCCCAAGGTCAAGGTCAAATGCCTCGGCGGGCTCGACATGCGGGCCGCGGCCATATTAATTTGCTTCTCACATCAACGTGGCTAAATAATGCTACCATTTTTCGCTTACATGTACACATTTTACATGTGAAAATATCCACTAAATATTTGCCAACATCGGCTATCAGTGCAAATGTCATTCAAAATTCTAATTTTGCACTTACAAACTTCTTAGTCGTACAAAGTTCAGTGAAGCGGGCCCCTGAAATGGATGCCACTCAGCTGAGAGCAGTCAAATAATTCCATGCTAAAGACCCTAGGCCAAAATGTTGGAATACGTGTAGTTGCATTATCAAGGTGTGTTTGTTTGTTTGTTTATTAGTTTATTCCGGTAAGGATGAACACCGATCGTTAAATTACCCATCGCGTGCTCCCACCTGCCACCCACTATCAAGGTGTGTGATCATGTGTTGTCACGGCATGATGTCATGTTTTTTTAGATGTGTTTAAAGTATATTTCCTTTAATATCTTTCTAATGGAATGACATATTTTTATGAAATATACCGCAGCAAATGCAGTACACATTGCCCTTTATTGTATAGGCGGCTTTAATCTCATATAATTTCGGCGCTTTGACGAAGAATCGGTTTGCGTAAATGTAAATAAAAACTAGAGCATGTGAATGCAAGAAATAGATGGTAAATAACTTTCAGAGCACCCATAAAACACATATGTCATCGTCTTTGGTGCGCTACATATCATCAACATCCGTCCGTTTGTTAGGAAGTTTTTAAAGAATATCTACTGTAAAAATGACATCACAAATTACGTCAGAAAATCGGGTTCAGAAACCATGTGATCCCACACCTTAATTATAGTTCATTAAGTATCATTCGACATGTGTTAATAGTTGAGATGCGGCGTCCATGTGTTGCAGGTTCGGGCGGCCAATATAATGCACTGCTCAGTGATGTCATCCCTCAGCCAGGGTATCTCAGCGCCTTGGAGGTTTAAGAACACACAGAAGGTGAGGTCATTGGACAGCTTGATATATCTGGGGGCTTGTTTACCCTTTCAACCCTGGATATCCTATATCGGCTTTCTTTATACTCATTTTTGGACTATTCCATTATGGTAATGACAAAATGTGGATTTTTGTTACAAGTGAATAATAGTGACAAATGCTGCAGATCCTGATGAGACGGCTCATTACAAGCCGGCTCATCTGGATCTACAGTGTTTGCACATGTTGGCTTTCTGTCCTCTAGGGTTGAAATGGTTAACACTTTCACCCCTAAGTAACTGGAATGGATTTTGATATGTTAATTTTGCAACCCATCTAGCAGTCACACAATGTTTTTCAGACGAGTCCATTTTATTTATGATTTTTGTTTTTTTTCAAGTTCTCAAAAATATGAAAATTACTTGCAAAAAGTGCAGATCCTGATGAGACGAGCCGGCTCAACTTGATCTACACGTTTTGCCAATACCGCTATACAGGCCTGTGGTGTTGAAAGGGTTAAAGGTACATGCCCATTCAGTAGGCACAAAATGTTCTTTATGTCGGATACATCATCCGAGACATTTTCTGGCAATATAAACATGCATTCACCATTTTCACACTGATGTGATAACCGTGTTTCCTTAATATGTTAATGGACATTACTATTTATTCTCGGTATTTATTTTTAGATGTGCAATGATCAGACTTTATAATTTGTTGAAAATATTATTTTTTTCAGGTGACACATTTAATTAGTATAAGCGCAATCGGTAACGAGCGTGCTTCTCACCAATGCGGCACCGGGTTCGATCCTTGGCCGGGGCCGTAAGTGAGATGGTATGGTGGTCGCCAGATCGGACAAGTGGGTTTCCTCTGGGTTCTCCGGTTTCCTCCCACATTAATGACCGCCCTTACGCCTTCATCTGTGCCAACAAAAGCATTTGTATAAGTGCTGTCGCGCTTGTTTGTAATCGTTGTAAAATAAAGTTTAAACTTTTTAATTGGTATAATTAAAAAGTATCATGTCTAATTTGCTTATGAAAATAGCCTGATACCACCGCGCGTCACTATCAGTAAAATAAATATTACTAAATTATTTTATCTGTATAGCGGGCACTCGTAATGTTTAGAACTGGTGGAATAGTGACACAATTATACACTTATTTAATTCCTATAAAGAACATTTCGTGCCTTCTGCGTGGGCATTTACCTTCAATCTCAGTACTAAATAAGCAAGTAGCTGTTTCCAAATTCATTCTTTGGATTACATTATAGGAATGAATGGCCTTTTTGTGGAATTTATCGGGGTATAAACTTGGAAAAGTCGCGAGAATACTGGACGAAGGCCGGAAGGCCTTGTCCAGTATTCCCAGACTTTTTCAAGTTTATATCCCCGATAAATTCCACAAAAAGGCAATTCATTTCTTATAATTCCAGCATTTGGAATACAGTCATCAAGAAAATGTGTTTATTTTCCGTTTTCTTAAGAATTATTTTAACTGCGCCTCACGGTTACGGAAAGTAGTTCGGCGTGGGAGTTTACTGGGATATAAATTCTGGACAGAGATTGCTACGGGCCAATCAAATGTTAGGGAATTGTGTAAATATTTTTGTGCTGGAATTATTGGCCCCTCTTTGCACTAATAATCGGTGTCAAAATGTCTCAACAACACTGTGGCTGTACTTTAAAATGAAGATTTTTGCCAAAATAATGAAGATGAAAAAATACATTAGTAGATTGCGTAAAATGAATGCTGTTTTTCTAGGGTGGTTTTAAAGTTGCAGTTGGAGAGATCATCTGGATTTGTTCGCTATCAGGACGTTGATTCATGTTTCTTAGCCAGCGTCCTAACATGACGTAATATAAAGTGTTAATTGTCAATCGCGTGACATGACGTGGGCACGAAAACTGACATAGCACGAGCATATATGTCTGGTAACAAGAGAATATAGAGAATAGTAGGTTAGTGCCATGAATGGGAAAAAATATCTGGCAAGGCTTAGGAAACGGGATGGGCGAGCCTCTGCGGAGCCCATCCCGTTTCGGTGCCACGCCAGATATTTTCCCAATTCACGGCACTAACATACGCACTGTGTTAACAGGATAAATTCACATATTTTATATTCATATATCACATCACTCTTACGAAGCAATTATCATTGAAGCCAAATATATCTTTCTATTAAATTATAAGAATCTCCCATCCACTTATATTAAATGGAAAAGGGGCCCAACATCTAGGCACAACACTGCGACGATACGACCTTAGCTGTGTGATACCTTTCACTTTTGTTTTCATATTCAGGAATGTGTAAAGCAACAAGCTACTCGTTCGTTAGCCATTGTGCGAGACATGGAGTGGGCAGATGCCAGAAACGTGGTCGATGCCGTGTTTAATAGGTGTTACAGTGACCTTGAACCAGTGGGCCGGCGATTAATACACAATATAGGGAATGAAGATAGAGCTTTATATGAAGGACTGTTGTACGGGTACACTGAGGACACCGAGACGGATACTAAATCATGATGATGCTGTTTATTAGGTGTATTTTAATAATTAATGACATTCATCTGATAAAGGAGTACTCAGTGCACTTAAGTCTTTTACTCCTAAATATATGTGATGTTGGACGGTCATTACGAGCCGTCTCATCTGGATCTTCAGTGATTTCAAATATTGGAGTTGCCATTCATTCCTTATAATTCCAGCATTTGAAATAAATTCATCAAGAAAATGTGTTTATTTTCCGTTTTCTTAAGAATTATTTTAACTGCGCCTCACGGTTATGGAAAGTAGTTCGGCGCGGGAGTTTACTGGGATATAATTTTTTTCTCTCAAATAAGTGAATGTTTAAATTTGTTATATTGTTTTTATCATTTGTTCCCTATTTAGTAACAACAAAAATCAATAATCAATTTGTGAAAGTAAAATACGCAATGATTTTGAAATCAGGTGATATAGTTCGCTTCAGACACAAAGCTTATCTGGAGCACTGTGTAATTGTTCCGTTGCTTGTTGGGTACTTGTAGCAATAGACCATTTCCTTATTGTGTACCCAGAGCACAAAAGAAATACCCAATGAGTGCCATTTCGCAGGGATGTCCATCATGACCATGTCTGTGGGTCCAGTTAAGATTTTTGTTGCACATCAATCTGTCGCACACCATGTTTTTAACAATCTGAACAAGAAAATGTGACAAATGCCACATTTGTCACATTTTCTTGTTCAGATTGTTCAAAACATGGTGTGTGCTTATTACGATGTGTGTGTTCTCTTTGGGGAACATAGTAGGTTATGTTAGTGTGTTTGTTTGTTTGTTTGTTTGTTTGTTTGTTTGTTTGTTTGTTTGTTTATTGGTGTTTAACGGCCTATCAACAGCTAAGGTCATGTAAGGCCGGGCAAACGGGTTCGATCCCGTTTTAACCTGCTGCATTGGGGGGGAAAATTCCAAAATCAGAACGGAATATTTACATTGAGAAAAAATATATTCAGCCATGAAATTAGAATATCCTGATCTGGTGCCAGGTCCATACCACACCAAGTCACTTGGCCCCTTCCCCTAAAATAGGATTAGAAATAATCGTAATACTCACATAAGGGGTATAACCAGATTCAACTGTCACATACAAAATGCCAATGACGTACGTGAGGGCCAAACCAGGTCTCCAGTCGGAATTCCTTTAAGGATGAACCCCGATCGTTAAAATACCTGCCACCCACACTATGTTAGTGTGTGTGAAAGCACATCTTGCTGCCATCAGGATAGACTTGGTTGGTGTGCGTGTCTGCTGGCACCGATCAATCGTTGACGACACAAGCATTAGCCAAGAAAATAATCAAGGTGTATCATCATGTGGTGCCAACAACAAGTACGGAAATTTCCAGAATCCATCTGATTCAAAGTACGTATTCTTTTATAGTGTCCTTATTACGTAACAGATTTTTTATGAAATATGGCGCATCAAACGTGTCTTGTTACGCTGCATTTGGTGGTCTGTATTTTCGCCCAAACATATGTTGTTTTTGCGAAGAATCGATTTCCGTGTCTCTGACACGGAAATCGATTCTTTGCAAAAATGGCATCAGTCTCTGCCCAACTCCCTGGACCATCAAATTTCATCAAAATCCCTTACGTAATAAGGACACTATAAAAGAATACGTACTTTGAATCGGTACTTGTTGTTGTTAGTACCACGTGATCATACACCTTGATACTCCAGTATATGAATGGTTTAAATATGGTATAAAGAAAATTTGCAGGAAACATCAAATTTATGCTACTCGTTTGCTTAATACGTGAAAAACGATACACGCTCGTGGGATAAATTTTATATTTTCTACACACTATATTTAGTTGTTGACCTTTGGACTACGGGAAACGAAAAATGTCGTCTGCTGTTGTTTTATATTTTGTCTTCTTTCTCAATAAAAACATGGTTTGACAGCACTTTAGAATCATTTCCAATGCACTTTATAATCATTTCCATTGGAAATGATTCTGAAGTGCTATCAAACCATGTTTTATAGCTGAGAAATATGGAAAATATAACGTAAACTGCAGACGACAAATTTTAATTGAGCATTGTAAGGGTTAACAGGATGTGAGATGTTTTATTACCATAACGGTAAATGAACCTATCTCCCTTGTTACCTCCTTTACTGTATCTCCATATTTCATCGATATAAAAAATTTAGTAGTTCTTCTTTGTCTTGCCCACGTTAGTGGAAAGTGAGACTAAGAGTATCCATCATAGGCACTGGTGGAGGACTAAGAGTATTCCATATATACTCCATACATATTCTGACCACGAGGGTGGAATATCCTTAGTCACACACCGGAGTATATCTGGAATACTTTTTCTCGCATACCTACTAAGTCCAGAATCATGTTTAGCCATAGTATGTCATCAACGAACCACCATGGTATAATACTAACTTTTTTTCTTTATATGCTATCTCCAATACAACCACTCGATCGCATTACCCGTATCAACAAATGGGTGTAAACAAAAGTTTACACCTACATCGAAACATTTAACACATAACGGCCCAATAACAATATGGTCTGAAGACGCCCATGACAGATGTGTAAACCCAATTACTACATACACAAAATAAATAGGACGCAGTACGAGACAAACTCGTATAAATATTGAAAATAGACCATATATCCTCGATTCAAATTTGTACAATAATGTTTACAGAATCATTTTATGTTTTTATTTTGAGTATTTATTGCAATTCCGAGACGCTGTCTTCAATTACGCAAATATCAGTCCGCCGAAAGCTTCTCTCCGACGGACATTTGTCATTTCAATACGTTGCCGTTTTCAAGAAATTCTTGCTCACTGGATTATTAAACAAATATTCCAATCACTATCAACTGTCACTATACATATGTTTGGGGAAGAATCAACAACATACGAGGTAAATATTTTGCTGTCAATTACATGTGTTTTGTTTAATAATAATCATGTATTCAGTATTCGGCCAACTGATTTACACAACTTATCTCACAAATTTACGCAAATTTGATAAAACTGGATAAAACATGAAATAAATAATAGCCTACATAACAAATCCAGAGCGACGTTGTTGACATTGTTGTCTACCGACAGTACTGTGTAGAGAGCGTGTGTTTGTAAACAATGCAGACGACGTTTGGAAGCCAATACACAAAAAGTAGTTCCGGCAGTGTGTGGCAGGTCAGCCGTGTGAGACAGAAAAATCCCACATGGGCGTGGCTTCGGAAATAACATTGAAATGGACTCTGGGTGTGCGAGAAAAGGATATTCCACCCTCGTGGTCAGAATATGTCGTCAGAAACTCGGCAAAGCCTCGTTTCTGACAACATATTCTGACCACTCGGGTGGAATATCCTTGTCACACACCGGAGTATATATGGAATACTCTTAGTCCCCCACCTGTGCCTATGATGGATACTTTTTCTCGCCCCCTATATAGAGCATATTTGCGAATCTCAAAATATCTATCCGACCCAGAATGAGACTCGACCTTTTATTCGCTGAATGTATGCGACTTGATACGTCCAACATGTTCGCCATGTCAACAAATGGGTTAAAACAAAGTTTTACCTACGAATCGGACGCTAATGCCAGTTCAGTGTTTCGTTTACAAAATATTATCCAATTAATGTTCGATGTCATCGCCATACAGCCCAGGTGACACCAAAAAGTATGTCGCACATTGATGACGTCATCAAAATTAAAACGACGTCGTGACGCTATGATGTGATAACAAACATGTCAACAAGCATTGAAAATAATAAATTCAACCATATTCATTATTTTATGGGGTAGTTGTAAAATAATAAAATAATAATAAGGTAATGGTCTTTTATTTACAAAGGGTGACACATTTAGTTACAAACTAATCTTCCATGTGGCTCTCTATTATATTCACGTACAAAGTTAAAATACACATACACGGTAACACCAGACACTACTACAATGTGACACGTGATTTATGAACCCGATTTTCCGACGTGACATAATCTGTGACGTCATTTTTACAGTAGATTTTCATTAAAATCTTCCTAACAAACGGACGGATTTTGATGATATGTAGTGCACCAAATACGCTGGCATATTTGTTTTATAGGTGCTCTGAAAGTTCTTTACAATAACATATAGATTTCATCAAGTATCGGTTATTTCTTACATTCACATGCTCTTGTTTTTATTTACATTTACGGTATTTAAACCGATTATGAGAGTAAAGCCGCCTATACAATATAGGGCAACGTGTACCGCATTTGCTGCGGTATATTTCATAAAAATATGTTATTCCATTAGCAAGATATTAAAGAACATCTACTGTAAACACATCCAAAAAACATGACGTCATGCCGTTCGGAAACCACGTGATCCCCCACCTTGACAACTACTTGTTTGAAAAATTAACCCATTACAGATGGGATACAATAGAGTAGTACACACATTGTATTACATGTATTAAGAAATTTTCACATATGTTCCATCATTTTCCCAATCCTTCAATGCAAATGATGTCAACACTCGTCCTACTGTCTGTTTCACGAAAGCTACCCAAATTTTACGGTTTATTAAACAATGCAAAAAGATTTTTTTTTGGGATAATATTAAATTAAAGAAATTTCTTTATTTTGTGAAATTCATCCAATATTGGTTTTATTATGAAAATACAATTTCCCCATGCTCCCTCAGCTACTCCACCTCCTTTTCCCCCCATGTTAAATTCCCATAGAGAAATACATTTTTCGTAATAAAATCTATATTTGACCAAATTTCACGAAATAAAATGATACAATTTGATATTATTGAAACAAATACTGTTTTTGCATTATTTATATGGCCGTAAAATTTGGACAGGTTTCGTGAAACAATGTCTCACTGAGATAGTTCATTTGATATACATATAAATCAAGAAATGTAAATAAAACAAAATAAACAATTATTGTATCATTCAACTGTAACAGATTAAGAAAATAGATCAAAGAATACACATATTCACACCTCCTAGTATATGACACAGTTTGAAACAGAGGGTATGAACTAGACGTAGCACTATAGCTTTACGTCTATAGCAAAGTAAATAATAAACAAGAGTTGTCAGAAGACAACGAAGCTCGCCTGTTAGCAGCCTTCATTCAAACTTGTCACAGTTGTATAAAAAACATGAATATTATATAACTTGACCTTGGGATAAGGGGTGTGCGGTGGACCTTGACATTGAGGTCAGTGGTGGAAGGTGGGTCGTGGATTTGATATAGCATGATATAGCATATTAAGATGAATGCATGTATGAAATATCAATGCGCTCCCTGAAAAGAGAAGGAAAACAAAATTTAACCCAGCGTTAAGTTATGAACACACTAAGTTGGTGATTTTCTACAGCATGATAGCTATTCACATGAGGAATGCATGTATAAATGTGCTAAGTTTGTGACCTTGGCCTTGGCGAAAGGGGTGGGGGGTGGGTCATGGATTTGCTGTAGCACAATAGAGTATCATCAGATGAATGCATGTATGAAATATAAAGGTGTTCCCTGTAAAGAAACAGAAGTTATAAAAAGACATTTACTCCAACGTTAAGTTTATGATGTTGATCTTGGGGAAAGGGGTGGGGTGGGTCATGGATTTGCTGTAGCACAATAGAGGATCATCACATGAATGCATGTATGAAATATCAAAGCGTTAAAAGTGTAAAGAAACGGACGTTACACAATATTTACCCCAATGTAAAGTTTATGAACATGCTAAGTTTGTGACCTTGACCTTGGGGTAAGGGTTGGGTGGTGGGTTGTGGATTTGCTACAGCATGATAACTTAGCACATTCATAAACTTTCCTTGGGGAAAGGGGTGGGGGTTGGTCATGGATTTGCTATAGCACGCTCGAGTATCATCAGATGAATGCATGTATGAAATATCAAGGTGTTCAAAGTGTAAAGAAACAGAAGTTACAAAACATTTACCCCAAAGGTAAGTTTATAAACATGCTAAGTTTGTGACCTTGACTTTTGGGTAAGGGTTGGGTGGTGGGTTGTGGATTTGCTACAGCATGATAGAGGGTCATCTGAGGAATGTATGAAATAGCAAGGCGTTCCATGAAAGGAAACAGACATTTACCCCAACGTTAAGTTTATGAATGTACTAAGTTTGTGACCTTGACCTTGGGGTAAGGGATGGGCGGTGGGTCATGGATTTGCTACAGCATGATAGAGGGTCATCTGAGGAATGCATGTATGAAATAAAAAGGTGTTCCATGAAAGGAAACAGAAGTTATAAGACATTTACCCAACGTTAAGTTTATGAATGTGCCAAGTTTGTGACCTTGACCTTGGGTTGGGGTAAGGGCTGGTGGGTGGTGGGGTCATGGATTTACTACAGCATGATAGAGGGTCATCTGAGGAATGCATGTATGAAATAACAAGGCGTTCCATAAAAGGAAACAGAAAAGTTATAAGACATTTACCCAACGTTAAGTTCATGAATGTGCCAAGTTTGTGACCTTGACCTTGGGGTAAGGGCATGGTGGTGGGTCATGGATTTGCTACAGCATGATAGAGGGTCATCTGAGGAATGCATGTATGAAATAACAAGGTGTTCCATGAAAGGAAACAGAAGTTATAAGACATTTACCCAACGTTAAGTTTGTGGACGACGCCGGGGGTATGCCATAAGCTCTTATGCACTTCGTGCAGGCGAGCTAATGATAAAAGTCAGATAATGAAAAATAGAAGTTAAACATGATATTGAGACGTGGCATGTTAGTCTAGGTTTGAACATATCCACCAAACCCAATGTAGACCGGAGTAGCCGCCACATATCATGCACATCTACAGGCTGATCAGGGTATGCACAGTTCACCATTTAATTTATCATAATTCATAATATGTATTACACAATGTACATGTGTACACACATTTTCTTTCCTTTAATAGGTGTTTTATTTACAAATATGTACAGACATGATTATAAAGGATTTCCAATATTCATATTGGCAGTACATGTATGTGAAAAACTGACAATTGTTTTGCTATTACATGTACACGTACATAATAATAATAATAATAATAATAGATTTTATTTTAAGAGGGTTACACATTTAGTTTCAAACTAATCTTCCATGAGGCCCTCATATATACATGTACATATATACAACAGTGAATCACGTTACACAATAATCTAAGTAGGCATTGGCAATAAATTAATTAGCAGACTCTCATCCGATTTTTGTAATAAAAATGGGGTACTTGGTAAAATTTTATTTTTCATTGACATTGGTTTAAAATGAATGTATGAAACAATGATTATGTATTTTTTTAAACATGTATTTTATACAGGTGGGTGGGGATGAGAATATGCAAATTAACCCTCTCTGAGGACTAATGGATCACACGTGATATATGCACAAACCCAGCCATGGATCATGTTGGAATGTATCTAGACACACACATATATGGCCACTGTGTCATAATGAAAGTGAAATCATACATCATTTATGCTTCATCCACTTTATTAGATTACAATGAAATTAGTTAGTTGTATTCAATGTTTTCAAATTATTTGGTAAGCTGTTCCATATGGAACAGCTTACCAAATAATTTGAAAACACTGAATTTGGGACGAAATGTATGATACCTTGTTTGTAAATTTCTTCGTATGGTGGTCTGGAATAAAATGATGTGTCGATTCTGATCTTAGTACTGGTCTGATTCATGAGCAATTCTGTGTTTAAACATTTCATTAATGTAAGTTGGTGTTTCTGACTTGGAAACTTTGAAAATAAACTTAGCTTTCCTAAGATATAATCTTTCAAATAAAGTAAATTATTTTCAGGTCAGGCATACTTTGATTATATCTTCAACATTATAGTCCATTTTTATTTTTACTGCACGTTTCTCCAGTCGAAAAATTATATTTAAATTTACTTGGGATGTTCCACTCCAAACAGTGTTACAATAGTCAATATGAGGTTGTATATATGACAGAATTTTTGACAGAAGCCGTAGATTTGATGTTATCTGTTTGCATAACTTATCAACATGTGTTGACCATGCCAAATTATTATCAACAATAACTCCCAAAAAGTCTGTCTTGAAATTGTGCTCAAGTCCTCATCGTTTAATTTATCGTTTAAGTTATCCAAGGCATTTTGTAAAATAGGGTTGTGTCATCTGCATAAATATCCGTGTTTACTGTGTCTGTGTTTAGAGGTAAATCATTGATAAACAACAACAACAACAACAACAGAAGAGGTCCTAAAATTGAACCCTGTGGAACTCCATACATTATAGCTTCATCGGTTGATACAACATTCTTTACAGTTACTTTTTGCTTCATATTTAATAGGTATGATGCAGTTAATTTATAAAATTTAAACTTTCTGATTAAAATTGAATGGTCTACAACATAAAATGCGTTTTTTAAAGTCAACCAATACTACACCTGTTAAAGATCCTTTGTTGATAGCATTAAGCCATTTAGTAACCATTCCCAGCAGGGAGCATTGAGATTGGAAGGTAATTGTTTACATTATCTTTTGATCCACTTTTATGAAGAGGTGTCACTTTCCCTTCTTTCCAAACATCTGTGAAACAGAAGTTTTTTTTAATACTTTGTAAGACACATTAGCCGTAATATTGCCCTATTAGACCATATGTGTTGCTAGATGTGAGACAAGCGCGGGTAGGGTGAGACAAGGAAATCTCACATGGTCTTGACTATATGGATTTATCCCGTCAACACGGTGCCGTGAAACATTTTTGATATCCAGTCAATACAATTTTTGCATTTTACAGCCATTTGAAGGTGTTGATGGGATAAATAGAATAGTAAGTTAGTGCCGTGAATGGGAAAAAATATCTGTATAGCGGGCACTCGTAATTTTTAGAACTGGTGGAATAGCGACACACTTATACACTTATTTAATTCCTATAAAGAACATTTTGTGCCTACTGAGTGGGCATGTACCTTTAACAAGGTGCATGATCACGTGGTTACAACAACAACAACGTCGCCCACTCCAAAGTAGGTATTATTTGATATTTTCCTTAATATGCAACGGATTGTTATGAAATATGGTGCAGCAAACACATCTTCATGAGCTGCATTTGGTGGTCCAGGGAGTTTGGCACAGACTTATGTCGTTTTTGCGAAGAATCGATTTCCGACACGGAAATCAATACTTCGCAAAAACGACAGAAGTTTGGGTGAAAATACAGAGACCACAAAATGCAGCTAAGATGCGTTTGATGCGCCATATTTCATCAAAATCAGTTACGTAATAAGGACAATATAAAAGAATACGTACTTTGAATCGGATGGATTCTGGAAACTTCTGTACTTGTTGTTGTTAGTACCATGTGATCATACACCTTGTTTAAGGTACAGGTGAAATTAATTATCTCCAACTTCACAGAACAGTTCCTGTTTCCTAGCAACATGTATTCATACATCAGGACCACCGTTTTATGATAGTTAGACAATTATTTGTTATCACTTTAACATAGATCATATTCCTTTGTTAAGCACCATGATAATACCTGTTTTGTCAGATCTTGATCTGACAAAACAGGTATTATCATGGTGCTTAACGGTGCAAAAACCACACATCAGACAACACGTTCACATTTTTGTTGCATTCTGTACTGATCATGTTTACATTTTCAGCAATTTTCGAAATAAAGTTTACATTATCATGGATATCTTCTGGTTTCTCAAGCTGAGTCAGCGGTACATAATCGTGCAACTCGTAGTACAGTAGAGCCCTGCTATTAACCCTTAGACCGCTACTCACAACAATTGTCGTCTGCTGTTGCTTTTATATCTTGGCTTATTTCTCAAAAAAAAACATGCTTTAACAGCACTTCAGAATCATTTCCGCTGGAAATGATTCTGAAGTGCTGTCAAAGCATGTTTTTGATGATAAAAATGGAAAATAGAAAACAAACAGCAGACGACATTTAAAAATAAAATAAGATAGCGGCCTAAGAGTTAAGCAAATACCAATTAAAGGTACATGCCCACTCGATCAGTAGGCACAAAATGTTCTTTATGGGAATTAAATAAGTGTATAATTGTGTCTCTATTCCACCAGTTCTAAAAATTACGAGTGCCCGCTATACAGATATAATCATTTAGTAATTTTTATATCTTGCCAGTAGAGCCCTGCTATTATGTTTGTTTTGTTTGTTGTGGTTTAACGGCCTATCAACAGCTAAGGTCATTTAATGCCGGGTCAATGGGTTTAGTACTAAATCCCATATATTACCTGTACAAGTACATGTACATGTTCAAGTACATGTACAAATGGGGGGAAAATCCCAAAATCAGAACTGAATATTTACAATAAAAAAAATAAAAATATATTCAGCCCTGAAATCAGAATAATCCTGATCTGATGCCAGGTCTTCGCCACACCAGAATCACTTGGCCCCCTCCCAAAAGTGGTAGGATCAGTAATAGTCTTACTACTTTTATAATGGGCAATAACCCAATTCAACTCCCAGGTACCAAAAGAGCCAAAGATAAAAACGTACCACAAGGGCCAAACCAGGCAAATCGTGATTCCTATAAGGAGGAACCCCACCGTTAATTTACGTTCACCCGACCAACCACCCTGCTATTAACCCATTTCACACCGAATACCTATTTATAGGTATCTAATTTACAAACATTTGTTTCTATTTTCTTCATTTCTCAATGAAAGTATATTCTACTCGTTTGTGAAACTACTCGATACTTCATAAACATATTTGAAACCAGAGGATACCTATTTCACCCAGTTTTTCCTAACATTTGGACATTCTCGATGTCCATATACGCAACACTCGTGTATAACAAGAATTCTAAGACATTACTATAATACTAAACATGTATGCTTTGACATAATAATAAGAAATATCTAAATAACAATTACATATCGTAGGTCTATGTCTACATATGTGGCTGCGATTGGAGAACTGGGGCTTATGGGAATTGTGACCAGTGTATCTCCTGATCAAATAAAACACACCTGTTGCCTGATAACGATTTATATTGCTGGTTAGAAACATGACGGGTGCTTCATCGATGGAATCGCGAACAGTGCAGATCCTGATCAGCCTGTGCGGATGCACAGGCTGATCTGGATCTACACTGGTCGCAAAACCCATAAGCCCCATTTCTCTAGTCACAGCGACAATTCACTGACCATCAAGCAGTTATTTGTGACCTGACACACAGGTTGAAGTAACGGACCGATTTCTATAAATACATTAAATATGCCTAAAAGCATTAATAAGTGGGAAAAAGAAAAAAGAAAACAAAATAATATTTTTTTCTGAGAAAATAATATATTTGTTTAACTTTTTTGTTTTAACTTATTAATGCTTTTAGGTATATTTAATGTCTTTATAGACCTAGGTCCGTTACTTCAACCTGTGACCTGACATACAGACCGTCCAGATCCTGTTATCTGCTTGTTTGCCAGCTTGATTTGAGGGATATAACATAAATACTCCCCTTTGTTGAGGGGAATTTTGTGGATTATCTCCCCGAGGAAGGTGAATATAAGGCGAGTATAATTTTGATGGAATCACGTTTTCAAGGTTAACAAGACACAAGCATTGAAGATCGCATATTTTGAAATTACACATATTAAATTAATTGGGCCATTACACATACATATATGAAATCTGAGAAATATTCAAACTGATTTTCCCCCACGTTTCCTTGATTATTTCATGCCACTGTACGATATTGCATGATTTTATTGAATAAAACTTTGCTAAATATTGCATTCGCAAACTAAATCAAAATATATTAAGCTAAAATAACTAAATAAATAAAACAAGAACTGGCATCGTTAAACAAAGCTGATCCTCTCGCTGGGTAATTTAACGATCGGGGTTCATCCTTACCGGAATTTCGACTGGAGACCTGGGGCCCGTTTCACTAAACTTCCTACGACTAAAATGTTCGTAACTTACGTTACATTACATTACGTTTCACATTAACACTGTTTTCTTGTAAATAATTGTTGGATTTACATTTATTGAGCATAGGCTGCATATGCAGCCTATGCTCAATAAATGTAAATCCATCAATTCAAATTTGCAGACGATTCTAAATTTGCGCTTACGAACATTTTAGTTGTAAGACGTTTAGTGAAACGGCCCCCTGGTTTGGCCCTCACATATGCTTTTAGCATTTTGTATGCGAGTTGAATCTGGTTATACCCCTTATGTGAGAATTATGATAATTTGTAATCCTATTTTATGGACCTGGCACCAGGTCAGGTTATTCTAATTTCAGGGCTGAATATATTTTTTCTCGATGTAAATATTCCGTTCGGATTTTGGGAATCCCCTTTAGCTGTTGCGTTAAACACCAATAAACAAACAAACGTACGTATGCACATACTATTATGGACTAACGCTATACCCCCTCTTGCCTATCAGTGATAGAAAAATGATACAATCTGACAAAGTATTGCATACCAAGTTATGGTACGCATAGCTGCTGATTTTAATTGGGTTTTTGCAGTTTTTAATTGCGTATTAAGGTATTAGGTGATATATGCATGTACATGTAGATCATTGACTTCAATGATAATTGCTTCATAAGAGTGATTTGATATATGAATATAACATACATGTATATGAATAGTGTCTTGTTACTGTATACTATATGGAGCATTGAGTTGCCATCTCCGCCATCTTTGTATTTACAAGCCATCGTACAGTTTCACCACTTCGTGCGTTTGACACATACGGCAAATAATATGGCAGTAAACCAAATAAAATTTGGTGAAATACATAAGACAGATATGACAACGGCAAGCTATAAATATTATGCCAGCAAACTATACAAAAGACGAGATGTCTGAGCATTTCTCCCATCAATCTAAAAATAAATGTCAATTTGTAAACTTTCCAATCTGATGCACAGCCTAGGTCACTACACGTTACCCATAGATCAATCCATATTTACTCGCATAGTATGTGAGCAGACACCAGGGACAATACACTTGAGTAACGTCTTACATGTCACTGGATTTGATAGCTAATAACAGAGTACAGTAGTGGGTAAATATGTTATGTGTTGTGTGGTTTGCCAGGTAAAAGTGATACACTGTGTGATTTTCAGTGTATGAGGTTATTTATAAAGGTGGTTCATGTTCCAGAAAACTGACATAATTTTGTAGTAATATAATTGAGGAGTCCGTTCTTTTGGCTTTTCTACATGTGATTAGCTACATTATATCATATGTTCTACTTCACATTTTAAGTTCTTTGTCAAACGGCAGAACAGGTGAAACTGGCTGATGGCTGGAACACACAAAGATGGCCGACTTGGCCACTCCATGTGCTGTATAGGATACAGTAATGAGCATGCGATGGGTAATTTAACGATCGGGATTCTTACTGGAATCCCAATGGGAGACCTTGTTTGGCTCGCAGGTACGTCTCTGGCATTCTTGTATGTGAGAGTTGAATCTGGTTATACCCCTTAAATATATGATTACTCCTAATCCAATTACTTTTAGGGGAAGGACTTTGGTGTTGTATGGACCTGGCACCATGTCAGGTTATTCTAATGAATATATGCAAATCATAATAGACAGATATGACAACGACAAGCTATAAATATTATGCCAACAAACTAGACAAAAGACGAGATATCTGAGCATTTCTTCTCTGAATATATCATTTCTCGATGTAAATATTCTGTTCTGATTTTGGGATCCTCCCAATGCAGCAGATTGTATATGGGATCGAACCTGATCAAATAAAACACACCTGTTGCCTGATAACGATTTATATTGCTGGTTAGAAACATGACGGGTGCTTAATCGATGGAATGGCGAACAGTGCAGATCCTGATCAGCCTGTGCAGATGCACAGGCTGATCTGGATCTACACTGGTCGCCTTAAATGACCTTATCAGTTGATAGGCCATTAAACACCAATAAACAAACGGAGGCTGTGGAATCAATCCCTGCCATAGACATGACAAATACTTTCATAGTACAGTCTGTGCTAACGGCCACCTCGGAATAGCAATTCCCTGTCAATAGCAGCCACACTTTTGTTTTCCCAATTACTCAATTACCACATAAATGACCCTGCGGATAAAGACCAACTGTGAACAAAGGTAGCTTTTTCTATTCCCATGGCTGGCCTTTATTCATAGGTTTGACTATTTCCATCCCACTGTCCTTTTGGATGAGTTTGTTTGTTGATTAACGGCCTATCAGCAGCTAAGGCCGGGTCAATGGGTTTAGTACTAAATCCTATGTATTACCTGGACAAGTACGTGTACATGTTCAAGTACGTGTACAAATGGGGGGAAAATCCCAAAATCAGAACTGAATATTTACAATAAAAAACAACTATATATTCAGCCCTGAAATCAGAATAATCCTGATCTGATGTCAGGTCCTTGCCACACCAGAATCACTTAGCCCCCTCAGTAGGATCAGTAATAATCTTGCTACTTTTATAATGGGCAATAACCCAATTCAACATACAAGTACATGTACAAATGGGGGGAAAATCCCAAAATCAGAACTGAAAATTTACCAAAAGCAGTAGGATCAGTAATAACCTTACTACTTTTATAATAGGCAATAACCCAATTCAACTCCCAGGTAACAAAAGAGCCAAAGATAAAAACGTACCAGGCAAATCATGATTCCTATAAGGAGGAACCCCTACCGTTAATTTACGCCGTCACATTCACCCGACCAACCACCCACCCTTTCGGATGCCGAGGCCCCGTCTCTCTATGCCCTTAGCTGTATCTGAGAAGTTAACCCCTTTTACTTTCACTTTTGCAAGACATACATTTATAATAAACGAGGATGGCCGCG
Organism: Conchocele bisecta; assembly: GCA_029237695.1. Taxonomy (NCBI): domain Eukaryota; kingdom Metazoa; phylum Mollusca; class Bivalvia; order Lucinida; family Thyasiridae; genus Conchocele; species Conchocele bisecta. The sequence goes on along the minus strand of CM055266.1, from coordinate 6,569,696 downwards.
GCCCACATGTCGAGCCCACCGAGACATTTGATGGTCTCAGAGCGTATTTATTTTAGCTTGATGCCCAATAAGCCTACAAAGTTTCAAGCAAATCTGACTTACCGTTACAGAGATAGTAGGTATGTGAAAACTTTAACGCAAACTTCTAAGTCATTTGACCTTGACCATGGGCAGAGGGGCCGCATGAGTGGGATACAGCATGAATATATGGATGATGACTAATAAGTATATGTAATTTCAAGTCAATGTGACTTAGGACTGCAGAGATATAAGGTATTTAAAAAGTTTAACGCAGATTTCGGACGCACGCACAGACGGACGCACGGACGTCATTGTGATCACTATGTCTCGCTTTCCTCAAGTGGGCTCGACAAAAAGTGAATCTAGCTAAGGTTATACAGAGATGGGACCTGTAGCCGATTTCACCAACATTGCAAAGTATACTTATCTAAGCAAAGTGTACTTTGAGAGAGAAATTTTCAATTTAAGGATACATTTATTATGTTTTATTATACTGAATTTATTATAGGAATGAATGGCCTTTTTGTGGAATTTATCGGGGTATAAACTTGGAAAAGTCGCAGGAATACTGGACGAAGGCCGGAAGGCCTCGTCCAGTATTCCCGCGACTTTTCCAAGTTTATATCCCCGATAAATTCAACAAAAAGGCCATTCATTCCTTATAATTCCAGCATTTGAAATAAATTCATCAAGAAAATGTGTTTATTTTCCGTTTTCTTAAGAATTATTTTAACTGCGCCTCACGGTTACGGAAAGTAGTTCGGCATGGGAGTTTACTGGGATATAAATTTTGGACAGAGACTTGCTACGGGCCAATCAAATGTTAGGGAATTGTGTAATATTTTTGTGCTGGAATTATTACATTATCACAGCCATTTTGGCTGTGATAATGTAATTAATTCAGTATAATAATTCTGCATACTTTTAATCATCAAATATATGCAGTCGTTAGTTCTATATGACATAATGCATTTCGGGAAAAATAAATGATTTCTCCATCAAAGTATACTTTGCTAGAAAAGTATACTTTGCAATTTTGATGAAATTGGCTACTGGTTTCATTCGAAAGACCACATGTGCAGTGGAAACTTTCCCCAGGGTGTCCGGTATAGAGAGATTCCACTGTAAATCCGGTCATGAGTGCTCCTAGACATGCTTTACAACCATGAACAAACATCGACATACAAGATAAATGTCGGCGACAACTGTCAAAATAAACAACATTTAGTTTTTCAGAGTGTCAGTCTAAGAGGTTCTACTTATCAGAAACAACACCGGTCGCAAACTCAATCAACCTGTGTTGTCTTTGCAAGACAGGGGTTGACACTAACAGTGTCCCGGGAACCCGAGGACCCCTGTTTTGTTGGGAGGAATCCCTGAACTTGCAAGAAAATCCCATTCAACATGCAGTCTACACTTGCTTACTCAAATTCCAAGTGACTTGAGGAAATTTACTTTGAGTTAGTGAACATTTGAGTTAATCAGAGTTACTATAGGAACAACAATGCCGTAAGTCACAAAATACGCCCGTCGAAGATGGGCCAGACAGTGAAGATGTAGAAATGTGAAGCTGTTACCAAGACAAGAAACATTAATGAGAATTTGAAAATCTATAGTATTATTTCTTCCTCTTGTTGTGATAAACAGGTATACTAGTTTAGGTAGAGATGTGTATAGTAAGACTTACCGTATAAAGAATTGGATAGAAAAATGTAGAATAAATCGCCGAGTTAAAAAGGTGATATTTTTTTTTTATGTAGAACATGTGAGTATAGTTTCAGATAAATTGACTGAACGGTTTCAGAGAAGTTGTGTACACAAACTCTGTACCCTACATAGAACTGTATACAAAAATGTAGAAAAAATGGCTAAGTTAAAAATGTGATATTTTTGTTAAAAAATATTTTTTCGGTATAAAAACACCAAGGTGCACATCTTAAATATGTGTAGAAAACATGTGTATAGTTTCAGATCGATTGACTGAACGGTTTCAGAGGAGTTGTGTACACAAACTCTGTACCCTATACAGAATTGAATACAAAAATGTAGAAAAAATGGCTAAGTTAAAAAGGTGATATTTTTGTTAAACATATTTTTTTCCGGCATAAAAACACCAAGGTGCACATCTTCAATATGTGTAGAAGACATGTGTATAGTTTCTGATCGATTGACTGAACGGTTTCAGACGAGTTGTGTACACAAACTCTGTACTACCCTATATAGAATTGTATACAAAAATGTAGAAAAAATGGCTAAGTTAAAATGGTGATATTTTTGTTAAAAAATATTTTTCCGGCATAAAAACACTAAGGTGCACATCTTCAATATGTGTAGAAGACGTGTGTATAGTTTCAGATTGATTGTCTGAACGGTTTCGGAGGAGTTGTGTACACAAACTCTGTACCCTGTATAGAATTGAATACAAATATATAGAAAAAATGGTTAAGTTAAAAAGGTGATATTTTTGTTAAAAAATATTTTTTCGGCATAAAAACACCAAGGTGCACATCTTCAATATGTGTAGAAGACGTGTGTATAGTTTCAGATTGATTGTCTGAACGGTTTCGGAGGAGTTGTGTACACAAACTCTGTACCCTGTATAGAATTGAATACAAATATATAGAAAAAATGGTTAAGTTAAAAAGGTGATATTTTTGTTAAAAAATATTTTTTCGGCATAAAAACACCAAGGTGCACATCTTCAATATGTGTAGAAAACGTGTGTATAGTTTCAGATCGATCAACTGAACGGTTTCAGAGAAGTTGTGTGCACAATCTATGCAGTTTTTCTGTCCGCCGCATGCCTGCCGCCCCGCCCGCCCGCCCGCCGCGGTAAAACATAATACGTACCGTTTTTTAAAACGGTCATATAAAAAATGTAATTGGGACCAAGAATTTGTCTTGAGTTATCAGTAGTTTGATTTAAGAGAGTTCAAGGTAGCGAGTGTAGACTTTAATGTAAAAATCAAGATGTCCATGCTGCGAAATCACTGGCCAAACTGTTAGTGTAAATTCCTGCGAGACGGCCATCCAGCTCGGTTGTCAAGCACATGTATCTGGTGGGTGGGAAACATAATGACCCTTACAATGCTGAATTAAATTTTGCCATCTGCTGTTTATTTCATATTTTCAATATTTCTCAACAAGAACATGGTTTGACAACACTTTAGAATCATGGAAATGATTGTAAAGTGCTGTCAAACCATGTTTCTATTAAGAAAGAAGACAAAATATAACACAACAGCAGACGACAATTTTGCCGTCTGCTGTTTATTTCATATTTTCCATTTATATTAATAAGCACATAGTTACACTTTAGAATCTCAGTTGTCAATACAGTCGAGCACGTGTATCTGGAGCGTGTCGAGGTCGGGACACGGGATGCCACATTTTGGACACACCATCAAGTTCTCCCCATCGTCCGGGTTCCCAATGCTCGCCGGCGATGGTGCCTGTAATATACATCGTAAATACATGGTTAGTGTCTTTTACTATCAAGGCTAGGAAAAGTGCAGGTGAATGGGGTTTAACGTCCCAGCAACAGTTTACCCTTACACCGCTGAATTAAATCTTGTCGTCTGCTGTTTCCATTTTCCATTTTTCTCTTTAAAACATGATTTTGACAGCACTTTAGAATCATTTCCAATGGAAATGATTCTAAAGTGCTGACAAACCATGTTTTCATTGTCAGAGAAAGAAAGCAAGCAAAATATAAAGCAACAGCAGATGACAAGTTTGTGTCTAGCATTCTAAGGGTTAAAGTCTCATCCAACAGACCAATGGGATGAAAATACTGTTTCAGTATTTTTCAAGCCTAGGGTGAGGATTGAACTCACAACCTTCGGTATTCAAGTTCAATGCCATATACTCCAGGCCACGGCCCATTGCTATCAATTCTAGGAATTCCGAGGCTCGTCTCGTCTGGGAATTCCTACCGTTTCTGAGCCCGATAAACTTGATATAAAGACACTAGGCTGGTATATTACACAATTATCGCCGTGATATTGACCGAGGACGCATAATTGTTTTATTATCAATTGAGAAATTTCCATATGTGTCCCCTTTTCAATAATATAGCATAAATATCAATTTGCGCTGTGAACATTACGATTAATCTTGCTTTACGCCAGTTCAGCAACGTTCTGATATATATGATTAGCAATGTCATGGATTTTAATGACGTCAAACAGACTTTAGCCAATCCACAACGTCACTTTGCCTTCAGGTCAATATGACATTTTGAATCAACTTTCTCCGGTCAATATGCATTTGTATTGAAGATCACATGACCAGCATCCGACACAGATATTTCTCGATTGATAATAATATATATTATTTATCGGGTAACATTTTAGGATGGACAGATATAACATGGTTATCTGCGAAAAGAACGCCGACTTACTGTCTGTTTCACGAAAGCTGCCCAAATGCTATGGCTATATAAACAATTCAAAAACAAGATTTCTTTTGATAATATTAAATTAAAGGAAAATTTAAGAAAGAGCCTTCTTTTTATTTCGTGAAATTTGGTCAAATATTGATTTTATTGCGAAAACAAAATTTCACCATGTTAAATCCCCATAGACATCTTCACAGAGTGAAGATGTCTATGGGGATTTAACATGGGGAAATTTTTCAGAATTTCAGAAATACTGGACCGATTTTTAAAATTTAACTTTTGTTTTCTTAGTTAGACCATTTCCAAGCTATCTAGCTAGGTTTCGGAGTCAATTTCCAAAAATAAATGTTTTTTGACTCCTCCCACAAGTCCTCTACCTCTTTTCCCCCCCATGTTAAATTCCCATAGAGAAATCAATTTTTCGTAATAAAACCAATATTTGACCAAATTTCACGAAATAAAAAGAAGGCTCATTCTTAAATTTTACTTTAATTTAATATTATCGAAAAAAATATTGTTTTTGCATTGTCTATATAGCCGTAAAATTTGGGCAGGTTTCGTGAAACAGACTATAGTTTATTACTTATGCTTATGTCATTATACGTAGTTTATATTGTTATTAGTCGGTGTGTGTTCAATTATTTACCTGATAATTAGTAAATACCTGTATTTGATTGACCCTTAGACAGCTTTTTTTTTTTGGGGGGGGGGGGGGGGGGGGGGGGGGGGGGGGGGGGGGGGGCTTTGAGATGAATTTATTGTTTGCCCAAGTTTCTTGACCAATGAAAGCATAGAAGTTTGTCTCAATCACATATTTTGCGACTCTTTCGCCAATATCTAATAAATTAATTAAATGTTACAATAAAGTTATATTTAGAACAACCAGACATCACTGCTTGTTGTCAGAGATTCACATAGCACGCATCCTGTTCAGACGTGTACATGTCCGCTTTGGTGTAAAATGGGTTTATGGGTGGTGCTACATTGAAACAGACCAGTGTATGCGAAGGTGGCGGGGCAAACAATAAGATTGTTATAGTTCACATATATTAAACTTTTAATAAACTAATTTCTTTGCTTGCCTGTGTTGGTGAGTGTGCACGTGGGGGTGGGGGCGTGGCCAACGGTGGGGAGGCGGGACCAGGCGCTTCATGTGCTTGGTACTCCATGGGCTGGGGGAAGCCCGCCTGTGGAGGGTACATGGCGGCACCGGCATGTGGGTACTGGTTGTACCCTCCTGGGGGCCACTGCATCTGTTGCATCTGTTGCTGGTGCTGCATCTGTTGCTGGTGTGCTGCAGGGGCGTGCCGACGTTTCATATCGACCAGCGATTGCTGCTGGAAGTTCTCAATTTCGTCCAGTAGCTGCTGGTTACGAACTTCGAGGTTTTTCATTTCCTGTAAGATTGTGTCCTTCTCCTGCACCTGTCTCTCCCGTGCGTATCGCTCGGCATCGAAGTCCTGTTTCCATACCTCGGCCTGAAGCAGTATTGTGGAGAAATGGGACTTATTGGTTTTGCGACCAGTGAAGATCCAGATCAGGATCTGGACTGTTCGCCAGTCCACCAATGAAACGCTTGTCATGCTTCTAACTAGACAATTGTTTTTAAACAAAATACCACCGCTGTTGAGCATTCATGAATACAACAGCAATGTGAGTGAGTGATTGGAGAAAAAATTATTTTCAGAGTAGAAAAAGGGGCATAACTGCGACTGGATCGGTGGGATAGTGAAACAATTTATGGTACACACGCCTGCACTTGATGGTTGGGATGTATACCGAGTATTAAGAGAATCAGCCAAAAACTGTAGAAGTAGTTCGCCGGACAAGGAAAAAATAATATTTTCAGAGTGGAAAAAGGGGCATAACTGCGGTTGGATCGGTGGGACAGCGAACATTTTTACGTTACACACTCCTGCACGTGACGGTAGGGCTGTATACCGAATATGAAGAGAATAGGCCAAAAACTGTACAAGTAGTTCGCCAGACAAGGACAATTTTCTACTGACTGACGGACAGGGTAACACTATATGCCAACGACAACTATCGTTGCAGTGGCATAACATAACAAGCATATATATCGTTATCAGGCTACAGAAGTTTGTTATTTGATTAGGAGCTAGACTTGCCACAATTACCATCAGCTTCAATTCTCCAGTCACAGTCGCAAACAAGCCTATATGTGGTTCTGTGAGAATTGGGGATGATGGGATTTGTGACCATATTAACTCCTGTAGCCTATTTCACCAACATTGCAAAGTATACTTATCTAGCAAAGTATACTTTGAGGGAGAAATCTTCAATTTTAGGATAAATTTATTAATTTTTATTATACTGAATTTATTACATTATCACAGCCATTTTGGCTGTGCTAATGTAATAAAGTCAGTATAATAATTGGCAGTAAAGGAGGAAATGACTGGTTGTTTCTGTGGCACCACATGTGCAGTTAGGTGTATCGACTATGGATCTACGATGAAGATCACAATTCAAAGAGCTGCATGAAAGACGAAGGCGTGCATGAAGTATTTGGTTCTTTCTTAAACCAATGTTAAATAATGGTGATGGCTTTGAGGTATGTTTGTTCAATCCTGCCTTAAAGGACATTTCTAACATTTCTAACATTTTCTGCTAGTTTGTTCCAGTCTCTAATCGTTGATGGAAGAAAGGAATTTCTGTAAAGTTGAGTACGGCATGGTATTAGTGGTATGTCTGAAGCATTTCTGAGATTGTAGCGATCTTGGGTTTGCTGTGGGATTAGATCATTGAGATATTGTGGCGAAATGTGGTTTTTCATTTTGTATAATAGTAATAATTTGTGTTTATTCCTCCTGCTATCAAGTGTTTCCCATTTAAGGTCCTGATAGACGAGGATACTGGGTGTTCAACAATTATGTACAGTCTAGTGTCATCGGCAAATAATCTAATATTAGAGTGTATATCATTCACTACCGGTATGTCATTTATATATATTAAGAATAGAAGCGGACCGAGGATTGAACCTTGGGGGATGCCTGCATTTATAGATGTCCATCGAGATGATGTGTTGCCGTATACTACTTGTTGGTGTTTCAGAGACAAGTAGGAAGAAAACCACTCTAACAGGGGACCATTGATACCAACAGATGAGTTTGAATAAAAGCCCTTTATGCCACACTCTATCGAAAGCCTTAGATATGTCACAAAAGATTGCACAAACTTCCTTTCCTTCGTCCAATGCTTTACATATATCATTATACAATGTATATATATGCCAGTTGATTTACTGTAGAGTCTCCCTTAATAAACCCAGGCTGGAACGATGTCAGTTTCTTATTAGTAGTTACAAAATTGTACACGTATTTATGAACGCATCGTTCCATAAGCTATATAGCTGAGGAGAGTTATCGGTCTGTAATTCTGTGGGCTAGACGGGTTTGACTTTTTGAAGATTGGGGTGACATTGGCTAGTTTCCATGGTGCTGGAAAGAAAGATCTATTTAAATATGTATTAGCTTATTGAAGTAATCAGATAGTGGGATAGAAAGCTCTTGAGCACCTTCGCATAAGAGTCGTGGGCTGATCAGATCTGGGCCGCTTTCCTTGGATGGATTTATTAGTGCTATAGCGTCAGTCACGTCCTTTGGAGAAATTGTAATTGTCGATAAGTTGTGATGTGTTGGTGCTGGAGTGGGAGGAAATATGTGGTCACTGTCATCAATAGTCGATTGCTTAGAGAAAACTGTATTCAATAAGTCTGCTTTGCTATCACCTGTTGATGCCTCAACGCCATTATCAATCAGTGTAGCAATTGCTGTCGAGATATTTTTAGACTTTAACTGTTTGGCAAGTTTGAACCAGTAGCCGATTTCATCAACATTGCAAAGTATACTTTAGTAGCAAAGTATACTTTGAGGGAGAAATTTTAAATTTTATGATAAATTTATTAATTTTTATTATACTGAATTTATTACATTATCACAGCCAATTTGGCTGTGATAATGTAATAAATTCAGTATAATAATTCTGCATACTTTTAATCATGAAATATATGCATTTGTTAGTTCTATATGAAATAATGCATTTCAGGAAAAATAAATGATTACTCCCTCAAAGTATACTTTGCTAGTAAAGTATACTTTGCAATGTTGATGAAATAGGCTACAGGTTTATATGGAAGTATTTGAATCATTGACTCTCTCGATAATTTTATGTTCGTATTCTTGTTTACATTTTCGGATTAGCTTAGTTACTTCGTTTCTCAGTTTTCGAAAGTTGGACCATGCGGGCTCCATATTGTGAAGTTTCACTTTATTGTGAGCTCTAGTTCGTTATCTTATTAATTTTCTAATATTGCTATTGAACCAGGGAATATCATTTGGTCTCATTGTAACTAATTTGTTTGGTATTGTTTCGGAGGCTGCATGCTATTGATTCAGCCACATTATCTAGCTCGTCTTTATTAAGAAGATCTTGCCAGTTTACAGCATTTAACTTTTCTCTAAAATCATCATAATTACCACAATCGTAAAGCCACATTTTTCTTTGATATGCAGTTGTTATCGATTTTTTAAATTTGAGTATAAGTATACTTTGCAATGTTGGTGAAATAGGCTACAGCAGCATGACAATATATCGTGACAGAAATATTGATCTCATTTATTCAACCGTTAACTGTCCATACATTTAGTAGTATTTATTAGCATTTGTAGGCTCAGGGCTCCAGATAAGGTGCGTATTGGTGTATTTTACGCACTTATTTTAACAGAATACGCGTTGATTATCAAAAGTGGGAGTACAAAATACTCGCACTAATGCGAAAATATGCATTGATTTTCAAATTGAGTAGTGAAAATACTGTAATAAAGTTGAAATTTACTTAGTTGAATTGCCAAAAGCACTGCTTTTGCAGCTCAAATAAGTGCATTTTTAAATGTGTGGTTGGTGTTTTTTTTATATAATTTGTTCCCTACTTAATAAAGAAGATATATATTACATTAGTAAAAGTAAAATACTCATTGAATTTGAAATCTGGGGGTATAATAATCTTTAGATACAAAACTCATCTGGGGCTCTGTAGCCGTTCATCAAAATTGCAAAGTATACTTATCTAGCAAAGTATACTTTGTGGGAGTAATCATTTTCCCGAAATGCATTATTTCATATAGAACTAACCGTTGCATATATTTGATGATTAAAAGAAAGCAGACTTATTATACTGAATTTATTACATTATCACAGCCAAAATGGCTGTGATAATGTAATAAATTCAGTATAATAACAAGAAACGAGGCAAAGCCACGAAGGCCAGGTTTTTTCCAAGCATAGACACTTGGATAACATAATTATACCCACTTTTTGTAGACTAGATGGCCGTGGCCTGCATGTCGCGCCTTGGGGCGAGGCATGGACACTAAAAAAATAGATATAGTAGATGGAAAACTTTAACCAAAAAACTTTAACCGGACACACGGACGAACGGACGGACGTATGCCAAAATGCTGACGATATCGCGCTTTCCGCAAGCAGGTGTGACAATGATGATAAACACCCATGTGAAGTATCAAGGTATTGGGTGAAGCAGTTGCAGAGATATAGTACACGAAAAAACTTTAACAAAAAAATTCAAAGTAATTTGACCTTGACATTGGGCACAGGATCGCGCTTTCCGCAAGCAGGTGCGACAATGATGATAAGCACCCATGTGAAGTATCAAGGTATTGGGTGAAGCAGTTGCAGAGATATAGTACACAAAAAAACTTTAACAAAAAAATTCAAAGTAATTTGACCTTGACATTGGGCACAGGATCGCGCTTTCCGCAAGCAGGTGCGACAATGATGATAAACACCCATGTAAAGTATCAAGGTATTGGGTGAAGCAGTTGCAGAGATATAGTACACGAAAAAACTTTAACAAAAAAATTCAAAGTAATTTGACCTTGACATTGGGCACAGGGGCCGCACAAAGGTTAGGGGTTTAGAATGAAAATATGGATGATGATAAAAACACCCATGTGAAGTTTCAAGGTAATGGGCGAAGCAGTTGCAGAGATATAGTATAACGAAAAAGTTTTAACCAAAAAACTCTAACCAGACGTACGTTAAAAAGTTAACGTTGAAAATGGCTAAGTCAATAACGTAGAAATAATAGGTGAAGGTAAAAAAAATGGTCACATGTTGGATAGTTGTATGTGGTAGGCACCCCTTGGTTATGAAGCTGTGAAAGTTTTGGTGGTCCTAGGTGGTATAGTACCAAAGAAATGGACTTAAACACGAAAACTTAACATTGTAAACGCGAAAACTTAACATTGAAAATGGCTAAGTCGACTACGCGGAAAAAATGGGTGAAGTTAAAAAAAAAGTAACATGTTGGATAGTGATATGTGGTGGGTACCCCTTGATTATGAAGCTGTGAAAGTTTGGTGGTCCTAGGTGGTACAGTACCAAAGAAATGGACTTAAACACGAAAACTTAAACATTGTAAACGCGAAAAACTTAACATTGAAAATGGCTAAGTCGACTACTCGGAAAAAATGGGTGAAGTTAAAAAAAAAGTAACATGTTGGATAGTGATATGTGGTGGGCACCCCTTGATTATGAAGCAGCTGTGAAAGTTTGGTGGTCCTAGGTGGTACAGTAACAAAGAAATGGACTCAAACACGAAAACTTAACATTGATTGTGGACGCCGCCCACCGCCCGCCGCCCGCCCGCCCGCCTTTCGCCAATCCAATAGCCTGGATTTTTTTTCAAAAAACCTGGCTAAAAATTAATAAATTTATTCTTAAATTGAAAATTTCTCCCTGAAAGTATACTTTGCTAGATAAGTATACTTTGCCATGTTGGTGACATAGGCTTCTGATTTGAAGGCTAGCTGCCAATGACGTTATCCTCATAACTGTAGCTATAATGACTTCCCAATGGCTACAATGAACTGCATCTTTGGCAGACAATATTATGGTCATTTCTATGGTATCTGTGATTATCAAATGATATGCTCCTGATTTAGGAAAGTGTAGGCGGAATCAGCCTATTTCACTAAACTTTGTACGACTAAAATGTTTGTATGTGCAAACTTATGATAGTCTGTAAATTTCATATTAACACTGTTTTCTTGTATAAAACAATTCTTGGATTTACATTTATTGAGCATAGGCTGCATATGCATCCATCAATTGAAATTTCCAGACGATCCTAAATTTGCATATACAAACATTTTAGGCGTACAAAGTTTAGAGAAACGGCCCCCAGGTGAACGTGACATACTTTATTTGGTTTATCACCTCGTAACAAAAGCTCAGACTCGGACTTGGCCAGCCAAACTTCTTGATTTCAAGCCTGAGAATGGACTACATGTTCAAAAAGATTTACACACGAGCCCTGATGTGAGCACATTCTTCAAATTTGAACTCGCCAGTTTGATTGCTGTGCTCAGTCTTCCATTAACAGGAAATGGACTTAAATTACACTCTGAAAATTACCAAAATGTTTTTGAAATTGACAGATTTCCTTCTATGTCTATATAAAAATCCTGAAATTTTCATAATTTTTTTTCCTGAAAATCAATATTCTTACACGACTGCCGTTGTTCAACACCCGCTCATAGCTGTGTTCAAACATACAGCGCGTGCTGTTTGACCATGGCTGTAGACAATGCTCATTCCGGGGTCAAGTCAACACCTACGTAATGCATGTGCCTCGTGACGTTAGTCAGGAACTGTTTGAACCCGCAGCCTACGGCCTTGGCGTTCAAACAGTTCCCTCATGCCACGGCAAACGAAATGTGGCCTGTCGGCACACGAATGCCCCCGCTGGCAGCCAAAGAAAACGAGGCATATTTGACTACAAGCCATTTACCCCGAGTACGGACGGACGCCAGTAACACTATATGCCCCACTCACCATTCGGTTGCGGGGGCATAATAAGCCATTTACCCGAGTGTTTGTGACCTTGACCCTGGGCTTAGCGGGAGCGGGAAGAATGTGGATTTGTCACAGGGTGGCAGAGGACTATTGGAGCAATGCGTGTGTGAAATGTGAAGCAGATCCGAGCAAGGAAACAGAAATTATAAGGCATTTACCCAGCGTTCAGGTTTCGAATGCACCAAGTCTGTGACCTTGACCATGGGCTTAGCGGGGGCGGCACGAATGTGGATTTGTCACAGGGTGGCAGAGGACCATTGGAGCAATGCGTGTGTGATATGTGAAGCAGATCCGAGGAAGCAAACAGAAATTATAAGGCATTTACCCAGCGTTAAGGTTTCGAACGCACCAAGTCTGTGACCTTGACCCTGGGCTTAGCGGGGGTGGAGCAATGCGTGTGTGGAAATAAGTGGAAGCAGATCAAGAGCAATGGAAACAGAAATATGAAGCCATTTATCCCGCAGCGTAAGGTTTCGTTTAGGCGTACGTTACGTACGTTACGTACGTTACGTACGTTACGTACGTACGCCGGTAACACTATATGACCCCCTCACCATTCGGTGGCGGGGGCATAATGAAAGCACTGAGAGTACGCAAGTTTTATAATCATGGACACTGGTTCCTACCTGAGCCTGCAGTACGGGTACCGTGTTGTCTATTTCCTCCTTTAAGCGGGCATTGATTGTCTTCAGTTGTTTGATCTGATCATCGCGGTACGTGATCGCCTCCTCAGCCGCGATTGTCTGTGCCGTGAGTCGGTTAATATCGTCCATCTGCTGTTTATTCGCTCCTCCAGGCTGCGGACATTGGGAATGTGACATTTAACTCTTTGCATGCTAGCGGCGAAAATATCCGCCAAACGAATTAGGAGTATATGTTTTATTTCTCACTGTAAATATGTCCAAGACATATTCATGACATTTATAAGGAGAAATAAAAGAAAATATAATGAATTGTCATCTGCTATTTTTTAACTATTTATAGCCCACAAATTTCCCAGCATGCAAAGAGTTAAGGAGAGGAACTCAATAAGATGGTTATCTTTCGTTTCAATCCCATTCACACTATTAATCTGTCTAAATTGATGTCAATTGTTATACACGAAGGTGACATTTTGATTCAGTGGTTTAACCCTTACAATGCTGAATTAAATGTCGTCTGCTGTTTATTTTTTATTTTTCTCATCAAAACATGATTTGCCAACACTCAGAATCATTTCCAATGGAAATGATTCTAAAATGCTGTCAAACCAAGTTTTCGTTGAGAAAACAGACAAAGTACAAAACAACAGCAGACAACAATTTTTCTATTAAGGGATATATTGTAATCTCTAAATCGTACACTCAGAAAACTGCAGTGTGATTAATTCTTATGGGCTTCATTATCTGTTATCTATGTTTGTCATGTCATTATTGCAGAGCACAAAACATGTTTGCGAGTATTCATGTATTCATATGAAACAAGCCATGTGATTTTGTAACTAAGACAACATTTTTTATATAGTGGCATTGGCAAAAAGTGTAGATCGAGATGAGCCGGCTACTGAATTACAGTGGAACCTCTTTAAACTGGACTCCCAGGGTGTCTGGCTTAGAGAGGTTAGGGACCTTCAAAAATGCAAAGCACACAGCTGTCTTGGAGCGCTCATATACCCAAATTCCAGTGGAACTTCTCTAAACTGAACACCATGTGGACCTCCCAGGGTGTCCAGTTTAGCAAGGTTTTCCTGTACCTGTTGTGTGGGGTTTTGGAGCTTATGTTCATCAAACGTGTCCAGCAGATCCTTGTAATCGTTTACAAGCTGATTAAATGACGCCCGCAACTCTGTCAGATGCTTCCTGTTGAAGTGAGATAATTGACTTTCTATTAAGTCAAAATTAACAAGATTTATGACAGTAAATGTGGTAAATTTAACAGAACAATATATAGAGCCACTAAAGTTTCACACCTTATTTAGAATGCACAAATTGTGCATAACATTCTAAATACTTGGGCTTTAACTGTATCTTGTTTGATTAATTTTATTGTATTTATTGTAGAACATATTAGTCAAAATAACAACAAACTATAAAGCCACCACAATTTCAAACATAATTATTTAGAATGCTATGCACGGAATGTGCATAGCATTCTAAATAATTAGGTTTGAAACTGTAGTGGTTTGATAACAACAACAAACTATAAAGCCACCAGTTTCAAACATAATTATTTAGAATGCTATGCACGGAATGTGCATGGCATTCTAAATAATTAGGTTTGAAACTGTAGTGGTTCTATAACAACAACAAACTATAAAGCCACCACAGTTTCAAACATAATTATTTAGAATGCTATGCATGGAATGTGCATGGCATTCTAAACTAGATTGGTCAGTAAGCGAGGCTTACGGAATACCCCCCGCGTGGGCCCAGGTACCCCTAAAATATGTAAAAATTTCCAAGTGTGTGGGCTTATGACCTTGACTCTGGGATTAGCGGGAGTGGCATGAATGTGAATTTGTCACAGGGTGGTAGAGGTCCATTGGAGCAAAGCATGTGTGAAATGTGAAGCAAATCCGAGCAAGGAAATACAAGTTATAACCGATTTCTCTGTTAAGTTTTGTAAAGAGATGAAGTATGTGACCTTGACCTCGAGATCAGCAGGGATTTGTCACAGCATATGAAATATTAAGAATTTTCAATGAAAGAAATAGAAGTTATAACATATTTCTCTGATGTTAAGTTTTTTAAAGAGACTAAGTAGGTGACCTTGACCCTGGGATCAGCGGGGGTTGGACAGTCGTAGATTTGTCACAGCATGATAGTACAACCTTAGAGGAATGCACAAGTGAAATAATAAGAATTTTCAATGAAGGAAATAGAAGTTATAACTTATTTCTCTGATGTTAAGTTTTGTAAAGAGACTAAGTATTTGACCTTGACATTGGATCAGCGGGGGTTGGACGGTCGTGGATTTGGCACAGCATGGTAGTAGAGCCTTATAGGAATGCATGTGTGAACTATTAAGCGTTTTAGATGAAGGAAATAGAAGTTATAACAATATTTCTCTAATGTTAAGTTTTGTAAAGAGACCATGTATTTGACCTTGACCTTGGTATCAGCGGGGGTTGGACGGTCGTGGATTTGGCACAGCATGGTAGTAGAGCCTTACAGGAATGCATGTGTGCAATATTAAGCATTTTAGATGAAGGAAATAGAAGTTATAACAATATTTCTCTGATGTTAAGTTTTGTAAAGAGACTAAGTATTAGATCCTGACCTTGGGATCAGCGGGAGTTGGACGGTCGTGGATTTGGCACAGCATGGTAGTAGAGCCTTACAGGAATGCATGTGTGAAATATTAACCATTTTAGATGAAGAAAATAGAAGTTATAACAATATTTCTCTGATGTTAAGTTTACGGACTAAGTATTTGACCTTGACCTTGGGATCAGCGGGGGTTGGACAGTCGTAGATTTGTCACAGCATGATAGTACAACCTTGCACAAGTGAAAAAATAAGAATTTTCAATGAAGGAAATAGAAGTTATAACTTGTTTCTCTGATGTTAAGTAATGTAAAGAGACTAAGTATTTGACCTTGACATTGTGATCAGCGGGGGTTGGACGGTCGTGGATTTGGCACAGCATAGTAGTAGAGCCTTACAGGAATGCATGTGTGAAATATTAAGCCTTTTAGATGAAGGAAATAGAAGTTATAACAATATTTCTCTGATGTTAACTTTTGTAAAGAGACCATGTGCATGGCATTCTAAATGATTAGGTTTGAAACTGTAGTGGTTTTATATCTTGTTCTGTTAAAATGACCATATTTACTATAATAAATGTGCCTTGGGTAATTTATGATGGGGGAGGTGGTTGTGGGTTTGGTGGGAAGGTTGTGAGATCAGCTGACATGAACACGAAATCAGTAACACTGATGGATTCGATAACAAACACGGGCTGATCGGGGGCTATTTCAATAAACTTAATAAACCACTGATTGTAATTGTTTTGTTTGTTTGTTTGTTCGGATTCAACGGCCTATCACGAGCTAAGGTCATTTAAGGCCGGGTCAATGGGTTTAGTACTAAATCCCATATATTACCTGTACAAGTACATGTACATTTTCAAGTACATGTACATTTTCAAGTACATGTACAAATGGGGGGAAAATCCCAAAATCAGAACTGAATATTTACAATAAAACAATATATTCAGCCCTGAAATCGGAATAATCCTTATCTGATGCCAGGTCCTCGCCACACCAGAATCACTTGGCCCCCTCCCAAAAGCAGTAGGATCAGTAACAATCTTACTACTTTTATAATGGGCAATAACCCAATTCAACTCTTGGGTAACAAAAGAGCTAAAGATAAAAACGCGATCACCCGACCAACCACCCACTCTACATAGATGGGAATCAGGGCTCCAGATAAGGTGCATATTTGCGTAAATACCCAATTAAAATTGCCAAAAACCCAATTGAAATCTGAAGTAGTGAGTATCTAAAAGCAATGAACAATTTGTGGTATCTTTATCATGCTACAGAAAACAATAAACAGACCACAAATATAGCATATTTTCTTATTTTTCCATGAAAACACATCTTGGTATTTCATTAGAATTGTCTCCAAGGAGACAATTCTAGTGAAATACCAAGATGTGTTTTCATTTAGAAGCAAACTATTCAATAAGTGCGGTCTGCTGATGTGTAAACATTAGTGTGATTCTATTTTACACAATTAAAAGTTTGAAATACCCAATTGCTTCAGAAATGATGGAGTGACAATACTCAATTACTTAGTTTAAACAATACTCAATTACTAATTCCTTATCTGGAGCCCTGGGGAATGCTTCCAGTTCTAAACACAAGTTCTGACACGTGATTCAAGATCTTATGTTGTGACAAGACCAGAAACAAGCAGCCAAGTAAAAAAGTGAATGGGTTTAACGTCCCAGTAACATTCAAGGTCATATAAAGACGGGACCACAGTTGAAAGTCTCATCCGACAGACCAGTGGGATGGAAATACTATGTAAGTATTGTTTATGCCTAGAGAGACGATTGAACTCGCAACCTCCAGTATTGAAGGCCAATGTCTATCCCTAGGCCACAGCCCATCATCAGCCAAGTAAAATACCAAAACAAGACAGTGCCTTATGCAAACTACTAATAGTAAAACACTAACAAGGTGTATGATCACGTGGTACTAACAACAACAAGTACTGATTCAAAGTACGTATTCTTTTATAGTGTCCTTATTACATAACGGATTTTGATGAAATATGGCGCATCAAACGCCTCTTGTTAAGCTGCATTTGGTGGTCTCTGTATTTTTGCCCAAACTTCTGTTGTTTTTGCGAAGAATCGATTTCAGTGCGACACGGAAATCGATTCTTCGCAAAAATGACATAAGTCTGTGCCAAACTCCATATACCAGCAAATACTTACTTTGGAGTGGGCGACGTTGTTGTTGTAACCACGTGATCATACACCTTGACTAAGTTGCGCGACAAACTGTGCCGATAACAAGTTTTACTTTGTATTGGCGTGTTCCAGGCGTTCCCTGCCGAGCGCGTCCTCGTGATTTTTCAATGAGTACTTCAGCGACTGTGCAATGGCGTCGGTATCCGACCGCGATTTCTGCATCTCCTTGTTCTGTTGGCTGATATGGTGATCTTGCTCTACAACCCTGGAACGTACATGACACCACTCTATATTAATTCTTTGCTTGGAAATAAATAGTTAAAAAATAGCAGACGGAAATTCATTAATATATTTTCTTTTTTGTCCTCCCTGTAACTGGAGCAAGCGAGCAGAGATACCCCCGGCCGCCGTCTGGACCAAAAAACAAAAACGTTAACACAAATCTTGAATGGACAGACGGAAATACGAAAACAAAAAAACCCTTGACATACTTCATTTGCATGGGATATAAATATTATGAATATACAGTCGAACCTGTGAACAACGGCCGGCCAAGGGAAGTGGCCAAAGTGGCCGTTGTTGACAGGTGGCCGTTGTTCCAAGGGTCAAACATTTTCCCGGTTTCACAACAAAGTCGGTCATGTATTTAGCATTCTATTGTAATCTATATGCATGCATAGAAAACGTCTTAGCTGCATACACTTCCACCTGACGATTCGCTATTTCACGATCGTGGAGCGGATCTGCTTTTTATCAATTAACAAGAGTGCCGCAAGTCACAAAATACGCCCGTCGAATATGGGCCAGACAGCAAAAGATGCAGAAATGTGAAGCTGTCACCAAGGCAAGAAACATTAATGAGAATTTGAAAGTCTATAGCATTATTTATTCATCTCGTTGTGCTAAACATGTATACTAATTAAGGCAGAGATAGAAAAGTAGAGTGTAAAGTAGAAATGATAGGGAATTGGATACAATAATGTAGAAAAAATGGCTAAGTTAAAAAGGTGATATTTTTGTTATGTTTTCGGCATAAAAACACCAGGTGCACAATGCATCTTCAATATGTGTAGAAGACGTGACTATAGTTTCAGAACGATCGACTGAACGGTTTCGGAGGAGTTGTGTACACAAACTCTGTACCGTATATAGAATTGTATAGAAAAATGTAGAAAAAATGGCTAAGTTAAAAAGGCGATATTTTTGTTAAAAAATATTTTTCGGCATAAAAACACCAAGGTGCACATCTTCAATATGGTGTATAGTTTCAAAACAATCGACTGAACGGTTTCGTAGGAGTTGTGTACACAAACTATGCACTTTTTCTTCTTTTTAAAAACGGTCGTATAAAAATGGCATAAAAATGGCAAAAATAGTCAATTAAATATATTTTGTTATGTCATCTTATTTTGTTGTTATTGTTTTTGAAATTATATACAAAGGGGAGTAATTATCTTCATGATAAGTACATCCCGCGGCTTCCTTTTATTGCACCATTTAATAGCTTGTTGTAATTACATGTAAGCGGTTTAATTAGCATTACCATTAGTATTTTACTTTTTTATTCTATATTTCACGCCATCATTTGATATTAATAACAGTTACCGGTATATAGTCTTTATTAAAACGATAGCCTATGTGACGCGGCCTGTGAAAACCAATATTTTTTTGCAACAAAAACATTTCATTGAATGAGTCGAGTAACCCACGCAAGATAGGTGTCCAAACCGGCAGAGAACACCAGGCTTATTTGCGTTCTGTCCACAATATATATCCTGATCAAGCTCGAATATTTAAGCAGTCTATGACGAATTGGCATTGTCCGCTGACATATTGATGTGTTTAATTAGAGATTGGCGAACATTGTAAACCATGGCCAGACTACGCGAATCCATCCGACGCCTGGTCTGGCCGCTAATGCAATAAGCCGAGATTTGTAGAGATAGAGACCCAATTCACATAAACGTTTGTTGTGTTACTTTAGACTGGTTCCCGGTAGTATTGTTTCGCTAGGCTGCGCATTCGACAGGGTACCAGTCTAGTGTCGACTACGTGACTGACGTCAGCAACTGCGTGTATTAATATTTGATATGTCCCACAAGTAGTAAAACATGACAAGCGCGGTGTGTTTGAAGTCTTAGTCTCATCACTGTAGTCTAGACGAATCAGCATCGTGTAAACACAATTTGCCAACTAATGATGGAGTTTTATGAATACATATCGGGAATTACCGTTAATGGCATTATGCAATATTTTTCATGGAAAATGTTGCCAAAATGACACCGACCGATATGGGCAAGGTAAATGTTTTCACAAGAGTGCTGTGCCAATGTATGCGAATGTAATCGATGACTAATTGGATACGACCAGTTGCAATTCAAATTTCAGCGGTCAGATTGTGATGAAAGGAAAATAGCGATTGTGGTGCAATTTCTTTGCCGACAAAAACATGACATGGCCACTGTTCACATACAAAAATGCCGGATGGAAATGAAAATAGCTGGCCGCTGGTCGCAGTTCGGGAGTGGTCGTTATTCCAAGGTCTTATAAAGAACAAAATTGGACGGGGGATTTTTAACTGGCCTTGTGGACAGGTGGCCGCTATTTCCAGGTGGTCGTTAACACAGGTTATAATTATTGTGTTGAAAACTATAAATTTAAATTTACTAACAACGACCAGGGACAGGGTCCAATGTTTTATATTTCTAAGTGAGAACCATTTTGATATACTGACTCTCAGCTTAGCCATGCCAATTGGACCTCAAAATTTCTCATCTGAATTGATTGATTTATTATAGTAATGAATGGCCTTTTTGTGGAATTTATCGGGGTATAAACTTGGAAAAGTCGCGGGAATACTGGACGAAGGCCGGAAGGCCTCGTCCAGTATTCCCGCGACTTTTCCAAGTTTATATCCCCGATAAATTCAACAAAAAGGCCATTAATTCCTTATAATTCCAGCATTTGAAATAAATTCATCAAGAAAATGTGTTTATTTTCCGTTTTAGTAAGAATTATTTTAACTGCGCCTGACGGTTACAGAAAGTAGTTCGGCATGGGAGTTTACTGGGATATAAATTTTGGGCAGAGACTTGCTACGGACCAATCAAATGTTAGGGAATTGTGTAAATATTTTTGTGCTGGATTTATTGGGGTTTCACATCTGTTCAACAGCCAATATCAGAAATAGATAAACTTTCAGCACTAAAAGTCAGATTCACCAGTAAAATATTAATCCTTAAGAATGGATTCATCGTTAAAGGTATGCATCCTGCGAAATTCTAAAGAAAATAATTAATACTGCATTGGCCATAGTCATGCTGGGAGTGTACAGGGCTCCAGATAAGCAATTAGTAATTGAGTATTGTCATTCCATCATTTCTGAAGCAATTGGGCATTTCAAAATGTTAATTGTGTAAAATAGAATCACACTACTGTTTATACATCAGCAGACCGCACTTATGGAATAGTTTGCTTCTAAATGAAAACACATCTTGCTATATTTGTGGTCTGTTTATTGTTTTCTGTAGCATGATAAAGATACCACAAATTGTTCATTGCTTTTTGATACTCACTACTTCTGATTTCAATTGGGGTTTTAGGCAATTTTAATTGGGTATTTACGCAAATACGCAGCTTATCTGGAGCTCTGGTGTATAAAAAGGCATATGCTGGAGATTGGGAGATACCTGGCAGATTTCTTGTCCAGCGCCTTGGTCGTGGATTCGAGTTGGGCCGACGATTCCTTCGCTTCATTCAACAGGTGGAGTACCTGGGATTTCAGGTTCTGTACCTCGCCTGGGTGCTGCATCGACTGGAGGGGGTGGCAATAACATCGGCACGTTAATGGGGCCGTATGGCATTTCGTAAAATATTTATTTTATAGGCATATAGATCTTTTGAAATAAAGTTGGAATTTGTCGATCGATTTTCAAATCCAACTTCTGTTTTCTCAGTGACATCATTTCCAAGCTAACTAGCCAGGTCACTTGTCAATTTTTTTTTTAAACTTTTTTACCATCCTGGTCAGTCTCCAGCTCCTATTTGCCCCATGATGAATACCCATAGGAAAATTATTTTTTGGAATAAAATCAATATTTGATGACATTTTGTTAAATAAAAATATTTGAAATATTTGGGGATGGTGACATCTTTGTGATTGATGAAAAACTAATTACATTTAAATAATATTTACATGTAATGTGTTTCATAGCCAACAATAGGTCCCTGTGTACAGTGATTAAGTTACATACACTTTTAGTCTGGTTCAGTTCTGTATTCAGGCCACCAAGTTGCCGGAGCAAATCCTGTTGTTGTCGTTCATGTTCCTGTGTTACCATGGCAACCTGGCTCTCCAGCTGCTGTTTGTAATGTAACAACATCTGGTCCTTCTCATGCAGCTGACTCTCCAACTTGGATATCTGGGCACGGAAATGGTGACAAGGTCAAGGTCATGTTTCTACATTAATGGCATGGAAATGGTGACAAAGTCAAGGTAATGTTTCTACCTTCTGGGCAGGGAAATGGTGACAATGTCAAGGTAATGTTTCTACCTTCTGGGCAGGAAAATGGTGACAATATCAAGGTAACGTTTCTACCTTCTGGGCAGGGAAATGGTGACAAAGTCAAGGTAACGTTTCTACCTTCTGGGCAGGGAAATGGTGACAATGTCAAGGTAATGTTTCTACCTTCTGGGCAGGAAAATGGTGACAATATCAAGGTAACGTTTCTACCTTCTGAGCAGGGAAATGGTGACAATATCAAGGTAACGTTTCTACCTTCTGGGCAGGGAAATGGTGACAAAGTCAAGGTAACGTTTCTACCTTCTGGGCAGGGTAATGTTGACAATGTCAAGGTAATGTTTCTACCTTCTGGGCAGGAAAATGGTGACAATATCAAGGTAAGGTTTCTACCTTCTGGGCAGGGAAATGGTGACAATGTCAAGGTAATGTTTCTACCTTCTGGGCAGGAAAATGGTGACAATATCAAGGTAACGTTTCTACCTTCTGGGCAGGGAAATGGTGACAATGTCAAGGTAATGTTTCTACCTTCTGAGCAGGGAAATGGTGACAATATCAAGGTAACGTTTCTACCTTCTGGGCAGGGAAATGGTGACAATGTCAAGGTTATGTTTCTACCTTCTGGGCAGGGAAATGGTGACAATGTCAAGGTAATGTTTCTACCTTCTGAGCAGGGAAATGGTGACAATATCAAGGTAACGTTTCTACCTTCTGGGCAGGGAAATGGTGACAATGTCAAGGTTATGTTTCTACCTTCTGAGCAGGGAAATGGTGACAATGTCAAGGTAATATTTCTACCTTCTGGGCAGGGAAATGGTGACAATATCAAGGTAACGTTTCTACCTTCTGAGCAGGGAAATGGTGACAATATCAAAGGTAATGTTTCTTACCTCAGGGCAGGGAAATGGTGACAATGTCAAGGTAACGTTTCTACCTTCTGGGCAGGGAAATGGTGACAATGTCAAGGTTATGTTTCTACCTTCTGGGCAGGGAAATGGTGACAATGTCAAGGTTATGTTTCTACCTTCTGGGCAAATGGAAATGACATCAAGGTAATGTTTCTACCTTCTGGGCAGGGAAATGGTGACAATGTCAAGGTAACGTTTCTACTTCTTTGGGCAGGGAAATGGTGACAATGTCAAGGTTATGTTTCTACCTTCTGGGCAGGGAAATGGTGACAATGTCAAGGTAATGTTTCTACCTTCTGGGCAGGGAAATGGTGACAATGTCAAGGTAATGTTTCTACCTTTTGGGCAGGGAAAATGGTGACAATGTCAAGGTAATTTATTTCCTTACTGGGCAGGGAAATGGTGACAATGTCAAGGTAACGTTTCACCTCTGGGCAGGGAAATGGTGACAATGTCAAGGTTATGTTTCTACTTCTGGGCAGGGAAATGGTGACAATGTCAAGGTTATGTACCTTCTGTGCAGGAAAATGGTTGACAATATCAAGGGTACGTTTCTACCTTCTGGGCAGGGAAATGGTGACAATGTCAAGGTAATGTTTCACCTTCTGGGCAGGAAAATGTGACAAATGTTTAGGTAATGCTACCTTCTGAGCAGGGAAATGGTGACAATATCAAGGTAACGTTTCTACCTTCTGGGCAGGGAAATGGTGACAAAGTCAAGGTAACGTTTCTACCTTCTGGGCAGGGAATGTGGTGACATGTCAAGGTAATGTTTCTAACCTTCTGGGCAGGAAAATGGTGACAATATCAGGTAACGTTTCTACCTTCTGGGCAGGGAAATGGTGACAATGTCAAGGTAATGTTTCTACCTTCTGGCAGGAAAATGGTGACAATATCAAAGGTAACTTTTTCTACCTTCTGGGCAGGGAAAATGGTGACAATGTCAAGGTAATGTTTTCTACCTTCTGAGCAGGGAAATGGTTGACAATATCAAGTAACGTTTCTACCTTCTGGGCAGGGAAATGGTGACAATGTCAAGGTAATGTTTCTACCTTCTGGGCAGGGAAATGGTGACAATGTCAAGGTAATGTTTCTACCTTCTGAGCAGGGAAATGGTGACAATATCAAGGTAACGTTTCTACCTTCTGGGCAGGGAATGTGACAATGTCAAGGTTATGTTTCTACCTTCTGGGATCTAGCGCAAGGAAATGGAGACAATGTCAAGGTAACGGATTCAACTACTCTGGGAGGGGAAATGAATGGTGGTGCTTTTCAAGGTAATGTTTTCTACCTTCTGGGCAGGAAATGGTGACAAATGTCAAGGTTATACGTTACCATTCTGGGCATGGGAAGGGAATGGTGACAATGCAAGGTTAATAAGTTTCTATAAAATATATTAATTATAAAAAAAAAAAAAAAAAAAAAAAAAAAAACTCCTTGGGGAGGGAAATGGTGACAATGTTCAAGGTTATGTTTCTACCTTCTGGTGCAGTGGAAATGGTGACAATATCAAGAAGGTAATTTCTACCTTCTGGGCAGGGAAATGGTGACAATGTCAAGGTAACGTTTCTACCTTCTGGGCAGGAAATGGTGACAATGTCAAGGTTATGTTTCTACCTTCTGGGAGCGGGAAATGGTGACAATGTCAAGGTATGTTTCACCTTCTGGGCAGGGAAATGGTGACAATGTTCAAGGTAAGTTTCTACCTTCTGGGCAGGGAAATGGTGACAATGTATGTAAGTTTCTATTCTGCAGGAAAATGGTGACAATGTCAAGGTAATGTTTCTACAAAGGTAATGTCTACCTCTGAGCAGGGAAATGGTGACAATGTCAAGGTAATGTTTCTACTTCTGGGCAGGAAAATGGTGACAATGGTCAGTAATGTTTCTACCTTCTGAAAAAGCAAGGTTATTTTCGGGAAATGACAAATGTCTAGGTATGTTTCTACCTTCTGGGCAGGGAAATTGGTGATCAATGTCACGGTAAATGTTTCTATCCTTCTAGCAGGGATAAATGGTGACAATGTCAAGGTAATGTTTCTACCTTCTGGGCAGGGAAAT
This sequence comes from Conchocele bisecta, assembly GCA_029237695.1. NCBI lineage: Eukaryota > Metazoa > Mollusca > Bivalvia > Lucinida > Thyasiridae > Conchocele > Conchocele bisecta. The sequence continues at coordinate 6,544,483 of CM055266.1, read as the reverse complement.
GGTGCAATGTCAAGTATGTTTCTACCTTCTGGGCATGAAATGGTGACAAATGTCAAGGTAAGGTTTAATGTTTCTACTCTGAAGCAAGGAGAATGGTGACAATGTCAAGGTAATGTTTCTACCTTCTGGTGGAGGGAACGGAAATACTGAAACCAAATGAGGGATCAAGGTAATTATGTCTACCTTCTGGGAGGGCATGAATGGTGACAATGTCAAGGTGTATAATGTTTCTACCTTCTGGCAGGGAAATGGTGACAATGTCAAGGTAATGTTTCTACCTTCTGGGCAGGGATGGTTGACAATGGTAAAGGTTTCTTTTATACCTGGCTGAGCAAGGGAATGTGAACAAATAAATGTAAGGTATGTTTCTACCATTCTGGGGCAGGGAAGGGAAAATGGTGACAATGTCAAGGTTATGTTTCTACCTTTGGGCAGGAAATGGAGACAATGTCAAGTTAACTTTCTACCTTCTGAGCAGGGAAATGGTTGACAATGGGTCAAGGTAATGTTTCTACCTCAGGGAAAGGGAACTGGTGACAATGTCAAGGGTTAATGTTTATTACCTTATGAAGGGCAGGGGAAATGGTTGACAATGGTTTCAAGGTAATATTTCTTTTACCTTCTGGGCAGGGCACAAATGGTGACAATGTCAAGGTAAATGTTTCTACCTTTCTTTTGGGCAGGGAAATGGTTGGTTTGACAATGTCTAATGGTTTAATGTTTCTACCTTACTGGGTCAGGGAAAATGGTGACAATTGTTGCTAAGGTAATTGGTTTCTTACCTTCTGGGCTGTGGGAAATTGGTGACAAATGTCAAGGTTAATGTTTCTATCCGTTCTGGGCAGGGAAATGGTGTACAATGTCTAAGGTAATGTTTCTATCCTTCTGGGCAAGGAAAATGGTGGACAATGGTCGAAGGTTATGTTTCTTTTACCTTCCTTTGAGCAGGGAAATCGGTTGACAATGTTTCAGGTTAATTGTTTCTACCTTCTGGGCAGTGGGAAATGGTTGGTACAATATCAACGGTAACGTTTCATACCTTCTGGGCAGGGAAATGGTGGACAAAGGGTTCAACGGTAACGGGGTTTCTAAACCCTCTGGAAGCAGGGAAATGGTGACCAATGTTTAGTAAGTTCCTACCATTTCTGAGCAGGGAGGGAAATGGTGACAATGTCAAGGTAATGTTTCTTACTTTCTGGGCAGGGTAAATGGTTGACAATGTCTAAGGTTAATGTTTCTACCTTCTGAGCAGGGAAATGGTGGACAATGTCTAAGGTAATGTTTTCTATCTTCTGGGGCAGGGGACAATGGTTGGACGATGTTTCAAGGTTAATGTTTCTATCCTTCTGGGCAGGGAAAATTGGAGACAATCGTCTAAGGTTAATGTTTCTTTTTATCCTTCTGGGACAAGGAAATGGTGACAATGTCCAAGGTTAATGGTTTCTACCTTCTGAGGGCAGGGAAATGGTGGACAAATGTTTCAAGGTTAAATGTTTCTACCTTCTGAGGGCAGGGAAATATGGTGACCAATGGTACAAGGTAATTAATTTTCTTTTACCTTCTGAGGGCAGGGAGGGAAATGGTGGGACAATTGTCAAAGGTTATGTTTCTACCTTCTGAGGGCAGGGAAGGGAAATGGTGACAATGGTCAAAGGTAATTTGTTTCTACCTTCTTGGGCAGGGAAAATGGTTGAACAATGTCAAGGTTAATGTTTCTTACCTTCTGAGGGCAGGGAAATGGGTTGACAAATGTTCAAGGTTAATGTTTCTACCTTCCTTTGGGCAGGGAAATGGTGACAATGTCAAGGTTAATGTTTCTTTTACCTTCTATATGGGCAAGGGAAATTGGAGAACAATGTTCAAGGTTATGTTTTACGTACCTTCTGAGCAAGGGAAATGGTGACTAATGTCAAGGGTTAATGTTTCTACCTTCTGGGGCAAGGGAAATGGTGGGGACAATATCAAAGGTTAACGTTTCTTACCTTCCTTTGAGGGGCAGGGAAATGGAGACCAAGGTCAAGGGTTAACGTTTATTTACCTTCTGGGCAGGGAAATGGTGGACAAATGTTTCAAGGTAATGTTTCTACCTTCTGAGGGCAGGGAAATGGTGACAATTGTTCAAGGTTAATGGTTTCTACTTTACTGGGCAGGGAAATTGGATGACAATGTCTAAGGTAATGGTTTCTACCTTCTGAGGGCAGGGAAATTGGTTGACAATGTCTAATGGTTAATGTTTTCTATTCCTTCTGGGCAAAGGGAAGCAAATGGTCGTTGACAAAAAAAAATAAAAATCAAGGTAAAAAAAATGTTTCTAAAAAAAAAAAACCTTAAAAAAAATGGGCAAAAGGAAAAAAAAAAAATGGTGAAAAAAAAAAAAAAAAAAAAAACTAAATGTCAAAAAAAAAAAAAAAGGTTAAAATAAAAAAAAAAATTTTTATTAAAAAAAAAAAAAAAACCTTCTGAGCAGGGAAATGGTTTGACAAGGTCAAGGTAATATTTCTATCCTTCTGGGCAGGGAAATGGTGACAATGTCTAAGGTAATTGTTTTATTTCTACCTTTGGGCTAGGGAAAATTGGTGACAATGTCAAGGTTATGTTTCTTTTTACCTTACTGGGCAGGGAAGGGAAATGGTGGACAATTGTTCTAAGGTAATGGTTTCTACCTTTCTTTGGGCCAGGGAAATGGTTGACAATTATCAAGGTTAATGTTTGCCTACTTCCTTTGAGGGCAGGGAAATGGTGACAATGTCCAAGGTAATGTTTCTACCTTCTTGGCAAGGATTATGGTTTGACAATGTTAAGGTTTGTTTCCTACCTTCTGAGCAGGGAAATGTTGGTGACAATGTCAAGGTTAATTGTTTCTACCTTCTGGGGCTAAGGGAATAATTGGTGTCAATATCAAGGTAACGTTTCTAACCTTCTGGCAGGGAAATGGTTTTGACAAAGTTCAGGTAACGTTTCTACCTTTGGGCAGGGAAATGGTGACCAATGTTTCAAGGTAATGTTTTCTTTTACCTTTCTGGAGGGCAGGGTAAAATGGTGACAATTTGTCAAGGTTTAATGTGTTTCTACCACCTTCCTTTTGGGCAGGGAAATGGGAGACAATGTCTAAGGTTAATGTTTCTTTTACCCTTACTGAGCAGGGGGAAAATGGTGACAAGTGTCTAAGGGTAATGTTTTCTATCTTCCTTTGGGGCAGGGAAAAATGGTGACAATGTCAAGGTTAATGTTTCTATCCTTCTGAGGGCAGGGAAAATGGTTGACAATGGTCAAGGTAATTATTTCTTTTACCTTCTGGAGCAGGGAAATGGTGACAATGTTTTCAAGGTAATGTTTATACCTTTCTGGGCTAGGGAAATGGTGACAATGTCTAGGAAGGATATGTTTCTACCTACTGGGCAGGGATAATTAGTGACAATGTCAAGGTAATGTTTCTACCTTCTGGCAGGGAAAATGGTGACATGTCAAGGTTAGGTTTCTTACCTTCTGGGCAGGGAAATGGTGGACAATGTCAAGGTATGTTTCTACCTTCTGGCAAGGAAGATGGTTGACAATGTCAAGGTTATGTTTCTACCTTCTGAGCAGGGAAATGGTGACAAGGTCAGGTAATATTCTACCTTCTGGGCAGGGAAATGGTGACAATGTCAAGGTAATGTTTCTACCTTTGGCAGGGAAAATGGTGACAATGTCAGGTATGTTTTACTACTGGCAGGGAAATGGTGACAATGTCAGGTAGGTTTCTACCTTCTGGGCAGGGAAATGGTGAATTGTCCAAGGTTATTTTCTACCTTGGGCAGGGAAATGGTGACAATGTCAAGGTAATGTTTCTACCCTTTTTTTTTGGGCAGGAAATGGTGACAATGTCAGGTTATGTTTCTACCCTTCTGAGCAGGGAAATTGGTGACAATGTCAAGGTTATTATGTTTCTACCCTTCTGGGCAGGGAAATGGTGACTAATGTAAAGGTAAGTTTCTACCTTGCTGAGAGGGAAATGGTGACAATGTCAAGGTAATGTTTCTACCTTCTCGAGAGGGAAATGGTGACAATGTCAAGGTAATGTTTCTACCTTTGGGCAGGGAAATGGTGACAATGTCAAGGTAATGTTTCTACCTTTGGGAGGGGAAATGGGTGACAATGTTTAGGTAATGTTTATATCTTCCTGGGCAGGGACATGGTGACAATGTCAAGTTATGTTTTACTTCTGTGCAGGGAAATGGTGACAATGTATAGGTAATGTTTCTTATCTTCTGGGCAGGGAAAGAAATGGTCAAGGTATGTTACTATTCTGAGCAGGGAAATGGTGACAATGTTTAGGTAATGTTTACTACAAATCTGGAAGCAGGGAAATGGTGACAATGTCAAGGTTATGTCTCTACCTTCTGAGCAGGGAAATGGTGACAATGTCATAAGTAATGTTTCTACTTCTTGAGCTGAGCAGGGAAATGAGACTAAATGTCAATGTCAATGTTTCTACCTTCTGGGCAGGGAAATGGTGACAATGTCAAGGTTATGTTTCTACCTTCTGGGCAGGGAAATGATGACAATGTCAAGGTAACGTTTCTACCTTCTAGGCAGGGAAATGGTGACAATGTCAAGGTTATGTTTCTACCTTCTGGGCAGGGAAATGGTGACAATGTCAAGGTTATGTTTCTACCTTCTGGACAGGGAAATGGTGACAATGTCAAGGTAATGTTTCTACCTTCTGGGCAGGGAAATTGTGACAATGTCAAGGTAATGTTTCTACCCAAATGTCAAGGTTATGTTTCTACCTTCTGGGCAGGGAAATGGTGACAATGTCAAGGTAATGTGTCTACCTTCTGGGCAGGGAAATGGTGATAATGTCAAGGTAATGTTTCTACCTTCTGGGCAGGAAATGGTGACAATGTCAAGGTAATGTTTTATGGTTTAACCAGAGAGAGTTGAAGCTGGTTATACACATTATACCGTTGTCACAGGAAATTCCAGGCTCGACCCTGGAAATCTTCCCCCGCGGGGGGAAGATTTCCAGGGTCGAGCCTGGAAATATCCTCCCCCCCAAATGCCAAATGCTATCTGTTCTACACCAACATACATTTCATTTCATCAGAAATACTCCCGCAATCACCTGCTATTCTTCTCTACAAAGAGACAATCACATCCACTTTGCATATGGTAGATGGTGGGGGGGGATATTTCCTAAGGAAATCCCCCCCTCCCCCCACCAATACATGGCACATGCTATCTGTTCTACACCAACATACATTATTTTGTTTCTTCAGAAATACTCCCCCAATCGTGGGCTATTCTTGTTTACAAAGAGACAATCACATCCACTATGCATAGGGTAGATGGTGGTGGTGGGGCGGGGATATTTCCTTGGAAAATCTCCCCTCCTCCCCACCAATACATGCCACATGCTATCTGTTCTACACCAACATACATTATTTCATTTCATCAGAAATACTCCCCAATCGTGGGCTGTTCTTGTCTACAAAGAGACGTCCATATCCAATATGCATATGGTAGATGGGGGGGGGGGGGAATCTCCCCCCCCCCCCCACCAATACATGCCACATGCTTGCTGTTCTACACAGATATACTGTTTTTATTTTCTAGACCCACACCCACACCCACCATGTGCTATACATTTATACCAATCATATACAGCTATGGTAGAGATTTAACCTAGAGAACTCTCTTCCAGCCAACATACATAATAGTTATGGTACGGTAATGGGGAATTATTGCATATACCGGTAAATTCTCTACCGCCTCACCACCACTATATTGTCTATGTATAGATATTATACTAAATTGGATAGCTCTTTTATAGAAAATGCTGCCTCGCCTATTCACATAATTCTCCACAAGCAGACATACATTATGACTATGTTAGTTGGGTATACATGTAGGTATATTAAGTTCTCTGTTACCAACAGACTGGTTCTAGCATGTGCATTTTGTATGCTCCTGAACACAATATCAACAATGTATATGAAAATACATTAAAAGTAGTTTTGTGGACAGTGTCTGTGAAGGTGGTGATGGGGGGGGAATTTCCAGGCCCCCCCCCACCCACCCACCCACCCCCCCCCCCCCCCGGGGGAAGATTTCCAGGGGGGGGGGGGGAGATTTCTTGTTACACCAGTACTATTTTTAGGGGAAGTTGCCAAGTGACTTTGGTGTGGTATGGACCTGGCACCAGGTCAGGTTATTCTAATTTCAGGGCTGAATATATATTTATTTCGATATAAATATTCCGTAATGATTTTGGGATTTTCCCCCCAATCAATATGTGGGGTAATGGTGAATGAATGTTTATTTTGCCAAAAAATGTCTCAAATTATGTCTCTGATATAAATAACAGTTTGTGCCTACTGAGTGGGCATGTACCTTCAAATGACCTTAGCAGTTCCTACTGTTTGCACGGAGAACTGGTGACACGGGCAAGGTCATGTTTCTACTGGCTGCGAGCGGAACTGGCAACACGGGCAAGGTCATGTTTCTACCATCTGGGCACCATAACTATAGTCTGTTTCATAAAAGCTGCCCAAATTTTACGGCCATATAAACAATTCAAAAACAATAATTTTTTCGATAGTATTAAATTAAAGGAAAATTTAAGAATGAGCCTTCTTGATTTCTCTATGGGAATTTAACATGGGGGAAAAAGAGGTAAAGGAGTGTGGGATTAGTCAAAAAACAAACAATTTTGGAAATTGACTCCGAAACCTAGCTAGATAGCTTGGATATGATCTAACTAAGAAAACAAAAGTTAAATTTTAAAAATCGGTTCAGTATTTCTAAAATTCAAAAAAATTTCCCCATGTGAAGATGTCTAAGGGGATTTAACATGGGGAAATTTTGTTTTGGCAATAAAATCAATATTTGACCAAATTTCACGAAATAAAAAGAAGGCTCATTCTTAAATTTTCCTTTTTCCTTTAATTCAATATTATCAAAAGAAATCTTGTTTTTGAATTGTTTATATAGCCGTAAAATTTGGGCAGCTTTCGTGAAACAGACTATAGAATAACTGAGCAGGTACCCCCTGCTGCCGCCTGGACCGAAAAAAAAAAAATACTTTTAACGCAAATTTGGAAATGTTAAATGTATGTGTTGACAGACAAACAGGAGAAAACTTTATACCCCTCAGAATACTTCATCAGCTGGGGTTATAAGTTCATCAGTTTAGGTTCGGAAATGATAGAAAGTCCTATGCGTTTCCTAGCCTTGTCTGATAAACTTGTTATCGAAAGACCCTAGCCTGGTATTCTCTGCATACTGACCATGACGTCCCGGCTGCTGATTTGTTGTTTCTGGTCGGCGGTGAGTTTCCGTTGCACCTGTAGATGGTCGCGGAGCTGCACTATGTGCTCTGCACACTCCCCCGACTTCAGGTCCTCATTGGCCACGGTCTGCATCTCCAGAAACTCCATATCCTGCCTCGCCGTCGAACTCCGCGTCTCTATGTCGTCTTCCGGCGAATTCACCATACTGTAGTCGTACGTCTTATACACCTCCGCACCGCCAATGGATTTTGTCTGCTTCATGTCGCCAAGGAACGACTGCATACGCTTCTGGAGGCCTAAATTCTCGGTGTTAAGTTTCGAGTTTTCAGTCTGGAACTCCTTGTTCAGGTTGTTTATGTGTTGGAGTTCCTGCATTAGCTGCTCGTTCTGCTGGTGGAAGTTCTGGATCTGTGATCCAAGTTCCTGACACCGCAGCTTGAATGTTTCATTCTCATCGCGTAATTTCTTATTTGTGTCGTCTGTGTCCACACATACCTGTTGAAGATATATAGAGGATATTCATATTTTTGCAACGAATATGACATATGTTCATCGAGTGGTGTGAAATGTCCATATTTCACTTGTGAAATATGGACATTTCACACCACTCGATGAACATATATGTCATATTTGTTGCAAAAATATGAATATTCTATTTATTATATACCGATCCATGGAAATGAGCAGTTTTTTAGACTGTATACGGTAATGAATGTGTATTTGCAGCCTATTTGCTGTCCGGCACTGTAGATGTGCGTTATGAATATAGATAGCGGAAGTAGTCGTATTTTCACCGGAAGTTGTTTATTTCATCGATGAGAACATATGACTTTTATTTACATCGTATAACTATGTATTTCATCGGTAGGTATGTAATAAAAATATATATCTCGTGATGTGAAATGTCCATATTGCATGAGGCACAAGTGAAAAATGGACAAGATCTATTTATATCTTCGACACTCGTGCCTCATGAACGATGGACATTTCACACCACGAGATCTATTTATATTTTCGACACTCGTGCCTCATGAAAGATGGACATTTCACACCAGTCGGTGAACATGTACATGTCATTTTCATCGCAAAAATATGAATATTCAACTTTTTATATACCCCACCAAGCAAATTACTGTCTGTTCCACCTATTTATGTCGACAAACTTTTAGCTATTAAACACATTATCAGGGCTCCAGATAAGGAATTAGTAATTGAGTATTGTCACTCAATAAAATAAAATCTCGCTACAGCATTATTTAATAGTTTGCTTGAAAATGATAACATGCATTAGCATTCCATTAGAATTGTCTCCTTGGAGACAATTCTAATGAAATACCATGATGTGTTTTCATGGAAAATAAGAAAAATATGCTATATTTGTGGTCTGTTTATTGTTTTCTGCATCATGATAAAGGTACCATAAAATTTGTATTGCTTTTTGATACTCGCTACTTCTGATTTCAATTGGGTTTTGCAATTTTCATTGGGTATTTAAGCAAATACACAGCTCAAGTTATCTGGAGCTCTGCACACCGGTATGTATGCGCAGAAACTGATGAAGCAGATTAGTAAACACTCATTTTATTGTGGCTGTGACTGGAGAAATTGGGCTTAATATGGGTCTTGTGACACAGTCTGATCAGGATCTGCAATGTTTACCATTCCATCAATGAAACACCCACCATGCTTCTAATGAGCAATTATCGGGCTACAGAAGTGTGCCCGTTGATCATGAGCTACACAGGTCACAAATCCCATAAGCCCAATTTCTCCAGTCACAGCCACAATTATTGTGTATTGTATTGTATTTCTGAACCAATTGTATTGTAATGCGGCTGTGTACTTACAGACCTCGGGCCCAGCCGTGGAAACCCGGGCAATGAAGGCAGCTACTTCCATGTGTACCACAAAATTGTAATTGCTTTTTGATACTCGCTACTTCTGTAGCCTATTTCATCAACATTGCAAAGTATACTTTCCTAGCAAAGTATACTTTGAGGGAGAAATTTTCAATTTTAGGATAAATTTATTAATTTTTATTATACTGAATTTATTACATTATCACAGCCAATTTGGCTGTGATAATGTAATAAATTCAGTATAATAATTCTGCATAGTTTTAATCATCAAATATATGCAATCATTAGTTCTGTATGAAATAATGCATTTCGGAAAAATCAATGATTACTCCCTCAAAGTATACTTTGCTAGAAAAGTATACTTTGCAATTTTGATGAAATCGGCTACTGATTTCAATTGGGTTTTTGGCAATTTTAATTGGGTATTTAAGCAAATATGCAGATTATCTAAAGCTCTTCTTTATGCAGATTATGTTTATATGTTTGTTAGATCACAACAAGAGTGCCGAAGACCACAATATATATACATGTACCTGTCGACTTTTAAAGATTGCAAGAATGTTTAGCAAACTGAAAGCACATAAAATTCCTCACACCTGATAAATAAACATGATGACAAAAGACACTACTGTCTGTTCCACGTTTTTCTGCCAACAAACTTTTGGCTATTAACACATTAAATCTAAAAAATATTTAAAAATAAGTACTTTTTCATCAATAACACAAAAGTCACCCTCCCCAAAAATGTTTGTTCATGAAATTCCATCAAATATTGATTTTATTGCGAAAAAACGATTTTCCTATGGGAATTTAACATGGGGAGTCAATTTCCATTTTTTTTCGTTTTTTGATCCTGAAGGAAATTGACTCTGAAACCTGTGAGATAGCTTGAAAATGATGTAATTAAGAAAACAAAAGTTAGATTTTGAAAATCGGTTGACAAATAAATAAATATTAAAAAAAAATCTATTTTTAGCCCCCATGTTAAATTCCCATAGGAAAATTGTTTTTTCATAATAAAATCAATATTTGATGGAATTTCATGAAACAAAAAAATTTGGGGAGGGTGACTTTTTTGTTATTGATGAAAAACTACTTACTTTTAAATATGTTTTAGATTTAATGTGTTTAATGGCCAAAAGTTCGTCGGCAGCAAAACATGGAACAGACAGTAGTCTGATCCTCTAAGTTTGGGACGAGCAGAAAGAACAGAAAGAAGTACCATTTCATTATCTCCCATTTTACTGGATATCAGATTTTTCAACTCATCTACTTTCTGTTTCAGTATGGATGCTTCATTTTGTGTCTCTTCCTTTTCCCTTTCAAGTCTTTGGATACGACTCTGTAGCTCGCCAGATATGGAACCCTGTGAATGAAATTGGGCTCTTGCACAGATGGAAGACTCAGACATATGAATTAAAAACAAGAGCTGTAGGAGAACAGCATAGCTCGACTAGCTTGACAAACAAGGTGTCCGCGGCCCGCATAAAAACCTTAACCTGGTTGACTAAAAACCTTAACCAAGGGAAATTAACTAAGTAATTCAAGGTTAAATGTAGGTCAATGTCAGATATAGGTCAAGTGTTATTGATGTACATCACTAGGAGATGAAGTTTTCCAAGTATGGTTGCTGTAGGCCCAGGAGTATTCCATATACAAGCTTGACTAAAAACCTTAACCAAGGGGAAATAACTAAGTAATCCAAGGGTAAAAGTAGGTCAAGGTCAAATATAGGTCAGGATTATTTATGTACATCAATAGGAGATGAAGTTGTCCAAGTATAGTTGCTGTAGGCCCAGGAGTATTCGATATACAAGCTTGACTATAAACCTTAACCGAGTTCGAGTACAAACCTTAACCAAGGGGAATAACTAATTAATTCAAGGTTAAATGTAGGTCAAGGTAAAATATAGGTCAGGGGTTATTGATGTACATCCCTATGAGAAAAAGTTATCCAAGTATGGACTAAAAACCTTAACCAAGGTTGAGTAAAAACCTTAACCAAGGGGAATTAACTAAGTAATTCAAGGTTAAATGTAGGTCAATGTCAAATATAGGTCAGGGGTTGTTGATGTACATCACTAGGAGATGAAGATGTCCAAGTATGGTTGGTGTAGGGCTAGGAGTATTCCATCTACAAGCTTGACTAACAAGAATTCCGCCACGGAAGCGGTGTCGCGCCTACCGAGGCATTTGACCGTGAACATTACAAGTAAATAAATTACCTTGACCTTCAGAATTTGGATGTGGGGGTGTGTGTAATGAAGCATCATCCGTAGACAAACATTGATGTGAAATAGTATCAATGTCTGGAAAGGGGTTAAAGAGATATTTTGAAAAAACAATAACTTTAACGCATTTCTGTTACAAATCCGGTGAACATTAAAAGTAAATAAATGACCTTGACCTTCAAAATTTGGATGTGGGGGTGTGCATAATGAAGCATCATCCGTAGACAAACATTGATGTGAAATATTATCAATGTCTGGCAAGGGGTTAAAGAGATATTGTGAAAAAACAATAACTTTAACGCATTTCTGTTACAAATCCGGTGAACATTACAAGTAAATAAATGACGTTGACCTTCAAAATTTGGATGTGGGGGTGTGCGTAATGAAGCATCATTCCTAGACAAACATTGATGTGAAATATTATCAAAGTCTGGCAAGGAGTTAAAGAGATATTTTGAAAAAACAATAACTTTAACGCATTTCTGTTACAAAACCGGTGAACATTACAAGTAAATAAATGACCTTGACCTTCAAAATTTGGATGTGGGGGTGTGCGTAATGAAGCATCATCCCTAGACAAACATTGATATTAAATATTATCAATGTCTGGCAAGGGGTTAAAGAGATATTGTGAAAAAAGAATAACTTTAACGCATTTCTGTTACAAAACCAGTGAACATTATAAGTAAATAAATGACCTTGACCTTGAGAATTTGGATGTGGGGGTGTGCGTAATGAAGCATCATCCCTAGACAAACATTGATGTGAAATATTATCAATGTCTGGCAAGGGGTTAAAGAGATATTGTGAAAAAACAATAACTTTAACGCATTTCTGTTACAAAACCGGTGAACATTACAAGGAAATAAATGACCTTGACCTTCAGACTTTGGATGTGGGGGTGTGCGTAATGAAGCATCATCCCTAGACAAACATTGATGTGAAATATTATCAATGTCTGGCAAGGGGTTAAAGAGATATTGTGAAAAAACAATAACTTTAACGCATTTCTGTTACAAAACCGTGAATATTACAAGTAAATAAATGACCTGACCTTCGAAATTTGGATGTGGGGGTGTGCGTAATGAAAGCATCATCCCTAGACAAACATTGATATGAAATATTATCAGTTCTGGCAAGGGGTTAAAGAGATATTGTGAAAAAACAATAACTTTAACGCATTTCTGTTACAAACCGTGTTAACAAAAAATGCCTGAACCTTCGAAATTTGGTGTGGGGGTGTGCCGAATTGAAGCATATCCTAGACAAACATTGATAATTTGATATTATCAGTGTGGCAAGGGGGTAAAGAATTGTGAAAAAACAATAATAAGCATCTGTTTAAAACGTGAACATAAGTAAATAAATGCCTTGACCTTGAAGAATTTGGATGTGGGGCCGTTGTGTAATGAGCATCATCCTTAGACAAACATTGATGTGAAATATTATCAAAGTCTGGCAAGGGGTTAAAGAGATATTGTGAAAAAACAATAACTAACGTATTTCTGTTACAAAACCGGTGAACATTACAAGTAAATAAATGACCATGACCTTGAGAATTTGGATGTGGGGGTGTGCGTAATGAAGCATCATCCGTAGAAAAACATTGATGTGAAATATTATCAATGTCTGGCAAGGGGTTAAAGAGATATTGTGAAAAAACAATAACTTTAACGCATTTCTGTTACAAAACCGGTGAACATTACAAGTAACTAAATGACCTTGACCTTAAGACTTTGGATGTGGGGGTGTGCGTAATGAAGCATCATCCCTAGACAAACATTGATATGAAATATTATCAATGTCTGACAAGGGGTTAAAGAGATATTGTGAAAAAACAATAACTTTAACGTATTTCTGTTACAAATCCGGTGAACATTACAAGTAAATAAATGACCTTGACCTTGATAATTTGGATGTGGGGGTGTGCGTAATGAAGCATCATCCCTAGACAAACATTGATGTGAAATATTATCAATGTCTGGCAAGGGGTTAAAGAGATATTGTGAAAAACAATAACTTTAACGCATTTCTGTTACAAATCCGGTGAACATTACAAGTAAATAAATGACCTTGACCTTCAAAATTTGGATGTGGGGGTGTGCGTAATGAAGCATCATCCGTAGACAAACATTGATGTGAAATATTATCAATGTCTGGCAAGGGGTTAAAGAGATATTGTGAAAAAACAATAACTTTAACGCATTTCTGTTACAAAACCGGTGAACATTACAAGGAAATAAATGACCTTGACCTTCAGAATTTGGATGTGGGGGTGTGCGTAATGAAGCATCATTCCTAGACAAACATTGATGTGAAATATTATCAGTGTCTGGCAAGGGGTTAAAGAGATATTGTGAAAAAACAATAACTTTAACGTATTTCTGTTACAAAACCGGTGAACATTACAAGTAAATAAATGACCTTGACCTTGATAATTTGGATGTGGGGTTGTGCGTAATGAAGCATCATCCGTAGACAAACATTGATGTGAAATATTATCAAAGTCTGGCAAGGGGTTAAAGAGATATTGTGAAAAAACAATAACTTTAACGTATTTCTGTTACAAAACCGGTGAACATTACAAGTAAATAAATGACCTTGACCTTGATAATTTGGATGTGGGAGTGTGCGTAATGAAGCATCATCCCTAGACAAACATTGATGTGAAATATTATGAATGTCTGGCAAGGGGTTAAAGAGATAAAACAATAACTTTAACGCATTTGCCTTACAAAAAAACCGGACGACGACGCGGACGACGACGCGGACGACGACGAGGACGAGGACGGAAAATACGACGACTATAGTCGCGCTTCTGCTAAAGCAGGCGCGACAAAACCGGACGACGCGGACGACGACGGAAAATACGACGACCAGTAACCAGTAAAAACCTTAACCAAGGGAAATTAACTAAGTAATTCAAGGTTAAATGTAGGTCAAGGTCAAATATAGGTCAGGGGTTGTTGATGTACATCACTAGGAGATGAAGTTGTCAAGTATGGTTGGTGTAGGGCCATGAGTATTCCATATACAGGCTTGACTAAAAACCTTAACCAAGGTTGACTAAAAACCTTAACCAAGGGGAATTAACTAAGTAATTCAAGAGGAAATATAGGTCAAGGTCAAATATAGATCGTGGGTTATTGATGTACATCCCTATGAGAAAAGGTTGTCCAAGTATGGTGTCTGTATGCACAATAGTATTCCATCTACAAGCTTGACTAAAAACCTTAACCAAGGTTGAGTAAAAACCTTAACCAAGGGGAATTAACTAAGTAATTCAAGGTTAAACGTAGGTCAAGGTCAAATATAGGTCAAGGGTTGTTGATGTACATCACTAGGAGATGAAGTTGTCCAAGTATGGTGGGTGTAGGGCCTGGAGTATTCCATATACAAGCTTGACTAAAAACCTTAACCAAGGCGTGACGCCGACGCCGGGGTGACTACATAAGCTCTCACTATTCTTCGAATAGTCGAGCTAAAAACGAGGAGGTAAAAAAATCAACTGAGAGGTGCGAGGGAGTACGCTATGGTGGTCCGAGGGCAACCCCACCTCCACCAACCAGGACAAAAATTTAACTAGAGAAACATTCTGATGCATTTTCAGACGAAATATCCCTTTCTTGTGTTTGCTACTGTCATGACAAAACTATATCATTTCCGCTCTCCGGTAAATTCATATCTAGACTATAAACCAATATTTGAAGACGAAATCCTAAAGAAAAAGGAGGAGGCAACTGCCTCCTTGTGCATCAGTGTCATTACGGCCTGGTATTGCAGTATGTGAATGGCTGTAAACCAAAGTACCTCAGTGTTAGATGATGATAAGCACTGCCTAAGGTGTTCATTGTCGGCCTTCATGTCGTTTAATTGTTGCCCAGTCTGCTTGAACCGTTGGAGATATTGCTGATTTGTTTCCTTCACTTTCTCCTTCCACTGTGACAGCATTTGGAACTGTTTCTTCATTTTCTCAGTGTTGTCCTTCACGTAGTCTATAATATGTTGATTGATTGGTTTATTAACTGACTGGGTGGGTGATTTATTTCTTACTTAGTTGATTGACTACAGTAATGACCATATATATTCAGGCAATATTTATTCTGGGGAAACACATACATACATACATACAGTGAAACCTCGCTAAACCGGACACCCTGGAGGGTGTCCGGTTTAGAGAGGCTTCACTGTAAATCAGGCATTTGATTATTCTGAGCCTTAGTTGAGTGCTATGAGATCATGAACAGGCATTATCACCTGAGATAAATGACCAAGAAACCAATCAAAATGATGATCACATGTTTCTTGTTGTCCGGTTTAGGGAGGTTCCACTGTATTTGTTTCTGCCAAAATAATGAATGTCCCAATATTTAGGGATAGTATGGTTGTACTGGTTTATTAAAATAACAATGTATTTAGGTAAAGACAATTAGTGTCCAAAGATTTAGGTTTATTATGGTAATATATTGATTGCTTGATTGGTACTTTATGTTATGCACTATTTATTCTTCATCTCTGTGTTGTCCTTCATATAATTCCAGCACAAAAATATTTACACAATTCCCTAACATTTGATTGGTCCGTTGCAAGTCTCTGTCCAAAATTTATATCCCAGTAAACTCAATGCTGAACTACTTTCCGTAACCGTGAGGCGCAGTTAAAATAATTCTTAATAAAACGGAAAATAAACATATTTTCTTGATGAATTTATTTCAAATGCTGGAATTATAAGGAATGAATGGCCTTTTTGTGGAATTTATCGGGGTATAAACTTGGAAAAGTCGCGGGAATACTGGACGAAGGCCTTCCGGCCTTCGTCCAGTATTCCCGCGACTTTTCCAAGTTTATACCCCGATAAATTCCACAAAAAGGCCATTCATTCCTATAATAATCTACAATAGTTGGGTGGGTTGATTGATTAGTTGATTGATTGATTGGCGGATGCATTAACTGATTGGTAGATTAATTAATTGGTTGGCTGAATGTGGATTTAAGTCATTGCACTAGGACATATTATTAATTTGTTTCTTAATCTATGTTTTCCTTAACATATTCTGCAATACACATTGTTTTAAAGTCACTCTATTTATTAAATTTTCGGGTCGAGAATTTAACAAGAGGGCCATGATGGCCCTATATCGCTCACCTGTGCAATGTCACACAAATCAAGCAAATACTGGTATGTAAAGTTGTCACTACATATACATCAAAATAAGCCCATGACAGGCACAAAATGTCAATGCGACAAACTTGAGAAGTCACCAGGGTAGGAGTTGTCTCGCAATATGTACAGATATATCTTACACAAATTTGAGAGGTTTGGAGACCACAACAGGATGCTTCCAGCCTATTTTTTATTGCAATCCTTAGATTTTATGTATTATATAATCATATTCCATTCTTTCGGCGGCCATCTTGGATGATGTTATCATCCGATTCGATGAAAACAGCACCACAGTGATCGCCTCATCAATACCTTAGATTTGATATATTATAAGACCATATTCCGTCAAAAATTAAATTTGACCCCATTTTTGACCCAGGGGTCACCATTTTAACAGCTTTGAAAAAGCATTGTACATCGATCATTCCTGTCAAGTTTCGTCGAAATCGGTCTGGTGGTTCGTGAGAAGATTTTTTAAGAATTTATGTTATTTTTAGATGGCGGCCACCTTGGATTAACAACGACCGCCATTTTAACAAAACTAAAAAGGCTTTACCAATGAACCATAACTGCGAAGTTTAGCCACCAATGGCCAAGCAGTTTGTATCAAAAAGACATTTGAAATCTCTAATAAAAGAACGACCTTTTGGCGGCCATCTTGGATGATGTAATCATCCGATTCGATGGAAACAGCACCACAGCGATCGCCTCATCAATAACTTTGATTTGATATATTATAAGACCATATTCCGTCAAAAATGAAATTTGACCCCATTTTTTACCCAGGGGTCACCATTTTAACAAATTTGAAAAATCATTGTACATCGATCATTACTACCAAGTTTTGTAGAAATCGGTCTGGTGGTTCGTGAGAAGAATATTTTTTTTAATTTTGTGCTATTTTTAGACGGCCGCCATTTTGGATTAACGATGACTGCCATTTTCACAAAACTGAAAAGGCTTTACCAATGGACCATAACTGCGAAGTTTGCTACCAATGGCCAAGCGGTTTGTATGAAGAAGACGTTTGAAATCTCTAATAAAAGAACGACCTTTTGACCTTTCGGTGGCCATCTTGGATAATGTAATCATCTGATTTCGACAAAAAATTCTCCTAAGTGATCGTTTCGTCCACACCTTCGAATTGATATATGACATGATCATATTCTGTCAAATGTGAAATTTGACCCATAATTCAACCCTCCCATTTTTGACCTGGGGGCCACCATTTGAAGGAATCTGAAACATCGTTAAATATCGATCATTCATGATCATTCCTACCAAGTTTCGTCGAAATCCGGCTAGCGGTTCATGATCATGAGAAGAAGATTTTTTAAGAATTTATGCTATTTTTAGACGGCGGCTATCTTGGATTAGCGATGACCTCCATTTTAACAAATCTGAAAAGGCTTCACTCATGGACCATAACTTTAAAGTTTGGCTACCATGCTCCAAGCGGTTCATGTGAAGAATAATTTTGAAATCTCTAATAAAAGAACGACCTTTTGACGGCCATCTTGGATGACATAACCATCCGATTTCGACAATTACCAAAGTAATTGCCTCGTTGATACCTTCGATTTGATGTACCATATTCGGTCAAAATAAAATTTGACCACAATTTGACCCCATGGGCCACGCCAATTTTTGACCCCGGGGTCACCATTTTAACAACTTTGAAAGAGCATTGTACATCGATCATTCCTACCAAGTTTTGTCGAAATCCGGTTGGCGGTTCTTGAGAAGAAGATTTTTGAAGAATTTGTGCTATTTTTAGACGGTGGCCATCTTGGATTACGTAATGACGTCATTTTAACAATTTTGTAATCCCTACCTAAGGACCATGACCATGACGTTTGAAAATGTTCCCGGATGACGGACGGACGGACGGACGGATGGACATATTGCGGTAACAATAGCTCACATGAGCTTTGCTCAGGTGAGGTAATAAAAAGAGAGACTTTAAAACAATGTGTATTAAATGTGCTTCCCTTCGGAGGTTATTGGAAATTACTATTCTGCAATAGTTTTGGCACTAGGGCATAATTCTTAATCCATGCGGTACTTCACATATTCTGCAATACTTGACTAATTAACTGGTTTGTTGATTAATTAATTGATTACTTGCTGGATCATTTAAATGGATTATTGTATATCCTTCCACTGCCACATAAACAGTTTCATCTTCTGTGTTTCTTTTATATGGAAGCCTAATTAGGAGTTAGTATCTCCTAATTATGACTTACTATGTGTCAATGCTGAAAAATGTTTTATCTCCTAATTAGGAGATACTAACTCCTAACTAGATGATAGTAAGTCCTAATTACGATATACTAATTCCTAATTAGGAGATACAAAGTCCTAATACTTAGATACCTAGATACTATTAGTAAGGAGGTACTAACTCCTAATTAGGATATATAACTCCTAATTAGGATATAACATCTCCTAATTAGGATGTAGTATCTCCTAATTAGGAGATAACGTTATGATAATCTGTAAATTTCACATTAACTGTGTTTTCTTGAAAACAATTATTGGATTTACATTTATTGAGCATAGGCTGCATATGCAGCCTATGCTCAATAAATGTAAATCCATAAATTGAAATCTCCAGACGATCCTAAATTTGGACTTACGAACATTTTAGTCATAAGAAGTTTTGTTAATTGATTGATATGTTGATTGATTTAATGCTTAATTGATTGAGTGCCTGTTCAGTGAGTTAACCTTTAAGGCTGGCATTCTCCATGGCGAGCTCGGTTAGTTTGTTGAGGGCCTGTTCGAGAGTAATATCTGTGAGGGAGGAGTCGCCGCCACTTTGAGGCACGTGGAAGTAGCCGTCACTGCCCGAGCTTTCACTGCTGGGCACATGGGCTGTAAGTACACATCCACATCACAATACGGTACAATTGGTTCAGAAATACAACAGAACTCTATAATTGTGGCTGCGACTGGAGAAATTGGGCTTATCGGATTTGTGACCAGTGTAGCTCATGATCAACGGGCACACTTCTGTAGCCCGATAACAATGTATTGCTCATTAGAAGCATGACGGGTGTTTCATTGATGGAATGGTAAACATTGCAGATCCTGATCAGACTGTGTCACAAGACCCATATTAAGCCCAATTTCTCCAGCCACAGCCACAATAAAATGAGTGTTTACTAATCTGCTTCATCAGTTTCTGGGCATGCATACCGGTGTGCAGAGCTCCAGATAAGCTGCGTATTTGCTTAAATACCAAATGAAAATTGCTAAAAACCCAATTGAAATAAGAAGTAGCGAGTATCAAAAAGCAAATACAATTTTGTGGTACATTTATCATGCTGCAGAAAACAATAAACTTTTTTTTTTCCGATAATATTAAATTGTATAAGAGTTAGCCTTCTTTTTATTTCGTGAAATTTTGTCAAATATTGATTTTATTACGAAAAATTGATTTCTCTATGGGAATTTAACATGGGGGAAAAGGAGGTGGAGGAGCTGTGGGCGGAGTCAAAATTGGAAATCGACTCCGAAACCTGGCTAGATAGTTTGGAAATGGTCTGACTAAGAAAACAAAAGTTAAATTTTGAAAATCGGTCCACTATTTCTGAAATCAGAACAATTTCCCCATGTTAAGATGAGAAGATGACTATGGGGATTTAACATGGATGAAAAGAGGTAGAGGACTTGTGGGAGGAGTCAAAAAACAATTTATTTTGGAAATTGACTCCGAAACCTAGCTAGATAGCTTGGAAATGATCTAACTAAGAAAACAAAAGTTAAATTTTAAAAATCGGTCCAGTATTTCTGAAATTCAAAAAAATTTCCCCATGTTAAATCCCCGTGAAGATGTCTATGGGGATTTAACATGGCGAAATTGTATTTTCGTCATAAAATTAATATTAGATAAAATTCACGAAATAAAAAGAAGGCTCATTCTTAAATTTTGCTAAAATTTAATATTACCAGAAAAAATATTGTTTTTCCATTGTTTATATAACTGTAAAATTTGGGCAGCTTTCGTAAAACAAGACAGTAGGCATCTCATCTACACAATTCATGACTAACATGTACATGTATTACCAGAAATATATGGAACACCAAATCTACATAAACTCAAATAATTAATGCTAGCTCTAAATCAAGGTGGGTGATCACGTGGTTTGCGAACTGCATGCCATCATGTTTTTTAGATGTGTTTACAGTAGATTTTGTTTAATATCTTGCTAATGGAATGACATATTTTTATGAAAAATACCGCAGCAAATGCGGTACAGGTTGCCCTTTATTGTATAGACGGCGTTAATCTCATAATTGTGTCGTTTTGACGTGTCGGTTACCGTAAATGTAAACAAGAGCTGTAGGAGAACAGCATGTCGATGTACACATAGCTTGACAAAGAAGGTGGCTGCGGCCTACATAAAAACCTTAACCAAGGTTGACTAAAACATTAACCAAGGGAAACTAGAAATGTGGCCTGTCGGCACACGAATACCCCCACTGGCAGCCAAAGAAAACGAGGCATTTTTGATTATAAGCCATTTAGCCGAGCGTTTAGGTTTCAAACGCATCAAGTCTGTGACCTTGACCCTGGGCATAGTGTGATAATCCATGCATCGGTGTAGAAGATATAGAGCGGAAGGGAATTTCAATAGGTTTGACCTTTGACCTTCAACTATGACCTTGACCTTGGATGTAGGTGCGTGGTTATTGATCGAGACACACCTTCTCATCCTGAGAAACATTTGTGCCAAGGCATTTGATAATCCATGCATCGGTGTAGAAGATATAGAGCGGAAGGGAATTTCAATAGTTTGACCTTTGACCTTCAAACTGTGACCTTGACCTTGGACGTAGGTGCGTGGTTATTGATTGCGACACACCTTATCATCATAGAAACATTTGTGCCAAGCCATTTGATAATCCATGCATCGGTGTAGAAGATATAGAGCGGAAGGGAATTTCAATAGGTTTGACCTTTGACCTTCAACTGTGACCTTGGACGTAGGTGCTGGTTAGCAATTTGATAATCCATGCATCAGTGTAGAAGATAAATGAGCGAAGGGAATTTCAATAGGTTTGACCTTTGACCTCAACGTGACCTTGACCTTGGACATAGGTGCGTGGTATTGATCGCGCACACCTTCTCATATGAGAAACATTTGTGCCAAGCCATTTGATAATCCTGCATCGGTGTAGAATTTCATAGAGAGGAAGGGAATTCAATGGTTTGACCTTTGACCTTCAACAGTGACCTTGACCTTGGACATAGGTGCGTGGTTATTGATCGCGACACACCTTCTCATCGTGAGAAACATTTGTGCCAAGCCATTTGGGAATTTCAATATTTTTGACCTTTGACCTTCAACTGTGACCTTGACCTTGGATGTTAGGTGCGTGGTTATTGATCGCGATACACCTTCTCATCCTGAGAAACATTTTGTGGCCAAGGCATTTGATAATAACCATGCATCGGTGTAGAAGATATAGAGCGGAAAAGGGAATTTCAATAGGTTTGACCTTCAACTGTGACCTTGACCTTGGACGTAGGTGCGTGGTTATTGATTGCGACACACCTTCTCATCATGAGAAACATCTGTGCCAAGCCATTTGATAATCCATGCATCGTGTAGAAGATATAGAGCGGAAGGGAATTTCAATAGGTTTGACCTTTGACCTTCAACTGTGACCTTGACGTAGGTGCGTGGTTAGCAATTTGATAATCCATGCATCGGTTGTAGAAGATATAGAGCGGAAGGGAATTTCAATAGGTTTGACCTTTGACCTTCAACAGTGACCTTGACCTTGGACGTAGGTGCGTCGTTTTCCAAGTATGGTTGCTGTAGGCCCAGGAGTATTCCATATACAAGCTTGAGTAACAAAAAACGTAACCAAGGGAGATAACTAAGTAATCCAAGGATAAAAGTAGGTCAAGGTCAAATATAGGTCAGGGATTATTGATGTACATCACTAGGAGATAAAGTTGTCCAAGTATGGTTGATGTAGGCCCAGAAGTATTCCATATACAAGCTTGACTATAAACATTAACCAAGTAATTGAAGGTTAAATGTAGGTGAAGGTAAAATAAAGGTCAGGGGTTATTGATGTACATCCCTACGAGAAAAAGTTATCCAAGTATGGTGTCTGTATGCACAATAGTATTCCATCTACAAGCTTGTCTAAAAACCTTAACCAAGGTTGAGTAAAAACCTTAACCAAGGGGAATTAAGTAAGTAATTTAAGGTTAAATGTAGGTCAAGGTCAAATATAGGTCAGGGGTTGTTGATGTACATCACTAGGAGATGAAGTTGTCCATGTATGGTTGGTGTAGGGCCATGAGTATTCCATCTACAAGCTTGACTAAAAACCTTAACCAAAGAGAATTAAGTAAGTAATTCAAGAGGAAATGTAGGTCAAGGTCAAATATAGATCAGGGGTTATTGATGTACATCACTATGAGAAAAGGTTGTCCAATTAGGTGTCTGTATGCACAATAGTATTCCATGTACAAGCTTGAGTAAAAAGCTTAACCAAGGTCGAGTAAAAACCTTAACCAAGGGGTGGGGAATTAAGTAAGGAATTCAAGGTTAAATGTAGGTCAATGTCAATATAGGTCAGGGGTTGTTGATGTACATCACAGGAGATGAAGTTGTCCAAGTATGGTTGGTGTAGGGCCAGGAGTAATTCCATCTACAAGCTTGACTAAAAACGTTAACCAAGGGGAATTAAGTAATTCAAGAGGAAATGTAGGTCAAGGTGAAATATAGATCAGGGGTTGTTGATGTACATCACTAGGAGATGAAGTTGTGCAAGTATGGTGGGTGTAGGGCCAGTAGTATTCCATATAGAAGGTTGACTAAAAACCTTAACCAAAAGGAATTAAGTAAGTAATTGAAGAGGAAATGTAGGTCAAGGTCAAATATAGATCAGGGGTTATTGATGTACATACCTATGAGAAAAGGTTGTCGAAGTATGGTGTCTGGATGCACAATAGTATTCAATGTACAAGCTTGAAAAAAAACCTTAATCAAGGTTGACTAAAAACCTTAACCAAGGGGAATTAAGTAAGTAATTCAAGAGGAAACGTAGGTCAAGGTCAAATATAGATCAGTGGTTATTGATGTGCATCACTAGGAGATGAAGTTGTCCAAGTATGGTGGGTGTAGGGCCAGTAGTATTGCATATACAAACTTGACTAAAAACCTTAACCAAGGTTGACTAAAAACCTTAACCAAGGGGAATTAACCAAGTAATTCAAGGGGAAATGTAGGTCAAGGTCAAATATAGATCAGGGGTTATTGATGTACATCACTAGGAGATGAAGTTGTGCAAGTATGGTGGGTGTAGTGTCAGTAGTATTCCATATACAAGCTTGACTAAAAACCTTAACCAAGGCGTGACGGTGACGCCGACGCCGACGCCGGGGTGACAACATAACCTCTACTTATTCTTCGAATAGTCGAGCTAATAAAAACTAGAGCATGTGAATGTAAGAAATAAACAGTACTCGATTATTTGTGAAATTTATAAGTTATTGTAAAGAACTTTCAGAGCACCTATAAAACACATATGCCATCGTATTTGATGCGCTACATATCAAAATCCGTCCGTTTGTTAGGAAGATTTTAATGAAAATCTACTGTAAAAATTACGTCACAGATTACGTCACGTCGGAAAATCGGGTTCGGAAACCACGTGATCCACACATCTTGTAAATAGATCTAGCATTAACCCTTACAATGCTGAATTAATTTGTGTCGTCTGCTGAATATTTTTTATTTTCCATTTTTCTCATCCAATGGAAATGATTCTAAAATGCTGCCAAACCATGTTTTTACTGAGAGAAAAGACAAAATATGAATTAACAGTAGATGACTATTTTCAGTTCCTGCATTGTAAGGGTTAACTATTTAGAGTGAGAAATAATTATTTGAGGTTATGTAGATTTGAAGTTCCAAGAATGCCAAATCTACATACACTCAAATAATTAATGCTATCCCTAAATATTTAATGCTAGCTGTAATTATTCAGAGCTAGCAATAATTAGTCGAGTCTATGTCAATTTGGCGTTCCATAGTAATAACTAACCAGTAGCCCTAAAGCAATTACTTGACAGAAATCACTTTGAAGAACAGCCAAAAACAAAGAGTTTTGTTTGTTTATTGGTGTTTAACGGCCTATCAACAGCTAAGGTCATGTAAGGCCGGGCAAACGGGTTCGATCCCGTTTTAACTTGCTGCATTTGTTGAAAATCTCAACTTTGAAAATACTAGCCAGTAGCCCTAAAGCAATTACTTGACAGAAATAACTTTGAAGAACAGCTAAATACAAAGAGGTTTGAATAGCTTATGAAATATACACCAGCATGATATATGGCTGTGACTGAAGGAATGGGGATTATGGATTTTGCGACCACTGTACATGTAGATCATGATAACTCCGCATCCGCACAGTCTGATAAGGATCTGTACTGTTTGTCATGCCAAACTATACCCCCTGATTTCAAAATCATTGTGTATTTTACTTTTACAAATGGATCATTGATTTTCTTCATTACTAAATAAGGAACAAATGATAAACATTCACTTATTTGAGCTGCAAAAAGCAAACACTGTTTGCTTTTTGCAGCTCAACTAAGTGAATTTTCAACTTTATGACAGTATTTTCACTACTCAATTTGAAAATCAATGCGTATTTTCACATTCCTGTGCGTATTTTGTACTCCCACTTTTGATAATCATTGCGTATTCAGCTAAAATAATTGCATAAAATATGCCAATACGCACCTTATCTGGAGCTCTGAAGTGAACTCATCTCCCCTGAAGTGAACTTATCTCCCCTGGATATCACAGTTTCTGATAGTATGTAGGTACTTGAATACAACTAATTATTTGGGAATGTGATCAAATAAAATTGAGGGATTGATTTATATATATGTCATTTACTGCGCATGAAATGAAAAACCAGATATTGTATATCTCGTACATCATCCGAGACACAGTCACTGTAAATGTGAAAACATCCAAGAAACGCTTGCAGCCTGTCAGTCGGCTGTCAGTGAAAATGTTATAAATTTATATTTTACACTTACAAATTTCTGTTAAGTCTACAAAGTTTATGAAACGGGTCCCTGGTCTATATACCTGATGGGTTGGAGAGGATTGTATATGAACTTCCTGCCGATGGCAAGCCCTGGGAAGTGGCGAAACTGCCCCGAACTGCTCCGGTCGACGACATCCCGCTCAGCTGGGACACGGTCGGGGGCAGGATACCGTTCTGATGCGTGTGCTGTGACATCTCTACTGATCGAGTGTCATTCTGAAAATACACTCGACTGTATATGCAGGGATTCCGCTGGCCACTTTCGCAATTGGTGATAAAAATAAACAATTGGCGATAAAAAATTACAATTTCCGGAAAAAAAAAAGTTTTTATTTCAAGTGGCGATTTTTTTATTTTCCCCAGCGGAATGAATCCCTGTAAGAGTTGTGTGATTAGGTGCATGTACTTTTATGAATGTCAACACCTTGCAAATTAGAGTGCGTATGCCAACGCTCGCACAGTGTCAATGCTCGCGCATTGTTGCAATTTGCAGCAAATTAATGTTGATATCATCTGTCATGTTTTGTGCCTGGAGTATTTAAACATGTATCATTTTGCAATTTTGACCAACTGTCATGCAACTTAGAGATCATGCGACATCTCACTTGGAACTATCAACAACTCTTGCGAGTAAGTGCTCACATTTTTTTTACGAAACTAGTTAAAATACCCTGCTGGCTATATAATATTTTCAAAGGGACAAGTGCTGTGTCATATGATTGAAAACTGTTCCTAATTAACTCTTTTCATGCTGGGAAACTTGTGGGCTATAAATAGTTAAAAAATAGCGGACAAAAATCATCATATTCTCTTTTATTTCTCCGCTATTTTTTAACTATTTATAGCCCACAAGTTTCCCAGCATGCAATTTTCCTGAGGACTCAATTCTAATGAAATTCCAAGACATATTTACAGAGAGAAATAAAACATACATATACTAATTTGTTTGGCGGATGCTAGCATGCAAAGAGTTAATGTTCTGATGATGTTTAAAATTAGTGATGTATTTCCACTTCTCAAGTTTGTATTCAACAATAGTTTTATACATGAGTGAGCATTGACACACTTCAAGCCAGTTCAGACATAGCTTAATTAGAACATCTCAGCTCTATATACGGCACGGGTTGAAGTAACGGACCGAGGTCTATAAATACATTAAAATTTAATATACATGCCTAAAAGCATCAATAAATGAAGAAAAAACAAGAAATGCATCTGTCGAACGCGGATGCCACCTGCAGCATATTTGCTAACCGAAAAGTGTGGAACGAAAATGTGGACGGACGACGGACGGATGGACGGACGTTCTTACAGTACTATACTTATGTGGCTTATCACATGTTAAATATTAGCCACATAAAAGGATTTTTAGCCACATAAAAGGAATTTTTAGGTGGCTAATTGTAACCAACCCTAACCTTTACCAAGTCCATATATATATAACCCTGTGGGGCTAGCCACGTAAGTACCCTAATGTGTGCCCGGACGGACAGACGGACGTTCTTACAGTACTATACTTATGTGGCTTATCACATGTTAAATATTAGCCACATAAAACGATTTTTAGCCACATAAAAGGACTTTTTAGGTGGCTAATTGTAACCAACCCTATCCTTTACCAAGTCCATAACCCTGTGGGGCTAGCCACATAAGTACCCTAATGTGTGCCCGACGGACGGACGGACGGACGGACGGACGGACGTTCTTACAGTACTATACTTATGTGGCTTATCACATGTTAAATATTAGCCACATAAAAGGATTTTTAGCCACATAAAAGGAATTTTTAGGTGGCTAATTGTAACCAACCCTAACCCTAACCAAGTCCATAACCCTGTGGGGCTAGCCACATAAGTACCCTAATGTGTGCCCGAACGGACGGACGGACAGACGTTCTTACAGTACTATACTTATGTGGCTTATCACATGTTAAATATTAGCCACATAAAACGATTTTTAGCCACATAAAAGGATTTTTTAGGTGGCTAATTGTAACCAACCCTATCCTTTACCAAGTCCATAACCCTGTGGGGCTAGCCACATAAGTACCCTAATGTGTGCCCGGATGGATGGACAGACGCTCTAACGTTTGGCAATTATGGGCTTTTTGTTCTTTAAAAGATCAAAGGATAAGCTCATAAAGATCAAAGATATTAGGAGCTTACGGAAAAGAACAAAGGAATCCTTTGTTACTAACCCTTACCCTAAGCTCCTAAACCTCGTTTGCTGGCTCGGACAGACAGACAGTCCAAACACTATATGCCACCCGTTTCTTCGAAACCCGGTGGCATAAAAAGCTAATTTTTTTGTTTACTCCATATGGAGTGTATATGGAGGGAGTAAAACATATTAAGCTTTTTTTTTCATTTATTGATGCTTTTAGGCATATTTAATGTATTTATAGACCTCGGTCCGTTACTTCAACCTGTGCTCTACGGATGTGTTTTACTATTTCATCTGTCTTTTATATTTTCTGTATCCATGAGAGCTGAGACCCTTATAGTGTAAAATTTAGTCACAATAACAGCCCAATTTTTCCTGGTGTTTTGCTACACAAATGGGAATAAAAGGATAACCAATGTCAAACTATGTATACCTACATGTGTATTATTGGTCTATGCATGTTTTTAACATGACTGTGAAGTGTTAAACTTTTCACTCGTCAGACTGTGTAACAAAACGACAGGACAAATTGGGCTGTTATTGTGACTAAATTTTACACTATAAGGGTCACTCTCACGGATACAAAAAATACAATAGACAGATAAAATAGTCAACAAGAAATGCGTCTGTCGAACGCGGATGCCACCTGCAGCATATTTGAGAAACTGTGACAAAGTGGTTAACCGAAAAGTGTGACGGATGGACGGACGGACGGACGGACGTTCTTACAGTACTATACTTATGTGGCTTATCACATGTTAAATATTAGCCACATAAAACGATTTTTAGCCACATAAAAGGATTTTTTAGGTGACTAATTGAAACCAACCCTATCCTTTACCAAGTCCATAACCCTGTGGGGCTAGCCACATAATCACCCTAATGTGTGCGTGGACGGACGGACGACGACGGACGGACGGACGGACGGACGGACGACGGACGGACGGACGGACGGACGTTCTTACGAGAGCTACATTGTGAGGTTATTTCCTTTGATGTTTACACTGTGGGGTTAACCTCACAATGTAGCAACTTATTCCGTTATTTTCTTCCTTAACGATTCTCTTACGGAATAAATCGCATAATATGCAAATGAGCTAGCCATTAGTTAATTATATTTGAAAAACACTTATCCAAGTGTCTTAAATAGGGCGGTGGGTGGGTTTCAGCACAACACAGCAACCTCACAATGTAGCTCTCGTAAGTACGGACGGACGGACGGACGGACGGACGTTCTTACATTACTATACTTATGTGGCTTATCACATGTTAAATATTAGCCACATAAAACGATTTTTAGCCACATAAAACGATTTTTTAGGTGGTTAATTGTAACCAACCCTATCCTTTACCAAGTCCATAACCCTGTGGGGCTAGCCACATAAGTACCCTAATGTGTGCCCGGACGGACGGACGGATGGACGGACGGACAGACAGTCCAAACACTATATGCTACCCGTTTCTTCAAAACCCGGTGGCATAAAAACATCTGTAGAGCTGAGATTTTCTAAGCTATTTTAGACATATTTGTGCCTCCATAACAAAGTCTATACCGGTAACTTGACATTAGGGTTACATATTCTGCAACTAGTTCAGCCTCGACTTACTTCCCTAACATGGAGACCACTCAAAGATGAAGGAATCACCAGTAAAACATAAACCTCCAGTAAATGAAGGACTCCTTGGTTAGTAATTAAAGCAAAACAAATAAATATCCTGTTGTCTCTTGATTCTGATATATGCGTAGATATTATCAACATGCGCGAGCATTGGCCTACCCACTCTATTGCTATATGATTTAGTGCTTGAAATGGGAACGTTATTTCGCAATTTATGTAGCAATATGCGATATAGTGCGACCTGTGCCTATAAATTAACCCTTTGAACCCGAAAGGCCGCTATATCGGTTTATGCAAACAGTGCAGATCCAGATGAGCCGGCTCGTAACGAGCCGTCTCATCAGGATCTGCACTGTTTGAAAGTAATTTTCATATTTTTGAGAACAACAAATACCCCCTTTTCATAAATGGACGAATCTGAAAATCATTTTGTGACCATTGGATTGGTCGGAACATTAACATATCACAGTCCATTCCAGTTCCTTAGGGTTGAAAGGGTTAAGCTGAAAACGTGCAGCTAGACAGATTAGGGGTAACACGAAATACCCAAATATACCCAAATACTGCCCAAATATTGCCCAAATATACCCAACTAGATTGATCAGTAAGCGAGGCTTACGGAATACCCCCCGCGTGGGCCCAGGTAACCCTAAATATGTAAAAATTTTCAAGTGTGTGGGCTTGTGACCTTGACTCTGGGCTTAGCGGGGGCGGCACGAACGTGAATGTGAAGCAGATCCGAGCAAGGAAATAGAAGTTATAACATATTTCTCTGATGTTATGTTTTGTAAAGAGACTAAGTATGTGATCTTGACCTTCGGATCAGCGGGGGTTGGACGGTCGTGGATTTGGCACAGTATGGTAGTAGAGCATTACAGGAATGCATGTGTGAAATATTAAGCATTTTAGATGAAGGAAATAGAAGTTATAACAATATTTCTCTGATGTTAAGTTTACGGACGTACGGACACACGGACGCACGGACAACTTGACTCGTTGCGGGGGGTATAAATACTTGCACATACTAGGACATGTTAAAAATGTCCCCCTTGTTCACCTAAAAGTGTGAGATACATACATATTGCAGAACTGTACAGCTTGTTCAATCAACTTCAATAACCTATTTTTTGGTACTGCTAGATAGTCCATATGTGTATTCATATAACTGAAGTTGTAAAAGAACTCCATCTCAACATTTCTCTTTGTATGTAGTGTTTAAATGGAATCGACAAGAAAAATATGCATTCTCCAGAATAGCGAATTCTTGCCCATATGCTATTTGTGCAAAAAACACCACCTGAGATGGCCAATGTGAAACTGTGCCAAGGGAGATTACTCAGATTACTGTTCTTTGAAGCAAGTGAAATTGGGGCCATATGTCAACTCGGCCCAGGTATAAAACATTTTATATGCCCGTGCTGTCCGTTAACTTTTTAGGACCACTAACTTTATGTAATCAACTCCTCCTACAGTTTTCATACATATGCATCATAAACATATTGAAGATGTGCATACCGAAAAACGTATTTTTGACAAAAGTGTAACGTTTTTAACTTACCGGTAAGTCATTTATCCAACCTGTTTTTGCATATTGGAGTCCCAAATTTGTGTAATCAACTCCTCCCACAGTTTTTAACCATTCATTCTGAAACTTTACATATGCATTCTAAACATACTCAACGGGCATATATTGTGACATCAGGCACTGTTGTTATTACTTATTATTATTCAGTCTCACCGACTAGTGTGCGAGAGTATACCGAAAAATTAGAATAAATATGGCGTTTGATCAGGGTCACTGCTCACTAATTTCCTAAGAAACTTCCAGTAGTGAGCTGGTTGATAAAACTTACCATATGTCATTTTATCATAGCATTAGCATATCACAATATGAACTTGTCAGTCGGGGACTACACAGTTTGCAAATAATCACACATTTATTTTCACCTTTTTATTGGAAGCAAAGTTACTGAAGTTAAACGACAACAGCTGACCAGGATCTACACTGGGACTGAACCGCCCGATGTCTTTATCATTATGTATCAATTAGTGGTACATGTTACTGATTCTCGCACTATAGGAATGAATGGCCTTTTTGTGGAATTTATCGGGGTATAAACTTGGAAAAGTCGCGGGAATACTGGACGAAGGCCGGAAGGCCTCGTCCAGTATTCCCGCGACTTTTCCAAGTTTAGATCCCCGATAAATTCCACCAAAAGACCATTCATTCCTTATAATTTCAGCATTTGAAATAAATTCATCAAGAAAATGTGTTTTCTTAAGAATGATTTTAACTGCGCCTGACGGTTACGGAAAGTAGTTCGGCATGGAGTTTACTGGGCTATAAATTTTGGACGGAGACTTGCAACGGACCAATCAAATGTTAGGGAATGGTGTAAATATTTTTGTGCTGGAATTATTAGTATGTAATGATT